>JANAVB010040619.1:13235680-13653514 GCA_029216955.1 Iris pallida
ACGACGTACATTTTAGTGTATGCCCTAAAAAGTTAAAAATATGATAACCAGACTTATTTATGGTGTGCATTACAATGTCGTAATTGACTATACCAATATTACGGCATACATTAAATGCCTTAAATCTTTTCCAAGCGGAGGGAAAAAAATCCCGCTGCTTTTTTCGATTTGCCGCCAATAATTCACTACTCGACCCACCTTGGTTTCTCTTTTCCTCTTCACGGAAAAGAGCTGCTCTCCGCTACTCTCCCTCTTCCTCTTTCCGATGGTCTCGGCTGCTCTCATCTCAGGTTCTCTCTCTCTCTCTCTCCCCCTCTCACTCTTCTCTCTCTCTCTCTCTCTCCCTGGCATGCGATTTCTCCTCCTCCTTCTCTCTCTCTCTCTCTTTCTCTCTCTCTCTCTCTCTCTCTCTCTACCGACACCTCTTAGGGTTTATCCCCTTGATTTATTTAATTTTTTTCATTAGGGTTTATCTTCTTTCTTCAATTTGTTCCATTAGGGTTTATCCACTTTTTATTTATGATAGTCTGATTTTAGGGTTTTATGTGTACCAATTTCAGGATCGATTTGAGGATCGACGGCTGCCACTCAATCGACTACGATTCTAGTGGATAGTATTTTATTTCCCCAATTTTTCATATGAAATACGATTTTCAATTTCAGGAATCCGATATGATTTTCTCCCCAATTTTATTTTTCCCGATTTTAAATTTCAGGAATACAATTTTTACGTTTAGGAATACAATTTTTCATAAAATGGTATGCTTGGCTGAAATGGTAATCAAAGATATAAAATATATATATTGCTGAAATGGTAATCAGTTAGTGTATAGTGTATGATCCACAAGTAATGTATAGTGCTGAAATGGTAATCTCTAAACCGTATGATCCACAAGTATCAGTTGGCTGAAATGGTATGATCCACAACTTGCACAGTACCAGGTTGATCCATGATCCACAACTTGCAAGTAGTGGTGTTTAGAGATTGTACGATTTAGCTGGTTTAGAGATTGTATCATGTACCAGGTTCAACTTGCAAATAGTAACATCTAGACTACAAACATTTGTCCAATGGTACAAAATTTATGGCAGTAGACTACATCCGTGTTTAACTTGTAGGAGTGGCCATTGAAACAATGGGTAAGAGGTACAAAAAGGTAATTGGCTATTTCTGGAAAAAAAAGAGGAGCTTTACATGTCTTTTACCATTTCTCAGTCCACACAAGCTTTACATTCTCATATATTGCAAACGGATGAAACTTGGTATGGGAACGATACTGACTATACCTGTGAGAATACTTTTGTGCACAATTGCCTACATCCGTGTTTAACTTGTAGGAGTGGCCATTGAAACAATGGGTAGTAGACTACATCCTCTATGACACCCTACTGTTGTCCTAATAGTAGCTAATACCTGCTACTACTGCTGCTAAGATCCGTGCACAGATGCACAAGCCCTTGGCCAAAGAGTGCTACTGCCACTGTCTTGCAGTTGGCCTCTAACCATAAGGAACTTGAGTCCCTGCTACCTACTGTGACATGTATACAAGGATACACTGCACAACACCCCTCCCTTAACTCCTCTACTGTCCTACTGTAGGTAGAACCCTCTGCCTAACTGCCTGTCAATTGCCTACATGTCTTTTACCATTTCTCAGTCCACAAGCTTTACAAGCAGACTCCCCACTTATCTGCAAATTCAAGCCCCATGTCTTTTACCATTTCTCAGTCCACAAGCTTTACATTCTCATATATTACAAATGGATGAAACTTGGTATGGGAACGATACTGACTATACCTGTGAGAATACTTTTGTTTCATATGTGGCGCACTTAGGTTCACAGCAAGTCCAGGAGGAATGCTTCCAGAAATTTGGTTCCACATACGACCTAGACATGTCAATCTATTAATATAGGTACATTACATGAAGCCTCTATATATAGGTACATTGCATGAAGCCTTAGGAGGAAGGTAAGGTTAGTTATGTGGATGGTGATGTAGGTCCTGTTATGTCTGGTCGTTGGCGTTCACTGCCGGTGATTCCTGGGTAGTGTGTTATTATGTGTTATTGATTAGTTGTATAATATTGCACCATCTTTATCAATGATTTACTTGTATAGACACTAGGACTTTTTAGGGAAATAAAGGATTGACTGTTGCAAGGAATGATAGATGCTACTAGTGTTCCTCAATATATGACATAGGACCATGTGGCTAGCCTACTTACATGGACACAACCCGACACACTACTTAGTTATTTATGCTGATTTGTGCTTTGATGTGCGTATCAAAAATAGAATATCATAATTGTTACGGATTGGAATCGCCTAATGTCTATGTCTCGTAAGGTTCCGCAATGCCAATAAAATATGAAAGAACGCACGAGTTTGGTTCATTAGCCTTAGCTCAGTGTCATTTCGTAATCGTTGAAATGCCCTCCAAAATGTTCTATTTTTCTCTCTTATCCAATTAACTCTCTGAATTATTCTATACTAATCAATTCATTTGTGAACTAGTAAAAATTAATCAAGTTCTGCAACTATTTGCTAGTACCTTGTTAATTAAAGTTTTAAAGTTTTCGGTAATAAACTCACAAGATCATAATTTGCCAAGTTATCGGCATATAGGGAAATGTTGACACATGGAAAAACTACTAAATATGTTATCAAATTATAGTATATTTCTATAGCATTTCCTGCATTTAAAATTAGCATTATATCCACCTGTATATTCAGCTAATCAGCCGTGCTTACAAAGCAACAGCAAAATGTGCATATTACCTCTTTGTTGTAAATACTTGCAGGAAAAAAAACTCAGTAATCGCAGTTCTGGTGTTTGGCTTGAATTCTGAGACTTTTGTGTATATTTGAAAACCTTCCGATAAGATTTATAAATCATTTGTGCAACCAAACAACCAAAAATTGGCACTTGCAAGTTACAATTACATGATTCTATTAAGGCATTTATTCGGTTCTTCTTTTGCTCATCATCATAGTAATGATAATTTTTTTATGTACTTCATGGATGTCTTTAATAGGTTATAATTCGTACAAGTGGGTTCATTAACAATGGACAAAGATTGGGTACACCTTAAAAGGTTACTATTTATTTCTTAAAACCAAAAACATTAATATGTAAGAATACTTGTTACTTTTTATTAATATAAGATTATGTGTGGGCCTGGGGTTTGTCTTTATTTGTAGAGATTCACAAGCATATCAAAATGGAGCACACATGTTTGCTGACACAATTCAAGCTAGTAAGGGAAATCCAGAAAAAATTTAATGTCCTTGTTGTCGATGTTTAAGTCATCGATTTCATCATTTTGATACGGTTTATGAACACTTAGTCATATTTGGGATGGATCCTTTATATGATAAATGGGTCTTTCATGGAGAAAGTTCTTCTGCAACTAGAGATGAAGCTTTAGAAATACCCGAAGCATATAAAATGTTTAGAGATGCAAATTTTGAAGAAAATTATTTTGATGACAATGATAATAATATGGAACCTGAATATGAAAGAAGAGATGCAAATTTTGCAAATCTTGTGGAGGATGCTGAACTTCATTTATATGGTGGATCTACTTACACAAAGATGGCTGCAGTTGTTGCCTTATACAAGTATAAAGCTAGACATAGTCTTACAGACAACGGTTTTAATGAACTTCTTGAGATGCTTGGCAAACTTCTACCACCAGACAACAAACTTCCTGATTCTTTATATTCAGTGAAGAAGCTACTTAAAGATTTTGATCTAGGCTATGAGAAGATACATGCTTGTGTTAATGATTGTTGTTTATTTAAAAAGGAAAATGAACTTATGGAGACATGTCCAAAATGTGGGGCTTCACGGTGGAAAGTTGATGTGCGCATTCAAAATAGAGTTCCTGCAAAGGTGTTGAGGTACTTTCCTATAATACCAAGATTTGGAGTAATGTTTAAATCACCTGAAAAGTCGAAACAACTGAGATGGCATGACACTCACAAAAGTCAGGATGGAAAGATGCGTTACCCTGTTGATTCAATGGCATGGAATATGATCGACAGTAAGTGGCCTGATTTTGCATCAGATCCTCGTAGTCTTAGACTTGGCCTTGTATCGGATGGATTTAATCCTTTCGGTGATCGTAGTACTCAATATAGCTGTTGGCCTGTGATTTTGGTTGCTTATAATCTGCCCCCTTCCTTATGCATGTCAAAGGAAAACTTGATGTTGACGTTATTAATCCCCGGACCCAAGCAATCAGGAAATGACATAGATGTATATTTGGAGCCACTTATAGAAGATTTGAAAGAGTTATGGAGCAATGGTGTGAATGTTTTTGATTCATTCAGTCAATCCATATTTAATTTGAAGGCTATTCTAATGTGGACAATAAATGACTTTTCGGCCTATGGAAATTTATCTGGATATTCCACAAAGGGTAGAGCAGCTTGTCCAATATGTGGAATTGAGACATCTTCAAGATGGTTGTCTAATCGTCAGAAGCATGTATATATGAACCATAGATGATTTCTTGCGCACAATCATCCATTTCGATTTAAAAAGTCTTGGTTTGATGGAAATGAAGAACATAGAAGGAAGCCTAGAGCACTAACAGGTTCAGAAGTTTTGATGTGGTAAAAAACCATGTCAATAATTGGGGAAAACCAAAAGAAGAAAAGGAAGAAGAAGCAACAACAGCCAAGCATTGATTCAATATGGCCTTGGAAGAAGAAATCAATTTTTTTGAGTTACCTTATTGGAAGGTACTAGCATTACCCCTCTCTTTATATATCTCTCCTTCTCAGAAAATTAAATTATTGTCAATTTATGAATTTTTTATATGACGTTTCAGGGTTTATTATTGCGACACAATTTGGACGTGATGCACATTGAGAAGAATATTTGTGAGAGCATTATTGGCACACTCTTGGGTATAAAGGGCAAAACAAAGGATGGACTAAATTCTCGTAAAGATATGGCAGAAATGGGCATAAGAAAAGAACTACATGCTGAAAAAATAGGGAATAAATTTCGATGGACAGCAGGCTCTTTTAATTTATCAAAGTCGGAGGAGCAATTATTTTGCGCAAGACTTACAAATTTACGATTGCCTGATGGTTATGGCTCCAACATTTCAAATCATGTGTCATTGCAAGATTCTAAGATTTTAAATCTCAAGTCTCATGATTGTCACATTCTACTCCAACAAGTCTTGTCAGTAGCATTAAGAGGACTTCTACCAGAGAGTACGAGAACTGCAATATTTCGACTTTGTTCATTTTTTAATGAATTATGTCAAAGAGTGATCAATAAAAACAGATTGGAACAACTCGAAACTGAAGTTGCTGAAACTTTATGCTTATTAGAAAGATTTTTCCCTCCATCATTTTTTGATGTTATGGTCCATCTCAATTCATCTTGCACGAGAAGCTCGAATTGGCGGGGGGGGGGGGGTAACATTTCGTTGGATGTACCCCATTGAGAGGTAATAATCTATATTTTAAATTAATAATGAACTTATAAATTATTCTATACTCTTCTAAGTTTAGCTCTTAATTAGATCTATGAAGGTACTAAAAGGATATGTTAGAAACCGTTCACGGCCTGAAGGATGTATAGCAGAAAGATATCTTGCGGAAGAGTGTTCAAGTTTTTGTAGTGGGTATATAAAGCAAGCTGCTGAAATTGGAGCTCAACATGGACGCAATGATGATTTTGAGAATGAAACTACCGGCGAAGGGAGGCCAATTTCTAAGGGGAAAACAAGGAGTATGTCTTCTGACATGTTAGAGATAGCTCATCGTACTGTTTTGTTCAATAGTTCTGAAGTCGAACCGTACATTAAGTAAGTATGCTACCAAATTATAACTTATTTTTACTTAAAATTTTCATTTTTAAGTTAATCATGTATACTTTGATATCATGATGCATTTAGAGGAACTTAAGCATTTGGATAGGCGTCTTTTGAAGAATGAAAGTCTGCTACAAAAGAGACATATAGAGGCTTTCATAGGATGGCTATCAAATAAAGTCAAAACAGGCCAAGTTGGCACTATGTCGAGCACATTAAGATGGCTAGCATGTGGACCTAAAAAGAATGTAATGTCATTCTAAGGTTATGTCATCAATGGTCATCGATTTCATACAAAAGATGCCGAAAAAAGCACACAAAACAGTGGTGTTTCAATTGAAGCAGAAATAATTTGTCGATCTAGTGCAAGAGACACATCTCAAGTCATTGGCAGAGTAACTTATTATGGGGTTATTAGAGACATAATTTTGCTTGACTACTACAATATTCAGGTTCCTTTATTTCAATGTGATTGGGCAAACATAGAAAATGGTGTCAACGTTGAAGAGGGATTTACATTGGTTAATCTTCACCAAGGACAAAGTCAATTTGAAAGAGATCCGTTTATCTTAGCTTCACAAGCAAAGCAAGTATTTTATTCAAGAGATAGTGATGCATTACATTGGTATGTTGTTTTAAGAGCACCACCACGAGGTTTTTACGAGTTAGAAAGTTTTGAAGAGAATGCGTACATGCCATATGCACCATTAGATGCACTACAGCTGGATCTGAATCTTGATGGTGAAGGTTATATAAGATTTTATTGCGAGAAGGTGACTTCAGATGAGGTACATAATTAGTTTTTCTATACAAATCATAATTATTTGCAAATTTGTATACATATATTATATTTTCTCTCATACCTTATTAATTAATTAAAATATTTTACCAAACAGATTGAAGATTAATCTCATATCCACTTATGGTGTCGACAAAGCAACTGGGATTTGATTGGCACTTCATATTCATCTTCACTAATGTCATGCAAAAGCCTATGATTTGCATGTTCTGTGAAAGAGAACATATATGTCATTTGGAAGAGTGTCACATGTGGAACTTGCTTAATCTTTCACTAAATGATTTTGTTGTTATATGATCGATTAGTCTAACTATTTTGTTATGCTATGGTCAATTATTTGGAAGAGTGTCACATGTGGAACTTGCTTCATCTTTCTTTTCGGCTTGCTTTTGTTTGGAATCACTATTTCTGAGTTTGTTTGCAATCACTATCTTATCTTTACAATCATAAGTACTGCATATCTTTGCAATCACTATTTCTGACACATCACGGCCATCCTATTGCCTGGCTTCGTCTGGCAACACTATTACGGCTCAACTTGTTGTTGAACCTTTACATCAGCAGGACATGTTCTCACACAGGTAGTGCATTCCTGCTAATCTGTTGTAGACTTCTCAACAATGTCTAGATGATTAGGTTGATGTCTCCATTTTTTTTCCTGCAGCATGCAATTTTCTTGTTTCCAATTTTTGTAATTACTAGTTTATTGTTAAAGGGTGAAGTTCAGGATTTATGTAATTGGTATCCTGGAAAGGACTGTGACTTCCTTGTATTGTATTTCCCCACTCTCTTTAGATGAAGATGATGTTGTCACCATTTGCTTGCTTCTGCAAGTTGCTATATCTTCTTGTCTTTCTACATTCATTTTCCTACCAAGGTGAAAATTCAGCATTTTTCCCTATCATGCTTATCTTTGGCTTAATCTTCTTTGACCTATCATGCTTATCTTTGACTTCATAAACCAATAGTAGCACCTGCCATATTGTAATATCCGAACTTGCTTAATCTTCTTTGACCTATCATGCTTATCTTTGGCTTAGATATTTTGTACAATCAGGATATTTTGTACAATCAGGATAGGAGTTTAAAAAAATTATTAGCTTCTACAATATATGAGTAATATATGAGTCAATTTCCTTTTATTCATGTTGTTCTGATACAAACTTTTAGGTACTGCAGGTCTATTCAAAAAGTTGTGAACATGTCGGGATATGGTGAAGTAAGCTCATTTATCTTTATAACCTTTTTTAATAATATCTTGGTGAAAAACTTATTTCTTATTATGTACTTGTTTTATGAAGTCTTCCAAAAAAGGTGATAAAAGAGGAGATATACAACGTTTAGCTGCCATAGTGGGTACCATACAAAGAGGAAATGAAGGTGTGAGAATATCAAATGGAGACTCTAACTCTCCATTGAACATGTCACCTAAGATGCCAAGTGATCAAAATCAATCAAGTTCTAATGTGCCTGAAAAGAAGAAAACTATGGGTAAATCAAGAATGGATCATATTCGTATGAGAAAAAATCCTGTTCCGGTTGATTTTAATGATAGGGGTCAACCAATTGGTGATACTGCAGCTGAATTTGCTAGTTTTCTAGGCTCGACATCAAGAGATTTAGTGCCAGTGACAATGGAGAAATGGACAGATCTTTTTGATGATTTTAAACATCAAATCTGGGAGAACATCACGGTAATATTTATGTCATATTTATGTGTTTTTTAGATGCATTTATTAAACTTATGTTTTTATTGACGGGTATCTTTTTCTTATAGCAAAAGTTTATTCTTGATGACTACCATAAGACTTACGTATTCCAAAAGTTAGGAAGGCATTGGCGTGATCATAGATCTAATTTGATGAAAGACGTGATAGAACAAGCAAAAGTTGTAGTTCTACCACGAGCACTTACCCTCCTGAAACCTGACAATATACCATCCTTTAAAGATTGGAAGACATTTGTAATCAAGAGAAGTACTCCAGAATTTAAGGTAAATATTGTTGGTTTCATTGTATTTTTTGCTATAAATGTTTTGCTATTGCTAAATGATGTAATATATTTCAAATATAATAAAGGAAAAAAGTGAAAAATTCAAGAAGATGGGGAGAAGTCAAACTTTGCTGCATACAACGAGTCGTAAGGGATATGCTCGTCTAGAGGAAGAAATGGTAACTAAGTGATAATCTACTTGTTACCTAAAAATCTGTTTTGTTACACAAGTCATTTCATTAGTCTTATTGATTTTTACTCACCTTTGTTACCTCAAAAAAATGTCTTATAGCGTCAACAAAGTGATAATCCTAATTCTATACAAAGAGTTGATGTTTGGATCAAAGGACATAAGAGGAAGACGGGTACATTGAGTTTAGAGGCTCAGAAAATTTTGGTATATTTTCGTTTATATTTTTTATCATTTGGTTATTCACTTATATCGTTCTAAAATTATCTATGTTCAATTTTATAAGGATGACGTAGAAGAGATTCATAAATCAGCAACACCATCAGAAAAAGGTTCTCTTCAAGATGATGCGGTTTCAAGAGTAATTGGCCCTGAACGACGAGGAAAAGTAAGAGGACTTGGCTTTGGGGCGACTCCTTCAAAAGTAGAAAGCTAAAAATATCATCGTGATAAATTCAATAGATTAGAAAGTGAGTTGAATGAATTGAAAAATTTTGTCAAAAGCATCGCTGAAAAGGTTATTGGGAATAATAACATTGTAAGTTTTATACTTCGTATAGTATCTTTATTCTTTAGTACAAACCAATATGTTCAATAGTTAATGTATTTTTTTCATTCATGTAGCAAATAGAAAACTCAAACACGGTGAGAAAGGATAACTCAAACAATGGGGTTCAAAGTTCTACCAACCGAGAGAGAGCCAAAATAAGGCGGGAAAAAGTAAATGCAGAAGTTCTAAGTTCTCCTAGCATTGGGATAAAATGCAAATTATTGAATTGGGAGACGGATTCAGAAGTTGTGGCAATTGGCGAGATTGCATCTACAAATCCCAAAGATTTGGTCCATCATGTGGCTATAGGACAAGAGTGCTATAAACTTTGGGTTCATGAAGTAATTGATTATGAGGTGACTTTGTATCGGCCGACCCGTGAGTTTTTTCTTCTACATGAGGCTTTATCAAGTACGATTGTGTGGCCTATCAAGTATATCAAATTTGATTAGTGGTAACACTTTTGAGGTAAGATAATCTGACTATCCTTCTTTACTTGTGGTCTGTACACCATCTCCTGCATGCTCTTTTATAGTAGAAATTTGATGTTCTGGATCAGTTGAACTTGCTACCGTAGTTGTCATGATAGGAAGATAATGTGTCAGAAGCAGCCAGGATTATTCTATGTTATAGCCTTTGACAGCACTAGTGAATTATCTATCAATATTTGCCTTACTATAAGCATTATTTCATTAGAAAGGGATCAAGAGTTATCAACAAAAATAGTAGTAGTGCACTGGACCAATCAAATAGAGTGATAGGAAAAAAAGGACTAGTATTTTGCATGCTCGGTTAACAGTTTAACGATTTAATATAGTCCATCTAATCATCACTGCATGGCTATATGTACCAAGCACCAGCATCGTGATAACGAATAATACAAAGTTCAATGTAATTTTTCTTGGTCCCTTGTATCTAGCACACTTATCAGTTCCATGTATCTTGCACACTTATCTAGCACACTTCCAGGAAGCTATGAACCTGTGATTAAGCTTGCAGGTGAAGGCCAAGGATGGGTAACTAGTTGAACTTTTTATGATTTTGGGACTTGGAAATGAAAATTTTAAAACATGTTTAAATCTAACTGGATTACTAAAGTAGCATAAGATTCACTTGCCTAGACTTGTTCGTTCAAAAACTAGGTCAGAAATTCAATATTTTTTAATATTGCAGGTGTCAGTCAAAACTATGAAGTACCTAACTTAAGCTTAGTTAAATACCTAACTCGTAAATGACTTGAAGTTCACTAAGCCTTGATGAGCATGACTTAAGCTTGAAACTAGGAGGAATGCTTAGGGAAACTTGGAGGGACTTTCAATAACTACTGAATGATATAGCTATTTGTCAAATAGGACAAGCATCACCTGTTATCAAATCAGATCCCGGTCCTACAAAAATTAAATCCATCGATCGAAAATGATAGGTACAAAGGAATCAGGAGAAGAAATCTTTTTTTCTTATCAATGAATAGACCTCTTTACTTGTACGACTTAGATGTCTCGTAATTGTTGAATGGATCCAACTATTTCTTCTGCGTGCCCGTCTATTTATCTTCGCTTGCTTTCCGGAATAGTCTTGCCTGATTATATAATGGGGATGATGAATCAGTAGAAGGAGTTGATTGTTAGATCCACATGATAAATGGACTGCATAAACACAAAGACTAGGGGTTTCTTGATGTTAAACCTGGCTTTCTTTGTTTAGTGTTGAGAAGAAGTGTCCCACTAGCGACAATTATGACAGCAATTCTTACTCCCTGTAAGAAATTTCTTTATATGTAAAATTTGAGATGTATGTTTTGGTGTTTATTTTATATGAAACAGATAAGGATCATGATATCATTTGTCCAAAATCAAGTATAATCAGACTCAAGTTGAGGATGTTAGGTGTCTAAATCCTTGTACAGGTGGAAGATACACAGTACGAAAACACCTTTACATAGTTATTCCATTTATTTTGAACTAAATGTTTGACTTGATTTGTTATATGACAGGTTATGAACAAGATGCTAATTTTCACTACATGCATGGGGACTTGGACATTTTTTAATGCCACGGCAATTGAAGATTACTCCAGTTAAGACTCATTTTGATCGTGATTGGAATGAAGGAATCAATATATATTTTTATATATATTTCCTTTAGGCTTTTGAGTATGGCCACATTTTGGTGACATCTTAGTTGTTGATTTGGAATTTTTATAACAATTACTATGTATGTGGCACATTTTAATTACATTTTAGTTGGTGATCGATCAAGAATTCCTATAACGATTATTATGTATGTGGCCCATATTGGTAACATTTTAGTTTGTGGTCAGGAAACAATTATGTATGTGGCACATTTTGGTAACATTTTAGTTGGTGAACAGGAATTCTTCTAAATTTTATTTGGAAGACTTAATTGTTGTGCATATTATATTTTTTGCTGATTATTGTCAGGTAAAATTGATTGTACAGAAATTATGATTTATTTTTTTAAAAACAAATTCAAGAGAATTTAAGGCGTGCATGCGAATGTCGTAATATATAATTTACGACGTGCATGCGAATGTCGTTATTGTGAATAATAACGACACACGGTTGCATCCCAAAATAGACTTTGCACAGCACATAAAGAACATCGTAGAAGCGTATAGACGACACACAACTAGGGTTTAGACGACGCACATAATATGTTGTTTAAACCACCATCTTTTCACGGTGTGGGTTAATACGGCGTGCATGTGTGTGCCATCTAAAGTGATTTACGGCGCACATTGCGCGCCGTAAAAAGACACTTTTCCTGTATGTTGTGCTTGACTTAGAGCGCTGCTACGAGCCTGCTATTAGTATATATGTTCTAGGTTATGATAGAAGTTGCTCAATCACAGTTAGGAACTCATGATAGATTCCAGGGATAACCCCTGAGAATCTTATTTCGAAAACTCTTGAATCTGTTCCCGCTTGCCTCCATTTACTAATATATATATATATATATATATATATATATATATATATATATATATATATATTAGTAAATATATTTTGTGCATGTATAATATATTCTAGATTAGTAATTGATTCATTATTATTTTAATTTAGGCTCTCAGAATATTGCTACTTTGGATTCATGATAGGATTCACAACTTTCTTTCTCGGGAACCCAGGCAAGTATACCTTGCCAATATGTACAATTTATTTATACATGCTTATCTTCTATTGTTTCTTTTCATGTTGTCAGTTTATATACTCAGCTTACTTGTCTATGCACTTTGTACATGTTAGATGACTCGTACTTATTTTTGTATATTACCTGTATGGATCATTATAGTCAGTGGGAGCTTAACTTGACCTGACCTGACTGGACTTAACTTGACTATACATGACCCTTGATCGAGACTAGGATTGGCTACTTGATCACTCTCGACTCGAGAGCCCCTCATTAAGCTGTGATAGAGACTTACTATGGATTGAGAGTTCCTCACTGGGCTACTCTTTATAGAGCCATGAGGACCTCTTTGGGCTGCGGTATCACTTATTTACTTTCTTGGTAGCCACTCTTATTTCCATGTTGTTTTATGTCACTTCATTATATGTCTCTTGTTACTTTACCCTGTATTTCCATT
Organism: Iris pallida; assembly: GCA_029216955.1. Lineage (NCBI taxonomy): Eukaryota > Viridiplantae > Streptophyta > Magnoliopsida > Asparagales > Iridaceae > Iris > Iris pallida. Next base: position 13,248,657 of record JANAVB010040619.1, read on the forward strand.
ATTACTATTGTTATTCTATAGTTTCATTCCCATCTATTTCATGCATGTTACTTAAACTGTACTGTAAGCTTGTATATTATGTATCTTGCTATGTCTTTTGAGTACCTGGACTTTTCTCTAGGTATAGAAGAAGAATATCCACAAGTTTATGGTTCAAGACTCAGACCCTGGAGTAGATGCAGCAGACGATGTTGATATTGCTTAGTTTAATGTCAGCTTGGACTCTAGTTTATTTCTTGCTTTACTTTACTTCTATAAGCAGTGGATTTGTCTCCACCAGACTTATCATATATCTTTGTTGTATTTGTCTTGTTGTTGGTTTTCCTTATCATTTATCTTATCAGTTGATTCCTTGCTTACTTTGTGGATGAGATATAAAGAAAACTCGAGTCTTATATTGTTCTTGAGACTTTATAGACAGCATAAGTGCATGCTTGAGGGGTTTTCCAATAATGGGTTTACCCTTGAGTGTATACTAGCTGGCCTAGCCACGTGCCTAATCCTACAAATTTTGGGACTGGGACGTGAGAGGTTCAGTCCAGTCTGTCCAAGACCGGGCCATGGATCCGGGCTGAGTTCCGGTCCTCCATTCGGGCTAAGTCCGGCCCGACCAAGGCCCGGTCAAACCCGGTCAAAACTGGATCCGGGCTGGCCCAGCCCAGCCCACCGCATACCTTGATTTGTACCACATGTCATCGTAGATCTTATACCACTCATCGTTGATCTTATACCACTCATCGTTGCAACTTTGTGTTTCTCCACTCGTCCGCATCATTGGGCTAATAATTTGACTATTTGCCATCTTGACTCCTGCACTTCAATATTTTCTTGCTGATACTTCTATGTCAATGTTAGCCCTATACATATCTAGGGGAGAGCATAATTCGGTTTTATAACCGAAAACCGGACCGAACCGAACCGATATTGTCATTCGGTTCGGTTTTTTAAATTTCGGGTCGAGTTTCGGGTCCAGGATAATGAGTATTCGGGTTTCGGGTCGGGTAACGGTTATTGGGTTCGGTTACCCGACCGAACCGAAAACCGAAACTTATTTTTTATTTAGAGTGAAATTACTAAAATACCCCCCTGAATTATATAAGGGCTCACTTTCACTTGTGCCCTAAAATCTCTCTCTCTCTCCGTCTCTCGTCTCTGGACTCTGGGTTGGTCCACCGCCGCTGCTCTGAGCTCTCCTCTCCTGGAGAGAAGAGGACTCGAGTCGAGTCTCTCCTGCTCTGAGATCTCTCTTCTTCAGTTCAGTTGTGCCCTAAAATCTCTCTCTCTGAGTCTCTCGTGCTCTCTAGGGTTTTTCGTGCTCTCTCTCTAGGGTTTTTCGAGTTCCTAACCCTAGATCTGGGCCTCTGGCTCTCTCGACTCACAGATCTAGCCGACTACCGAGTATTGGTAAGGAAAAATTGTAGTCTCTTAAATTTTTTTTACAGATGTTTGTTAGTTTTATTTCCTTCTTTCTAATTAATTGGTTATTTTTCTTGCATGATTCACTGAAGTATTGAACTATGGAGATCTAACCTAGATCTGGGCCAACTGTGATCTGGTTTTGGTGGGTTCTTCTACATTCGGTAATCGGTTCTTGATAATTTCAGTTGACATTGTTGATTCTTTCTAGTCAGAGAGTCAGAGACTACTAACCATACTCCAGAGCAACTGTGTCTGTGAGTGTGAGTAGATTCTTATTTAGTAATCAGTTCTTGTTAATTTTAATTGATAATTCATAATTTGTTAATATTAGTAATCTGTTAAATCTTTGTTATTTCAGTTTTTGATTTCTCATGATAATTACAGATTGTTATTTAAGTTTGTTATGTAGTCATGATAATTTGTTAATTTCTCATGATTTGTAATTTGTTAATTCAGTTGATAATTCATAATTTGTAGTTTGTAATTTGTTATTTCAGTTGATAATTCATAATTCAGTTGATAATTCAGTTTGTAATTCAGTTGATAATTCATAATTTGTAGTTTGTAATTTGTTATTTCAGTTGATATTTCATAATTCAGTTGATAATTCAGTTTGTAATTTTAGTTGTTATTTTAGTTGATAATTCATAATTCAGTTTGTAATTTGTAATTTGTTAATGCAGTTGATAATTCATAATTTCTCATGATTTGTAATTTGTTATTTCAGTTGATAATTCATAATTTGTAGATTTCAGTTGAAAATTTCAGTTGATAATTCATAATTTGTAGATTTCAGTTGAAAATTTCAGTTGATATTTCATAATTTGTTAAAGATTGTTAGATTCATATTAGAGTTGATAATTACAGTTTTTCTCAGGATTGTTAGATTGATATTAGAGTTGATAATTCTCAGTTTTTCTCATAATTTGTTAAAGATTGTTAGATTGTTAGATTGATAATAGAGTTGATAATTTCAGTGCACTATGTTTGTGCATTTTAGATTCTTTAGAAAACTCACTAGAATTCAGCACCAACCCAATCAATGGGTTACTCATTGAATTGTGTATGTTGAATAGGTAGCACCACGAATTCAATCAATGGCAAGCACATCATATTCATGCAATGTGCGTATTTCTTAATTTTGTTTTATTGAAATTTGTTATGCATATTTTATATATTCAAAGTACAAATTATTGTTTTAGATGGCGCAAGAAGGTGATAATCAACCGCCAACTAGCTCTCAAGCCACAAATGATCCTATATCCAATCAAAATTCGAGGCTTCGAGTTTCAAGAAAGCCTACAAAGGAAAGAGCTTCGCATTGGAAAGATTTTAAGAAATTTCTTGATGCGGAAGGTCGTCCAAAAGTAAGTTGCAATCATTACGGGAAAGAGTATCATTGCCATAGTAAACTAAATGGGACTAGTAATGTGAGAAATCACTGGAATGCATGTCCACTAAATCCAAAGAATAATGATTCTAGTCAAACCATTCTCAACTTGCAATCAATGGCGAAGGGCAAGGACAAAATACTAACTAGCTAGAAATTTAACCAAGACGAGGTGAGAAAGGCCTTGACAAATATGATTATCGTTGATGAGCTTGCGTTTCGATTTGTGGAGTGTGAGGGCTTTAGACACTTCATGAATGTGGCGTGTCCTAGTTTTCGTATTCCGTCAATATGGATCGTGGCTCGGGATTGTTATGAAATGTACTCTATTGAGAAGAGTAAGCTAAAAACATACTTTAAACAATCCAAGCAAATGGTTTCTCTCACGATGGATACTTGGACATCGTTGCAAAAAATCAACTATATGTGTCTTACGGCACATTACATCAATGAAGATTGGGAGTTGAAGAAGAAGATTATAAACTTTTGTCCAATTACAAGTCATAAAGGGGAAGCCATCGGGAAAGCGATAGAGAAGTGCTTGCTAGAGTGGGGTATTGATCGAATATTCACTATAACGGTTGACAATGCGAGCTCCAATGATGTTATTATTTCTTATTTAAGCAAGAAAATTCAGAATTGGGAAAATAGCATTCTACAATGCAAGTATTTACACATGCGATGCATTGCACACATCATTAATCTTGTTGTTGTTGACGGCTTGAAATTGATGTCTCCATCGGTTGCTCGTGTTCGAAATGCGGTAAGGTATGTGAGACATTCTCCAAGTCACTTTCAAAAGTTCAAGGAGTGTGTTGAAGCCGAAAAGATACAAAGAAAAAAAATGTTGTGTCTTGATGTGAGCACTCGTTGGAACTCGACATTTTTGATGTTGGACACGGCCCAAAAGTTTGAAAGTGCCTTTGAGAGATTCGCCGGCCAAGATCCATGGTTCAAAGTAGAACTAACGGAGAATGGCGGATATCCTATTAAAGAAGATTGGGCCAATGCAAGGAGGTTGTGTACTTTCTTAGAACACTTCTACGAACTTACTTTGCGTATCTCGGGGTCCTTATATGTCACTTGCAATAATTTCTTTGACGAAATCACATCCATTGATATTCTCTTGCGCACATCAAAGGAGAGTGATGACTATGACTTGTCTCTCATGGCCGACAAAATGAGGGAGAAGTATCAAAAATATTGGGGTGACATTGAAAAAATGAATATGGTGATTTTTATTGCTCCAATTCTTGATCTACGACATAAGTTGGAATATGTAGAATATGCTCTTGATCATCTATATGGTCCGAAGAAGAGCGATTCCATGAAGAAGAAAGTAAAAAGTGTTGCGTACTCTATGTTCAATGAGTACAAAAATATGACATCTTCACAAAGTGGTGGTAGTGGTACTACTATTAGTGAAAGAGTTGAACATTCTAGTGCAAATCAACCGTTGCAATTGAAGAAGTTCATGAAAGCCCAATTCAAGAAACATAAGATGGAATTGGGTGGTGGTGATGCTAAATCCGAGTTTGATCGATATCTAGATGAGAGCACCGTAGATGATGATGATGATGAGAGTGATGATTTTAATATTTTGGGATGGTGGAAGCTCAATTCTCCTCGTTTTCCGATCCTATCGAAGATGGCTAGGGATGTGTTGGCCGTTCCCATATCTACCGTGGCATCCGAGTCCGCTTTTAGTACGGGTGGTCGTGTGCTTGATTCATATAGGAGCTCTTTGACTCCCAAAATTGTTCAAGCTCTTATTTGTTGTCAAGATTGGCTCCGGGGGCCTTCCGATCGACCTATAGTATCCATTATTGAAGAGGAGTTTGAAGACGTGTATAAAGTTGAGATGGGTAATTTTCAATTTGCTTATTGCTTGCATTATTTTATATATTTTTGTGTATGTTTTAACTTGTTGATTCATTTTTTTATTTAGATTTGGGTAAGTTGACAATGGAATCAACGTCAACAAGCGAGGTTTGATTACTTATGCTCTTGAGTCTTGAACATTGGAGTAATATTTGGGAAATGGGAACACAAACTCTATGTTGGAGATAATTTTTTGTAGCACAAAATATCTGTCATGTGCTATAGCAGCTATTACATTGACCCCTATGTTTTGGCTTTTGGGACTTGGGAGCTTTACTCATGAGTCATGAATCATGGCTTGGTTGATCATTTAATGCTTTGGGTTACTCATTGACCCCTCTGTTGATCTGGATTTGGTTACTCATTGACCCCTCTGTTCTGTTGGCTTTTGGCTTTTGGTTACTCATTTAATGATTGGTTGATCATTTAATGCTGGATTTGGTTACTCATTGTGTGTGGCTGTAAGTTACTCATTTAATGCTGGATTTGGTTACTCATTGACCCCTCTGTTCTGTTGTGTGTTTTGGTTACTCATTTAATGCTTTTACTCATTGCTGGATTTTACTCTTTTGTCGGCTCATTGCTGGATTTTACTTATGTCTGGATTAATCATTTAACGCTGGATTTTACTCATGTCTGGATTTTACAGTTCTCCTCATTTACTGCTGGATTGTGCTGGATTGTACTCATTTACTGCAGCCATTTAACTGCTGATGGTGATGATGGATATTGTATTTGTTGGCGTGGCGAGGCACTGCAGCCATTAACTGCCATTTGGCTTTATTGGCGAGGCACTGCAGCCATTAACTGCTGTTTGATGATGAAGATGATGGAACTTGGAAGCATGTGGACTATTGTATTTGTTGTTGATGGCATCCTGGAAGCACACTGTAATCTGTAATCTGTATTGCTGTTTAATGATGATGATGATGATGATGATGGAAGCATGCTGTCTTCCTTCTCTTGTTCAAGTATTTCCCTATTGTAATATGTGATTGTGAACTATTGTAATCAGATGGAAGCTTGTTGTGCAGCACTTGTTCAAGTGTTCCACGATTGTAATATGTGAACTATTGTATTTGTATTTGTTCAAGTGTTCAACTATGAATTAATCATTTAATTGTACATCATGTTGTTTTTTAAAATTATATATTATATTTATTTCGTATTTGATGGTGGCTTAAATTAGTCAAGGATTTTATTTCTTAATGGGCCGGCCCATTTGGGCCCATGAAACCGAACCAAACCGAAAACCGAAATATTTGTTCGGTTCGGTTTTGGTCGGTTCTTTCACATTCGGTTCGGTCATCGGTCCATCAAAAACCGGTTCTCGGTTTTTTCGGTTTTGCTATTTTCGGTTCGGTTCGAACCGAACCGACCCGATGCTCACCCCTGTACGTATCAGGAGGGTGTCATCATTTCTGAGATATGTCTGAGAAGTTATGAACTTTTGAGCATATACATACATGGGATATTATACCTTATATACTAGAACGCGTCCTGAGCTGCAAGTAGATGTATGGAATCAAGACTCTGGGTGACGGTACCATTAATATGTACAAAGCTATGCTTAGTTGCACGTTCTTCAGTAGTATGATGTTGACTATGATGGAACAACCACTCATGTTCCAAAGATTAGTGGTAGAGTCCATTTTTGTTCACCCACCAATACTTGTTCACCCTCCAATCATATGGAGACATGTGTCAAGTAAAACCACAAATCTATTTTAAAGAGTGTACAAAATCACTTTCAAAGTGGTTTTATTTGTCATATATCTCCATGTAATTTGAGGATGAACAAACACCGTGGTATTAATTGGTGAACAAAAATGGACTCATTAGTATTAGTCAGACCAGACATTAGCTAAAAGTAAACAAACCTCGGCCATGTAACTAACAATTATAAATAAACTAATTAAATAATGTATTCGGAAAGAAAGTAACTTTTGCTTGATTTTGATTGGCCAAAAAGTTTTGCTTGATTTTGGTTGGCCTACGAGCCTCAAGATCACACTAAGAGGATCTCCAATCCTATTGTGACTTTGAAAAAAAGTTGTTGCCACATAGGAATGACAAAATTTTATTCAAAAGTTCTTCTCCAATGCAATTGTCAAGTCAATTGTGAAGCTTATGTGGCAAAAATTAAAGAAGACATTGTGAAATTGATTGTCTTATTCTAGACAATGTACTTGACAATGTCTTCTCTTCCATGTCATCAATTATGAATAAAAAGTATTAGAAAAAAGAAAGAAGATGAGTAGTTGTCTTAAAAGTTGCCTTGGAAGTTGGAAAAAATACTTTTTATTGTCTTCTCAATATTTTTGCATTGGAGAGAGTTTTTCTATCTCATTGTCTTTTGAGATATAATTTTGCCACATAAACAAGACATTGTCTTGTGACTCGTGCCACATAGGAGCCACCTAAGACTCACAACACTTAACAAGACAATAGGGTTGGAGATGCTCTAAAATCAACCCAAATCAAAATCAACTTAAAATTCAATTGATTTCGGACTACATGCAATTTTGTTTGATTTGGAAATCGTAATTTTGACCCCACCCAATTTGAAAGATTCATGTTAGATTTGGATGATTCACAAATCCGTAAATCAATATTTCAGTTTGACTACATCCACAATTTTCATCGATTTCAGAATCACAAAACTTCATAATTTCACGATCGAGCAAAATCAGGACGAAATCTAGCTACAACTACACCCGTGTTAAAGTAGATCTAATAAAAAAAACTTGAAACTTCAAAACTTTTTATACAGGCAAATGACAACATTACACTAGAAATGCCAAAAAAAAAAAAAAAAAAACCAAAAAAAAAACTCCTAACACCAGATACTGCAGATACTGTGAAGAGTGTCAGCAACTAACTCCAAGCCAAGCTATCAGTCTCATCCACTTCATTGTCACAAAAGACTTCCTACTATCGATCTACTGACCAATGCAGGTCTTCACTCACTACACTGTGGTCTCCTTGAAGCTCTTTGTCAGCCAAATGGCAGTCTCCCTGGGAGACGCCTTCTCCGGGCCGAACGGCCTCAACAGGACCCCCAGCTCGTCGAACCTCTCCTGCTGCAGCAGCTGCGCGCTGAACTCGAGAAGCCCCTCCAGCGCCTCCGCCCGCTGCCGGTAGGACGACGTGTCGAACCTGCGCTGCCTCGAATCGGAAGATCCCCTGCTGGAAGCATCGCCAGCCGCCACAGGGTTCCTGCCCGATGAGCCGCTCCCGCTGTCGCCTTCTGCCCTGAAGATCTGGACCGTGCACTTGTCCTTGGTGAGGGAGCGGCCGCCGCCGCAGCGAGGGGTGGCAGAGGAGGAGCCGTGGACCGAAGCAGCCCTGCCGACGGAGAGCAATGGATCCTCGGATGAGGCCAACGGAAATTCGGCAATCCTGTCAATCCGGGGGGCGTTCACTGAAACGTCAGGGGACTCGATGCAGCGGAGAACACTTGGGTTCCACCTGTCAGGGGTTTCAAATGCCGGGAAAGGAAGCGACGCCCTGCGGCTGGGTCGGGCCAATCTGTCTACCGGAGTGCTCGTTGGCCGTAGCTGCATTGGAAGTACAAGCAACGGTTTCAGAAAAGGGAAGGAAAAAAAAAAAACAGGGGAGTGCTATATTTGTTGAACTGAGACTGAGTAAATTTATAGTTTTGTAGTATCGGTATCGGGATCGGTATCGGCCATTCCTATGAGTATTGTGATCGGCGGTATCGACAGTATCGTATCGGCAGTTTCAGATCGAAGTAATGGATTTTTTGGTATCGGAAATCAAATAATTATTAACAAATTGTGAACATTTTAGAAAGTATATTTTATACATTTAGACATTTTTAAGTATTTCTTGTGTTGTTTCTTAGAAGTTTTGAAATTGAATGAAATAGTAGTCACTCTTGGCAATTGGTTTACATGCGATAGATAAGTTTTCATCTTTTACATGCTTTTACAACCTTACTATATTTTTACACCCTTACTAATTGGTCTTTTTCGTTCAATTTTCTTTGCCGAATTGACCGGAAAAACAGCCAATGTCGGTCAGTATCGGATCGGGACATGCCAAACCGTTTCGATATCGGCTATATCGGATCGGTATTGGCCGAGAGTTTAAACTATGGTTTTGATTACCAGTCCTAAGCACATTATGCCAAACATTTTCAAGAATTACTTAGCAAATGCTGCTAGTTCGAAATAAAGATGATATGCTTCTTTCTCACTTCGATACAAATGCAAGTGCTTTTGTTGAGTATCTTGGAATTTAAGTTCTCAATCTTTGTCCTAGCAATTCTAAGAACTCTTTGAAGTCATGTGTGTGTATGTGTGCAAATTAAAGGAGAACAACACGAGACGCATGTACATTAGCTAAGAAGCATATACCTTCCGATTTAGGCCAGTATGCATTCCTTTTGACGGTTCCAACTGCTTCCTAGGTGTAGTGAAGGTTTTGCAAGGAGTACATGCCGGAGTATGCCTAACACTGGGCTTGCTGTCGATTGCTTTAGTAACGCTCGACTCTCCAACCTGGCTTCCTACAGAGAGATCTCTCGTCCTTTGATTCCGATAGCCTGGATAGTCTTTTATGCTTCTAGTAGAGCTTACTGACTCCCGCCTGACTGTGGCAGGTTGGCTGTGATTCAAGATCCTCTCGTTGCCTAGGGAGCGCCTTTTATCCTTCTCTTTGCACACGGAGAGGTCGCCATCATCCTGAGATCTGATTTTCTTTACGTGACTGCTTGCAGGATGAGGGACAGGAAGAGAGTTATGGGCGGGGCTGGACTTCAGATTGACTTGAAACACGTAGGGCTGAAGGTGGGGATGCCGAAGCAACTCTGCTGCCTGGCAAAATGGAATTTTGTCAAGGACAGGGTAGTACTGGTAAGGAAAATATAAGCACAACAATGGCTGGCTGAGCACATACATTTGGCCTGTGTTCTGGGCTTTTCCGGAGCATGCTTTTGATCAATCCTCTACTGGAAATCGGAAGAATAAGAAAATTAGAATGATCAAGTCTTCCATATAAAACTAACATCTATGTGGATTAAGATTTAGCTGAGTAGAAAGTTGAACAAAATGGGATCTTACAATGAACCGGAATATGAACTTGGAAGAGGAGCTACTATGGACTTGGTGATTTTGTTTATCAAGCCTTGCATATCCTGCTCAGAAGCAAAATAACGATTTAAGATGCTTAACAAATTAGAAGTACCTAAAATTCAGATAGGAAATCTCAAGCACTTGAACACAGTTTCAATACCTATGCTGAACTTGAATTTGCAGTGCAACTTATCAGCATGAAAACTTCGTGACCATTAAAAAATTATTAACTGTAGTTTAGTAATCTATGCAATGCAATGAAAAGGACAACATATCTTAATAGATGCCTTGCATTCAAAAATCTAGTGTAACTCATGAGTTACTAATTTTAAAAACTCGTCAATGAAAAACCGTTGGATTAAATGCATCTCATCCTTTGATTTTTTTAAGGGCCTAAACAGAAAAAGTCACGGCCATAAATAGAAAAATAAGTCCACGTGCCATAACCATATTGCGAGTTCTTATTTTGAGTTACTATTTGAGTTTCTGTCGAACTGCCTTGCATTTGTTGAAACACCAATAAAGATAGCATTTGGTCGTGCAGTAGAATTTATCTGACAGGGAGGAACACGAAGAGCACCAACCATTAAACAACACGGTGATCAAAGAAGCATGTACCAGAGAAATGCTGGCGACTGCAGTCGTAAGTTTTAGCTTCCTTAAACAAAATAAATCAGAGGGCAGTGGGCACTGTGATAAACTATACAGGACATACAAACAGAAGAAACATAATGCTTGAGTCAAGGGATCTCTATCAAGCATTATGAAAAAATCACAAACATAAAGCATAATGATATGCAAGCATTTACCAGAAAACGTTTGGGACTGTTCTAAGATCAGCTAATACTTTTATTAAGTACATAAAGGACATCAAAATGGGAGAAAGTAGGCTCCAATCTAGTCAAACCGGCTCGAGCTTGGAATGTTCAAGGTCCACTTGCTTATGGCAAGAATTTACCAATTCGAGCTCATAATTTCATGGTCGAGCTTGAGCATCTCAGCTTGAGAGATGCTCAACTCAAGCGCGAGTCAAGCTAAGTGTATTGTACATGCAACATAGAGGAAGAAGTGCATTAGGCAGTGGGTTGGGCTTGCTTTGTATGAACACTAGCAATAGCAATTCCAGTTATGGACCATGTGCTGGGCTGGCATCTCTTTCAAGGGGAAAAAAATAAGTACAGAAAACTTGAGTCAAGGCAGTCATGTCCGAATCGAGTTAATTGAGTCAAGCCGAGTAGGGTACTAGTCGAGTTTCGCAACTCAAGCTTGGTAGTGCTAATGAGCAGAGATTCTGTTGGTGTTTTTGCCTTGGGACTAGGAAAGATAGTCCCACATCGGCTACACCAAATGGTGAGTATCTCAATATAATGCATTGCTTGTGTTGAGGTATGCACATGAGGTGTGGTGGGGCACAAATGTGTGCCATGTGGGAGTATTTTCCTAGAAGGAAAAAGGATTAATTCCAATAAAGATATAAGTTGATTTTTGTTGTGCGGACTCGGAATTGGACACGGACTCCAGGACGTCTCGTGCATGCACGGGAGTGTTCGGGGGGGTAGGCGTGGACTGGCACACTTCTATGCTGATTGTGGGATGATCTAAATTATCAAACTCTATTTTTGAGTATTGGTATTTTAGTCCCATATCGGATAGGAGAAGAGGTGAAGTCTCAACTCCACTCTATAAATAGAGCCCCTTGGCCTCCTTTGAAAGATGCACCAAGAAGAGAGTTAAGGGAGTCTGTAAAGTCCAGGAAGCCCGTTCAAGTCTCAAATATTGACTTACGAGCGTTCCAGAAGTTCTTCGTGAACTTGCTGGTTCCTGGAAGCAGATCGTGTTGGGACGAATCTTTCTTTGAGCAACGGTGATCTTAATCACCCCAGCAAGAACCTTTCCTCTTCTTCTTTCTTCTTTCTTCTTTCTTCTTTCTTCTCCTTCATCTGAGTTGTAACTCAGTTTTGTCCGTCTGCAACTGCGATTGCAAGGAAGAACGTGAGATTTATTTTCTGAACTCAGTTCTGTCCGTCAGCAACTGCGATTGCGAGGAAGAACGTGAGATTTACTTTCTGATTATTGTTGCTTTTGTAATCAGATTCATATTATAGTATTCCTCTTGGATCTCGAGAAAGATCAGAAGGTGAACGTTTGTTGAACCTCTGATCTCGACATCGAGTCTACCATCTTTGGTCAATCCCCGAGACTAACAATCTCAAAACAAGATTCTTGTAGATGGAGAACTCTTGTGCTTCTCTCATCGATACCAGCTTTAACAAGTTGGAGAAATTCGACGGAGAACATTTCCAAATCTGGAAGAGAAAGGTCACCATTAATCTTCAACTCGTGGACGTAGACCATATGTTGATTGAGGATGAACCGACGATTCCAGAAGGAGGAATTGCCGATGCTATTGCTGCTGCACTCGTCAAGCAGAGCAAATGGAAGAGAGAAAACAACATCTGTAAACTGCTGATTCTCAATTCTATGGAAGACTTTCTAGCAGAGTCATATTCCAAGAAGGTGAAGGCCAAAGAGATCTGGAATTCTTTGGGTAAGCTATATGAAGATAATGAGAACATGTCCAAAATCTTCATCGTCGAGAAGTACCACAAGTGGCTCTTCGAAGACGAGATGGCGATGCTACCTCAAGTAAAGGAATTCCTGAAGTTGCGCCAGAAGTTAGATGACGAGAAGATGCCCCTCGTCGACAAGTTTGTCGTTGGAGGGATAATCTCGAAACTTCCTGCTGGTTGGAACAACTTCTATGCTAGAAGGCATCGGAAGAAGCTGGACATTAGCTTGGAAGATCTTCTACAAGAGATCCACGTTGAGGTCGAAAGGCAATCTCAACAGAAGATGGACTCTCTGTCCAACCAACTGGCTAAGGCCAACTTGGTGCAGACAAGAGAGTTCAAGGGGAAGCAGGTGGCTTCTCATCACAAGAAGAAGGACTCCACTAATCTGAAAGTAAAGGGTCCTTCGTTCAAGCAACAAAAGTCCAAGTCCCACGTGACTTGCTTCAACTGTGGCAAGAAGGGCCACTATAAGAGTGAATGAAAATCCAGGCCCAAACAAGCTGAGCAAGGTGAGTCTAGCAAGGTTTCCATGGTTTCTAACATTGCTGCTATGATTGCTCAGGTCACAGCTGTGGGGGCTGACTCTGACTGGTGGATAGACACTGGTGCGACCTGCCATGTCTGCTCTGACAAGGAATGGTTCGTCACCAGCCAACTTCTGAGAAAGTTATCATGGCGAACCAAGTCCAAGCTGAAGTTCTGGGGGTCGGAACTGTGGAGCTGAAACTCACATCCGGGAACACTCTGACGCTTAGAGGTGTAAAGCACGTTCCGGTGATTGCAAAGAACCTGATCTCTGGAAGCCTGCTTAGCAATGCAGGCTTAAGGATGGACATCAATGTTGGCCAGATGGTGATGTCCAAGAAGGAAACATACTTCGGAAAAGCTTTTCAAACTGAAGAGATGTTCAAAATTCAGCTTGTAAACCAGTCAAATGTAACCAATGCAATCGCTCATTCTGATTATTCTCTTGAGTTGTGGCATAATAGGCTAGGACATATTCACTGTAAAAGAATTAACAAAATGTTCAGTCTAGGACTTATCTCCAAATGTGGGGGTAAGATAGAGAAGTGTGAAGTATGTGCTCAGACAAAGATCACAAGGAAACCCTTTCATCGGGTCAATCGAAGCACAGATCTTCTGGAGTTGGTGCACTCCGATATCTGTGACTTCAAGCAATTCTCTACAAAAGCCGGGATGAAGTATTTCATAACCTTCATCGATGACTTCTCAAAGTACGCGTTCGTCTACTTGCTCAAGTCTAAAGACGAAACGTTCGAAAAGTTCAAGGAGTTCAGGGCCGAGGCTGAACGGCAAACTGGACAACAACTCAAGAGACTAAGAAGTGATCGAGGCGGAGAGTATCGGTCTCATGAATTCATATTGTTCTGCAAAGAACATGGAATCATAAACGAGACTACTGCTCCGTATTCTCCTCAATCTAACGGAGTAGCGGAGAGGAAGAACAGAACGTTGACAGAAATGATGAACTCAATGTTGCTAACTGCGGGTCTTCCTAAATGCTACTGGGGAGAAGCTGCATTGAAGGTCACTTTTATTCTAAATAGAGTGTCGTATGCAACTTCGGACGTAACTCCTCATGAACTCTGGTTCAAAGTCAGACCTAACTTGAATGTCATTCGAGTGTGGGGGTGTCTGGCCTATGTGAAGCTCCCAGATCTGAAGATTCAGAAGCTGGGGACAAGGACTACGAAGACGACCTTCTTGGGGTATGCTGAGAAGGGTGATGCTCGGAGATTTCTTGATATTGAGTCAAATCATATCATCGAATCTCGCGATGCTGAATATTTTGAAGACAAGTTTGTAAGGCACAAGAACATTGTTCTAACGAACATTCCGGAGAATGATGAAGGTGCAAAGGTGACTGAGATCTTCAATGAGCCAGTTGTCCAAAATGAAGTTGTTACTGAGGAGACAACGATTGAACCAGAACTCGCTGAGCCGTCGTCGAAGCGAGCGAGGAGGCCAAAGAACTTCGGAGATGATTTCATCACCTATCATGTGGAAGCAGATCCGCTTACCTATGATGAGGCGATGAAGACCAGAGCGTTGTTTTCTGGAAGGAGGCGATAGACAATGAAATTGAATCAATCACCTCCAATAACACTTGGGTGTCGGTTGATCTACCTAAAGGAGCAAAACCTATCGGATGCAAGTGGATCTTCAAGAAGAAGATGAAAGCTGATGGAACCATTGACAAGTTCAAGGCCAGGCTAGTGGCAGAGGGGTTTTCTCAGAAGCAGGAGATCGACTACTTTGACACGTATGCTCCAGTAGCCCGGATGACCACCATCAGAATGTTGATTGCTCTCGCAGCGATACATAAGATGGTGATACATCAGATGGATGTGAAAACGGCATTCCTGAATGACGAGCTGACCGAAGAGATCTACATGCAACAACCAGAAGGGTTTGTCGTCAAAGGTCTTGAGGACAAAATTTGCAAGTTGGTGAAATCTATGTACGGTTTAAAGCAAGCTCTCAAAATGTGGCATGAGAAGTTTGACAAAGTCATAAGGTCAAATGGCTACAGGGTCAGTGAGACAGACAAGTGTGTCTATACGAAGTTTGCTGACGGAAGAGGAGTCATCGTTTGTCTATACGTGGACGACATGCTAATCCTAGGTACGAATATAAGCTGTATCACGGAGACAAAGAAGCTCCTCTCGACGAAGTTCAGTATGAAGGACTTGGGGGATGCTGATGTTATCTTGGAACTCAAGATCATCCGGACAGACACTGGACTAGCACTGTCACAGTCTCATTATGTTGAGAAGATGATCACTCGTTACGGGTATCAGGATCTTCCAGGGATCGATACATCGTACAAGTGTGATCTGAAGCTGAAGCCTAATTCAGGAAAAAGCGTCAGGCAACTGGAGTATGCAAGCGTAATCGGAAGTTTGATGTATGCTACTACTACCACAAGGCCTGACATAGCTTTCGATGTGGAAATGCTGAGTCGTTTCACGAGGAACCCAGGCATTGAGCACTGGAAAGCTGTGAAACGGGTTATAAGATATCTCAAGAAGACTCAGACATATGCACTGCACTACAGCGGAGATCCGTCGGTAGTGGAAGGCTTAGTGATGCCAGCTGGTGCTCAGAAGTGAAGAGCGAGAGGTTCACAGGTGGATACATTTTTACAATGGATGGAGCTGCTATATCATGAAAATCGAAGAAGCAGACTATGCTCTCGCGATCATCCATGGAATCTGAGTTCTTTGCACTTGATACCGCAACGGATGAAGCAGAATGGCTTCGGGAGCTCATGTATGATCTTCCAGTGGTTGGAGCGCAAATACCGACGATACCGATATACTGCGACAGCCGGGCGACTGCGACGGCGGTATCAAATGACCTCTTCAACGGGAAGAAAAGGATTGTACGGTTGAAGCACAGGGCAGTACACGATCTCATCAAGAAGGGTGTTATTGCAGTAATTGATGTTCGGAGTCAGGAGAACTTGGCGGATCCGTTCACCAAGGGCCTCAAGCGCCAGCTGTCGATGACACAGCTTGTAAAATGGGCTTGAAGGCATTCTGATATTGTGTTATTACATTCATACCATAAAATTTTATGCTATTAGTTCAAAGAGAAATCTACTAAGCATCTAGCTTTTGGTTCAAGGGAAGACTATTAACCGGAAGAATATCAGGAACGGTGGGTATTTGTCCTCTGTGGCAAGGAGAGGTTACGGACCTACAACCACTGTTGTCTACTGCTGTTTTCTGCGGAAAACAGATCCTGTGGGAAGGTTGGCTTAAATGCCTTAATGAGTTCTCAGGCATAGTGAATGCCTGGAAGTGCTTTGCAGGAAGCACGGTAGCGCAGCACTACAAGAAGTGTAACTCCATGCTATAGTGGGGTGATTCCACCATGAGGTTCCCGGTTAGGGGTAATGCCTCGGCTTTGTGAGCCAAGTCACAGCGGAGTAGCACCGCAAATAGGCAGATAGCCTAATGATGTATGTTAATCGTAATAAGGAGAGGTAGACAGCACTACAAAGAGGACGATGTCCTCATGTTACAGTGGCATGACACCACGAAGAGGTACCAGGTAGGGTAAAGCCTCGGCTTCGCGAGCCATGTCATAGCGGCGTAACACCGCACGGAAGCACAAGGCTTCATGCTGGGTAGTTTGGCACTACAAAGAGGCTTGTGACCTCATGCTACAGTAGTATGACACTACGATGAGGTACCCAGGTGGGGTAAAGCCTCGGCTGTAAGCCATGTCATAGCAGCGTAGCACCGCAAAGAAGCGCAATGCTTCATGCCATGACTCTTTATAAAGAACTCACCTATAGTGTATGGACAGAGATATCGGACCATCTCTTGAGGGTGAACTTGTAGACGCCCAAAAATTATATACTGAAACCAGGCTGGCACAAGGCCTTTAATGTACAGCCAGAAGCACAGTTGATGTCATTATGTGAGTAGGAAGAATTGCAGTTATGGTGCAGAATTCAAGGCTTAGTCCATTCTTGTATCATGTTGTTATTTAACCTATGCGGGAAGATTCAAGTCGTAGCGACATCTCTCCTAATGCATGATAGACAGTCATTGTGGGGAACGCTCAACCCATATATTGAGATATGTGGGAGATTGTTGGTGTTTTTGCCTTTGGATTAGGAAAGATAGTCCCACATCGGCTACACCAAATGATGAGTATCTCAATATAATGCATTGCTTGTGTTGAGGTGTGCACATGAGGTGTGGTGAGGCACAAGTGTGTGCCATGTGGGAGTATTTTCCTAGAAAAAAAAGGATTAATTCCAACAAAGATATAAGTTGATTTTTGTTGTGCGGACTCGGACTCGGACTCGGACTCGGACTCCAGGATGCCTCGTGCATGCACGGAAGTGTTCGGGGGGTAGAAGTGGACTGGCACACTTCTATGCTGATTGTGGGATGATCTAAAATATCAAACTCTATTCTTGAGTATTGGTATTTTATTCCCAAATCGGATAGGAGAAGAGGTGAAGTCTCAACTCCACTCTATAAATAGAGCCCCTTGCCTCCTTTGAAAGATGCACCAAGAAGAGAGTTAAGGGAGTCTGTAAAGTCCAGGAAACCCGTTCAAGTCTCAAATATTGACTTACGAGCGTTCCAGAAGTTCTTCATGAACTTGCTGGTTCCTGGAAGCAGATCGTGTTGGGGCGAATCTTGCTTTGAGCAACGGTGATCTTAATCACCCCAGCAAGAACCTTTCTTCTTCTTTCTTCTTTCTTCTCCTTCATCTGAGTTGTAACTCAGTTCTGTCCGTCTGCAACTGCGATTGTAAGGAAGAACGTGAGATTTATTTTCTGAACTCAGTTCTGTCTGTCAGCAACTGCGATTGCGAGGAAGAACATGATATTTACTTTCTAATTATTGTTGCTTTTGTAATCAGATTCATATTATAGTGTTCCTCTTGGATCTCGAGAAAGATCAGAAGGTGAACGTTTGTTGAACCTCTGATCTCGACATCGAGTCTACCGTCTTTGGTCAAGCCCCGAGACTAATAGATTCATATGTTCAAGCTCGGCTCGGCCCATTTATTGAGCCGAGTCAAGCTTGTGAGCTGCTCAGTTCATTGCAACCCTAGGAGAAATAATTTCATGAATACCTTAAATACTGATTAATGTTTATAACGATGAGGGACGAAGAAAAAAACTGTTGGGCGCGTGCGGAAGCGTTTGCCAATCCACCTGATCAAAACCAACCCCTGTCTAACGGACTCCAAGCATAAGATGAAGACAAGTATATGCCGGTGACGTACGTCACCTGGACAAAACCCAACCTTTAATAACTCAGATGAAATTACAAGATTGACAGAACTCACGTTGAACCCTTTGCTCTAATAAGTTCAACCCCCTGACCACTCTCAAGAAGAAAAACAGAAGACTACAATTGAGATCACTCACCAACCCGTAGCAATTTTTCTAACCAAAGTTGACGACTGCTTGATTAGATCTTTTTCTTCCTTCTGTCTTGGATGGCGAAGTCCTAAGAGCAAAGTACGAACTTTCTCTTAGATTTTCTTGTGGACAAGCACCTCGAATCTCCACTTTGTGTTGTGCTTTGTGCCTCCACCCTCACCCCATATATATAGGATGAAAAAAAAATCATATTCTAGTCATAATAGAATTTCCTAAATAGGAATAAAGTAGGAATCCTATATACCTAAAATATTCCATCAACTTCCTATTTTAGATCATAATAGGATTTTCTAAAATAAGAATCATATTATATTTAAAATAGCACAACACCAATTATTGACATCCAAATCAAATCAAATCAAATATTTAATTAGATTTGGATTCCACAAATATGTTGTTACCAAATCCAGATTGGACTCCAACAAAAAACAAAATAAATGAGTCAACGGGTACTCTTTCCAATGAGATGGTATTTGCATCCTATATTACAGACAGCTTACTTGTATGAAGTGCCCGAAAGCAATACCGATACTGTAAACCTAGCTTTGGAATTGTTAAAATAATGACTATTAACCCTCAACCCTCACTAACACTACAGTGTTGGTGCAGTGGCAGGGACTTTAACAGGAATCAAGCTTAGTATTCAAACCAGGAACCTCCCAACTGGTCAAGAAATAACTCATGGCCTAAGCTATACTTGCTTGATGTCAGATCCCACTCAAAGAATATCAAATTTTAGGGGGGAAAACATTAAAGAACAAAAATGGGGATAAGACCAATTACACTGAACAAACTATATTTACAAGCATCATAGAGATTGAAAGTGGAAGTCTTTGATGTCTTTTGGTGGATTACAGTCAGCGAAGATTTTAGACAAAAATATCATCTCATAAACATAATTCAATGAATAATTGCAGTAACTTAAGGCAAAGAGTTGTCAGAAACTTACAAAAGCTTTGAATGCAGACTTCAAGGCAGTCATTTCATATATACAGCATCCTAGATAATCCAAATCATCATAAGATGGTTAAATAATTCAAGCATACTGCAGTAATCAGTTAGTTCATGCATAAGGAAAGACAATTACCCAAAGACCAAATATCAGACTTAGAACCATAGGGCATATCAGCAAGAAGCTCGGGACACATATGACTAGGAGTGCCTACAACCTGCATTGTATAGGCGGGCAATATCTATGATCAAAAAAAGCAAACAAGTCAAACTGGAAAGATATAAAGAATTTAATCGTGTAAATAACTTACAGAGGAGGCAAGATCGTCTGAAGTCAACATTTTAGCGAGCCCAAAATCACCTGCATCACATAACAATTTTGAAGATAAAATCTCTAGGTAGGGATAATGAAAAGATTGAATACACGATAAACATGTAATTGTGTATGCGTAGAATATTATCCAACCGACTTACCAAGCCGTATGCTTTGATCCTTAGCCAGGAAAATATTTGAACACTGATGCAATCACAGGAAACCATAAAAAAACAGTATAAACTGTTAATTTTAAATCAATTAAATTAATCTTTTTGTTGCACCGAAATGTCACTTACCTTTACATCACGATGTAGAATATGGTTCATATGCAAATAATCAAGAGCCATAAGGAGCTGAACAAGCCACGTACACAGCTTCTGCACGCAGATGACCAAGTAAATAAGAATGTAAGTGAAATGAAATGAAAACGTTTGAAACAAGATTCACCGTCAGGGAAAATAATATAAATTTCATTGCCAAAAGAAATAACCTCTTCAGGAAAAAGTCTTCCATTGGCCTTTTTATTGCTTCTGCCCTATATAAGAAAGAAACCAGCAAATCATAGGTTACACAAAGAGTGTAGATTTTAGAATCAGCCAAAGAAGTATGGTCACCATATCAACCACATAAGGAACTTACATGTCCCCTCCCTGGCAATATCCTATGATAATGCAAACATAGCACCCCTGAAGAAATCATATTATTATTGATGACCAAGGAAAAAAATAATCATGCTGACATAGAAGTGAAGAAGTTTATCATAAATAATTTAAACAAGGTTGAGAACTGGAAGAGTAGGCATAGATAGCACCTATCGGACAAATTCTAACGAAAAAATAAATAATTCAAAGGTCTAAAGTCTAAACCATAGGCATAGAGGCCACTTGTGAGATAAATGTTAATCAAGACAGTAAAAATTCAATTGTCTGTTTGTAGCAATTCCTTTTTCCTTTATCTCCATGTGCTCTAAAGAATGTCAATAATTTCCAGCAGATACTGATACAGCTGTAACTGACCTCTGCAGCAGAACTGTCCCTTGGACTGAACCTTTGTTTGACTAACGTGGTGAATGTAGTTATTGCCGCGAGATACGGAGCAAGAGCAAAGCAAGAGGGTAGGAAAGATCCATGCAAGCTTGGGGTCCGTTCCCGGAGATGTCAGAAGGAACTACTCGGAGTTCCTAGATTGTGTTTACATTCATCTTTACAAATGACTTTTGCATTCTAGATCATAGCCATGATACAACATTAGTCATTTATTGAACACAAGGGAAATTTCTGTACGATGCCCAACTGAAAATGGAATCCAGCTAGTAACATAAGATGGTATGATTGAACCAAAACTTCCACGATCAGTGTCAGATTGATAAATGCAGTTTTTGCAGGCTCTTGATTCACAGAGAGCTAGCATACTGAACCACACTCGACTCTGAAAGATAAGAAATGTAGGTGCTCATTCTTTCTCGGTGTATTAAAAAAGTTTGCATTCTGTAATGGTGAATAATACAAACATTTAGGCTATATAATAGGAAATTAGGGAGGGCAATACAATAGTCCGTCTAACGAGCAAGGTCAGACTAACAGAAAACTAGAAGTGAAACATTGCAACAAGATACCATATGAAGGAAATCTGAGATTTTCTGAATTAACCCATCACATTCTGCAGTAGCTTGCAAATTGGTCAGAGAAAGGTATACAAAATTTAGAGAACAATAATTCCTAGCAGTATCTCAGTCTACAAAATTTAGAGAACAATAATTCCTGGCAGTATCTCATATACAAAGGAGCTTTGGAATTTACAGTTCACAATGCAGACAAAAAGAAGGATATAATAGATGTCAAACAGGTCGTCAGGGTTTGACAAGCTATTGCAAGAATGCAAATAGCAAGATTGAGAAGGTCAATGGTTTTATGATGAAAACTTTAGGTCATAAACACATTTACATCCTTGGCATGGAATAATAGAAAGCTACCTTTACATAAATATCGACATGAGCATACAATCTAAGTGATAATTTAGCATATAATTGGAAACATCACACAAATGTATAATGAAAACTTTGAAAAATATATAGCAAACATCACTGACATTCTTGTAACTTGCAACTTGCAACTTAATAATAAATTATTTCACCTATGGTTTCATTTACGTATCATATGCAAAATATCCATATTATTCAGCCATTGTGGCATATAAACTAATGATAACATGAATCATATACTTGTAACATTTGGTTGCCTCACTGACCTTCTCCACCCAAGAATCCTTGTACTCCACGATGAATGGATTACGCACTTTAGAAATAAGTTCCATCTGAAAAGGCACAATATGAGAAGAATATATCAGATAATGGCAATTTCAATTAGCATTTTATGTTCTCCAAATTTTCACATGTAGTATCCACCTAGTATCTGATACTAGTCACGAACTTCTCAAGCTGACACTACCATGTAAAGGTTCCGACTAATGAGCATAACATTATATTGACAACTTCCCCATTTCAATTCTCGTTAGAGCAGTCTGGAAATTCGAAACACAAACAAAAGAAGGTGTAAGAATTATTCAAGTGAAGCCAGGGGTGACAATTTCCAACCCTCAGCAAAGACTACAGTTCATAAGGAACTTTTTAAGCAAGACATCTTAAGTTAGCTTGCCCTTGATGGTACAGTAGTATGATGGGCTTTGAGGTTTTGGCTACAATCATAGTTCACAACCATTGGATTAGTTGTCGCTCTCTAAATTGCATTTCTAGTATGTTAGTTTGATCGTAAAAAAATTCTCAATCAACGTAACTAATTATATATGATTACTATTGCATTGCAAGTGACATCACAACAGCGAAATCGAACGAGCACCAAACCGACTCAACATCTGGACAATCTACACAGAGCATAAAACAGGGGATCACCTCCTGATGGGCCGACCTCCGGCACCTGTCTGTCTGGCGAGCAAGGCGGATCTTCTTCAAGACATACCTATAAGCAAAATGAACATATAGAGAAAGCACAATAATAAGACCAATTGCATAGTAAATTTCTCAAAGAGTTATTAATTGAGAGTTATTAAATTTCTCAAATGATTGTAGAGTCATTTTGTACTCGACAAAAGCTATTTGTTTATGTAGAATTTCTTCGAACACCAATATTCTTAGTCGGAAAACAAAAACATGACAAAATAACTATGAAAAATAAGGCATGCGACTATCACATGTCCATTTTTATCGATTTTCATTCAAAAATAACAACGAAATCTAATTCAGGCACTCTTTAAATCAAAATACAAACTTAGGTACCAAATTAACCAAAAATAAATAAATAAAAAATATGGGTCACCAAACCGGCAACCATTACATTCTTCAGGCACCATTTGGGTAATTAACTCTTTCTCAAATGAAGTGCTCCACTCCTCAGCCCATGCTTACCTCTTCTTTTCGACTTTATGCCTCACAAGAAGAGCGGATCCGAATGCTCCTTTCCCTATCTGCTCCAATACTTCATATTGCTCCATTTTTACTCCAATCAAGCTTCACTTTCCCTGAAACATTGAACAAAATTGAGTTTATACTTTCATTTCAGTTCTAAACCTAAAAAAAATCTCACAATATAAAGAGGGAAAAAAATGGAATAAACTCAAAATTAGTATACTATAAACCTATAAAATCAAAAGGAAAAAAAAATGCTGAAACCAGCATATATATATATATATATATATATATATATATATATATATATATATATATATATATATATATATATATATATATATATATATATATATATATATATATATATATATATATATATATATCCGGATACAAATGACCTCTAGCCTAGTGGTTAGGAGAGATGCATGCGGCCCGAGTGGTCAGGAGTTCGAATCCCAGTGGGAGCGATTCCAGAAACAATTTACCTGGTTCCAAAAAAAAATATATATATATCCGGATACAAAATCAAATTCAAATTATAGCTAAAAATTTCAGCGCCAACTTCAAAAATAGTCAAATGGAAAGGAAAAAAAAAAATTATATATGCGAGTGCATTACTATAACAAATTTAAGTAATGCATCATTAGCTTAAAAGAACCAGAGAAATTTTTAAAAAAATTGCACAAAAAATAAAACGAAAAATTCTCACGATTCTGAAAAATGCTAAATCCGTTAAAACAAAGGAAAGGAAACTAGTGAAACAAAATGAAACACACATTATGCACACGCATCAGTAGCTTCGCAATAAAATATAGAAATGATCAAATAAAATGGAAAAAGAAAATTCCAGAAAGAATCAATCACCTTGGATCTGAGACCACTACGTCCTCGTCGACGCTCCATTTTAAGCACAAAAACCCTCTCTACTTTCTCTCTCCCCTCATTGTTGGGCTGTAGAGAGAGAAAGAGGAAGGAGTCGATAGTCGAAGCTTTGAGAAAAATAAATGATTCAAACTTATAGAAAGAAGGAAAACGTGGAGAGACGGACACAGTAATAGCACTGTAGCACTGTGGAAGCAGAGCAACCAGGACGTCAATTCTTTTATTTTTCATTTTTCATTTTTTTATACATTTCTTTTTCTTTTTTTTCTTTTTTTGAAATCTCACGTGTGCGCACACACATAATTGGGAGTGTCGAACATTGTCGGTCCCTCCGGATGTCCGCTCTAATATCATTAGAGCATCTCCAACCCTATTGTGACTTTGGAAAAAAGTTAATGCACGTAGGAATGACAAAATTTTATTCAAAAGTTCTTCTCCAATGCAATTGTCAAGTCAATTGTGAAGCTTATGCGGCAAAAATTAAAGAAGATATTGTGAAGTTGATTGTCTTGTTCTAGACAATGCACTTGACAATGTCTTCTCTTCCATGTCATCAATTATGAATAAAAAATATTAGAAAAAAGAAAGAAGATGAGTAGTTGTCTTAAAAGTTGCCTTGGAAGTTGGAAAAAATACTTTTTATTGTCTTCTCAATACTTTTGCATTGGAGAGAGTTTTTCTATCTCATTTTCTTTTGAGATATAATTTTGCCACATAAACAAGACATTGTCTTGTGGCTCATGCCACATAGGAGCCACCTAAGACTCACAACACTTAACAAGAAAATAGGGTTGGAGATGCTCTTAGGCTAGAGAGCTCGGACATTTTAATTAGATATAATATAGAACAGGTTCTTTTCTTTTCTTTTTTCTCGTTGTACCATTGTGATCAACATTTATGAACATTACAGAATGGCATCTGATATGAGTTTGGAGAGACTGTACGGACTAGCTTCAAAGGTGGATCAAATTCTTGAGCGTTTTTGGTTCGCGGAAGTTTGGCACCTGGAAGTCATTGCTAGTTTCGAATTTTTTCTTTACTTCCGTTTTTTGGTTAATCATTTCAAGAAAATCGGAACTTCTATGAATAGTAGTTCCAGAAGTGCATGTTCACACTTTCACTTCTGAACCGAATTTAGGGATGGCAACATGACAGGTCGGGACCGGGGACCATATCCCCATCCCTATTTCAGTATCGTACTCGTTTTCATTCCCGATCGGATTTAACAATGTACTTTCCGTCTCCGTATCCGTCCCGTTAGCACGGGCCGGATTTTTTCGTCTTCGTCTGTCCTCCCGTCAATAATTTTTTTGTCACAATATGAACTTAAAAAAATTTATTTCAAAAAATTACAAGACATGTTAATAAAACATAGTTTCAAATTATATATATATATATATATATATATATATATATATATATATATATATATATATATATATATATATTCTTTTTTTCTTTTTTTTTGGAAGCAGGTAAATTGTTTCTGGAATCGCTCTCACTGGGATTCAAACTCCTGACCACTCGGGCCGCATGCATCTCTCTTAACCACTAGGCTAGAGGTCATCTGCTATATATATATATATATATATATATATATATATATATATATATATATATATATATATATATATATATATCATGAATTCATTCAATGGATTATATAAGTAATTGGGTCGAAAATTTACCTGAACGGAAAGTACTGTATCTATATCCGACTTCGAACGCGACTCGATTTTTTTTAATCCATTTTCATTTCTATCAATGTTTCTAAACTTTCAAATCCATTTTCGTAGAAGAAAAAAAAGTACAGATTTTCGTTGGATTCAAAAGCATCCCTAACCAGATTCGTATAATAATATTAGGAAAATGCTATACTTAAAACAAATTTTGGTTGTAAGTTTCACAACCGTCTACGTGACATCTATTGATTAGAGAAAAGGGGGGACCATGTTAACATGGAATGGATGTGGATTGTAAAAAATAATAAATATTTGATAGTAAACTTAGCATTTTTCATAATATTATGATTATGTAAGACAGTTAAGTTATTTGGTAGTAAACTTAGCATTTTTTTTTATAATAGTATGGTTATGTAAGACAGTTAAGTTATCAATGTTTATGTTGTGTTACTTCTTCGACAGCAACAATACTTGTTGAAAATATTATACATGCAAAAAATATTTAGAGGGTACAGATGCAGAAGCCTCTTTATTATTATTTTTATTGTTAGAATGATAAACTATTGGGGGAAGAGTAGTCACGTCTTTTTCCTCCTTCCTACTATTTTCCCGCAATTTCTTAATCCCATTTTCAATTTTTTTGTTTTTTTTTTTTCCATTTTCAAATTATTAAATAGTACACTTTTTGGCAGCTTCCGCAAGTGGGCCCGACCAGCAGGACGTGCTTCAGATCACGAAGCAGGGGGATCAGCTGTTGCCGACATAGCAGGAAACAGCATAAGAATATTAGTGGGGCCGCGTGTTTTTGTTTTTTTTTTTTTTTTTTTTTTGGTTTTTTTTTTTTTTTGTTGGGGGGGTTGGGTTTGGGGGTTTGTTACTTGTACTTTGTGGCATGAGAAAGTTAGAAGGGTGAGGAGACCAGAGGAATAACTTCTGAATGGAAGGAAAAGTAAATAATTTCTTGGTTTTTTTTCTTTCTTTGAAAAATTATAACTGATTTTTCTTTCCGATGTATAAAAATGTCACTGAATTTAGAAAGTAACGTGAATACTTCCATGTGAGAAAATAATTTCTTATTTTGATAGATTGAATCACTTTCTTCCCTAAATTTTTTTTTTCCATTGAGAACCATTTTTCTTTTCCTTCCCAATTTCTTTCGCACCAAAACATAAGAAAATAATCATTTTTCCTTCCAATCCTATGATTCTGCAAACCAGACGACTGCAGCTTAAGGTGTGAAGTAGGTCGGACTCACAACCCAATCCCGAATCGGCTCGGTCAAATTCGGGTTGGACCGTTTAATTCGGTCAACACTTCTGACCAGTCTGGTCTATCAAATTTTTAGGTTAGACTGGATTTAACTCCCTTCGTATCTGAGTCTGAACTAGTCTGGCCTGATCGTCCAATTAGATCGTGTCGAATTTCTTGCCATGCTCGTAGGGGACAGCAACGGTTCGGTCACCGTTCGGACAAAAATCGAATAAATCATGAACCGAAAACCGAACCGTAGTAAAAATAACCGAACCATCTTCGGTCGGTTCAATTTTCGATTGGTTCGGTTCAATAGACCCTAGTGCGTCGGGTCTTCTAAAACCAAATTTAATACAAAAACAACAGTAAAAATACAACAAATAACAGCAAAAATTATTACACCAGCACACATACATCATGTTTAAAAAGATCTTGCAGTAAAAAAAACACCAAAAGATAAAAAATTACAACACAACATAGTAACTTAATGACACTTTTATCACATTACACAACAGACTCTGTGCAACCAATAGTAGCTTAATGCCACCTTTATCACATTACACGAGATTTTTTGCTTATCCAAATTACCCATCAAATAACAAGTCAGAATTAACAAGAGCATAGGTTGTGTTGGTGTTTTCTTTACATGGAGAGAGCTTGCTCTCAACATGCTTTGTAAATTTTAGTCCCACATCGAAAATGCACCATAAGTTATCTCAACATATATACTTGGGTGTGTTGTTGAGAGATGCACATGGGATGGTGACCCTAAGGAGAGAACCATGTGGGTGATTTTACTAGGAGGTAAGAATAAGGCTCCAAGGATTAAGCATTAATGCTTTTGTCATTCTCTTGGATTAATTTCCATTTGGAGCTAAGCCCCAGCGACTCGGACTCATGAGGCGTAATGTGGCGTTTTGTTGGCGCACTTAGCACGTCAGCAGTCATGCGGTCTTTATGCGGCTCGCATGCGGCCATGCGCTCATGCGGCTCATGCGGTCCATGCGGCTCATGCGGCTCATGTGGTCCATGCGGCTCATGCGGCCAGGCTGCTGCTGCTGCAGCCGCATGGAGGGATCCGCTGACTGTGCAGATTACAAGTCAGTTATGGAAAGGCTGAATCAATGCGATTAATTCAGATCCTATCTTTGTGGGATTTGAATTAATTTCGTTGCTATCTTTGTGGGATTTGAATTAAATCTCGTTGCTATCTTTTGAGATTTGATTCAATCTTTCCATAACTGAAGAGGCGGCTAGGGTTTCCACCATCTCTCTATAAATACTCTCTTTTGGCCTCCTTTCTGGTTACTACGAAAATATAAGTCAGAAAATGAGAAAGAGAAAGAGAGTTGATGCCGCCATTGCAAGTCCATCCGAGGAGTCAGAACAGAGGTGACTTCGAGCGTTCCACAAGTTCTTCAAACTTGCTGGTTCCTGGAAGCAGATCGTGTGGGACGAATCTTGCTTTGAGCAACGGTATTTTGACACCCCAGCATTGTTCTTCTTCTCATCTCTCTCTAGATTATTGTAACTCGTTCTGTCCCAATTGCAACACGTTTGCAAGGAAGAACGAGAGATCTTCTCTTCTTTATTTTTCTCCTCCATATTGTAATCGGGTTATTTGATATTTATATCTTCGTAGATCTTTGTTGTATCTGTTTTACCATCTTTGATCAAACCCCGGGACTAACAATCTCAAAGCAAGATCCGTGTAGATGGAAAACATTAATGCTTCGCTCCTCCAATCGGACTTCTGCAAGTTGGAAAAGTTCGATGGAGAGCACTATCAAGTCTGGAAGAGAAAGGTGTACCTAACTCTTCAACTAAAAGACGTTGATCATGTTCTGTTGGAGGAAGAACCCTCTGTTCCAGAAACTGGATCTACTGCTGCAATCAACGCGGCTACCAAACTCCAGGCCAAGTGGAGAAGGAAAAATAGCATCTGCAGGCTTCTCATCCTGAATGCTATGGAGGATTTCCTGGCAGAATTCTACTCAAAGAAGGAACTTGCCAGAGACATATGGGAGTCTGTGAAAAATCTGTATGAAGAAGACAAGAACAGGAGCAAAATGTTTGTGGTTGAAAAATATCACAAATTGCTCTTTGAGGACGAAAAGTCCATGCTGCCATAGGTGAAGGAATTTTTGAAGCTGCGTCAGAAACTGGAAGACGAAGAGATGCCCCTTCCCGACAAATTTGTCGTCGGAGGGATCGTCTCAAAACTTCCTGCTAGATGGAGTACCTTCTATGCAAGGATGCACAGAAAGAAGCTAGACATTAGCTTGGGAGATCTACTTCAAGAGATCCATGTTGAGGACGAGATGCGTTCCCAACAGAAGGTGGACACTCTGTCCAAACAGTTGGCTAAGGCCAATCTTGTGCAGACGAGAGATCCCAAGGGAAAGCAGGCGGCTTCTCATCCCAAGAAGAAGGACTTCACTAATCTAAAAGTGAAGGGTCCTTCTTTCAAGCAACAGAAGACTAAGTCCCACGTGACTTGTTACAATTGTGGCAATAAAGGCCACTACAAGAGTGAATGCAGATCTAAGCCTAAACAATCAGAGAAACGTGAGCCTAATAAGGTTTCATTGGTTTCTAACATTGTTGCTATGATCGGATAGGTCACAACTGTGGGGGTTGACTCTGACTGGTGGATAGACACTGGAGCGACTTGCCATGTCTGTTCTGGCAAGGAATGGTTCGTCACGTACCAGCCAATATCTGAGAAGGTTGTCATGGCGAACCAGGCCCAAGCTGAAGTTCTGGGGATCGGGACCGTGGAACTGAAACTCACTTCTGGGAACACTCTGACGCTTCAAGGTGTGAAGCATGTTTCGGCGATTGCCAAGAACCTGATCTCTGGGAGCCTGTTCTGCAACGCAGGCTTGAGGATGGACATCAATGCTGGTCAGATGGTGATGTCCAAGAAGG
Organism: Iris pallida; assembly: GCA_029216955.1. Taxonomy (NCBI): domain Eukaryota; kingdom Viridiplantae; phylum Streptophyta; class Magnoliopsida; order Asparagales; family Iridaceae; genus Iris; species Iris pallida. The sequence continues at coordinate 13,278,397 of JANAVB010040619.1, forward strand.
AAACATACTTCGGAAAGGCTTATCTAACCGAAGGAATGTTTAAAATTCAGCTTGTCAACCAGTTTGATGACATTAATGCAGTTGTATCTTCTGATTATTCTCTTGAGTTGTGCCATAATAGACTAGGACATGTTCATTGTAAAAGAATTAACAAAATGTCTAGTCTAGGACTTATCTCCAAATATGGGGGTAAGGTGGAGAAGTGTGAAGTGTGTGCTCAGACGAAGATCACTAGGAAACCCTTTCATCTGGTCAATCGAAGCACAGATCTTCTGGAGTTGGTGCACTCTGATATCTGTGACTTCAAACATTTCTCCACGAAGGCCGGGATGAAGTATTTCATAACCTTCATCGACGACTTCTCAAAATACGCATTCGTCTACTTGCTCAAGTCTAAAGACGAAGCCTTCGAGAAGTTCAGAGAGTTCAGGGCCGAAGCTGAACGGCAGACTGGACAACAACTCAAGGGGTTGAAAAGTGATCGAGGTGGGGAGTACAAGTCTCATGAATTCGCATCATTCTGCAAAGAACATGGAATCATATGTGAGACTACTGCTCCATATTCTCCTCAATCCAACGGAGTAGCAGAGAGGAAGAACCGAACATTAACAGAAATGATGAATTCTATGCTGCTTACTGCAGGTCTTCCAAAATGCTACTGGGGAGAAGCTGCATTAACGGTCACTTTCATTCTGAATAGAGTGCCATATGCAACTTCGGACGTCACTCCTCATGAACTCTGGTTCAAAGTCAGACCAAACTTGAATGTCATTCGAGTGTGGGGGTGTTTGGCGTATGTGAAGCTCCAAGATCTGAAGATTCAGAAGCTAGGGACTAGGACTACGAAGGCGATCTTCTTGGGGTATGCCGAGAAGAGTGATGCTAGGAGATTTCTTGATATTGAGTCAAATCATATCATCGAATCTCGCGATGCTGAATACTTTGAAGACAAGTTTGCAAAAGACAAAAATATTGTTCTTTCGGACATTCCGAAAAATGATGTAGGTGCAAATGAGACTGAAATCTTATATGGGCCAGTAGTCCAAGAAGAAGCTGTTGTTGATGAAACAACTCTTGTACCAGAACTCGCAGAGCCGTCAGCTAAGCGAGCGAGGAGACCGAAAGACTTCGGAGATGACTTTGTCACCTATCATGTTGAAGCAGATCCGCTTACATATGATGAGGCGATGAAGACCAGAGATGCTATCTTCTGGAAGGAGGCAGTGAATGACGAGTTTGACTCTATCACCTCCAATAACACATGGGTGTTGGTAGATCTACCTGAAGGAGAAAAGCCCATCGGATGTAAATGGATTTTCAAGAAGAAGATGAAGGCAGATGGAACTATTGACAAGTTCAAGGCCAGGCTGGTAGCCAAGGAATTTTCTCAGAAACAGGGGATAGACTACTTTGACACGTATGCTCCAGTAGCTCGGATGACCACCATCAGGATGTTAATCGCTCTAGCAGCTATACATAAGTTGGTGATACATCAGATGGATATAAAGACCGTATTCCTGAAAGGGGAGCTGACTGAAGAGATTTACATGCAACAGCCAGATGGATTTGTCGTCAAAGGTCTTGAAGACAAAGTCTGCAAGTTGGTGAAATCATTGTATGGTTTGAAGTAAGCTCCCAAGATGTGGCATGAGAAGTTTGACAAAGTTATTAGGTCAAACGGCTACAGAGTCAGCGAGACGGACAAATGTGTTTACACAAAGTTCGCTGATGGAAGAGGAGTCATCGCTTGTCTGTACGTGGACGACATGCTAATCCTAGGTACGGATATAGGCTGTGTCACAGAGACAAAGAAGTTCCTCTCAACCAAGTTCAGTATGAAGGACTTGGGGGATGCAGATGTCATCTTGGGCATAAAGATCATCCGGACAGACACTGGAGTAGCGTTGTCACAATCTCACTACATTGAAAAGATGCTCACACGCTATGGGTATAAGGATCTTCCAGGGATCGATACGCCATACAGGTGTGATCAGAAGCTGAAGCCAAACTCATGGGAAAGCGTCAGGCAGCTGGAGTATTCTAGCGTTATCGGAAGTTTGATGTACACAACCACTTCCATAAGGCCTGACATAGCTTTCGTCGTGGGAATGCTGAGTTGTTCACAAGCAACCCAGGGGTTGAGCACTGGAAAGCTGTGAAGCGGGTGATGAGATATATCAAGAAGACTCAGACATATGCACTGTACTACAACGGGTATCCGACAGTAGTGGAAGGCTTCAGTGATGCTAGCTGGTGTTCAGAGGTGGAAAGCGAGAGATCCACAGGTGGATATGTCTTTTACTTGGGTGGAGCTGCTATATCGTGAAAGTCGAAGAAGCAGACTATACTCTCTCGTTCCTCCATGGAATCTGAATTCTATGCACTTGAAACTGCAGCAGATGAAGCAGAATGGCTTCGGGAGCTCATGTATGATCTTCCAGTGGTTGGAGCTCAGATACCGGCAATACCGATATACTGTGACAACCAGACGACTGTGGCGGTGGCATCAAATGACCTCTTCAACGAGAAGAAGAGGACTGTGCGATTGAAGTACAGGGCAGTACACGATCTTATCAAAAGAGGTGTAATTACAGTAGTTGATGTTCGGAGTCAGAAGAACCTGGCAGATCCATTCACAAAGGGCCTCAACCGCCAGTTGGTCGATGACACAGCTTGTAAAATAGGCTTGAAGGCATTCTGATAGTGTGTCTTTGTAATCCTGTCATAAAGTTTTATGCTATTAGTTCAAAGAGAAATCTACTAGGCATCTAACTTTTGGTTCAAAGGAGGATCACTGACTGGGAAACTATCAGGTAATAGTGGGTACTTGTTCTCTGGAACATGGAAGGGATACGGACTCATAACCACTGTTGTCTACTATGTATTTTTTCTGCAGAAAAAATAGATCCTGTGCAAGGTTGGCTTAAACGCCTTAATGAGTTCTCAGGCAGAGTGAATGCCTGGTGTGCTTTACAGGAAGCACGGTAGAGCAGCACTACAAGGAGTGAAACTCCATGCTACAGTGGGATGACTCCACCATGAGGTTTCCAGGTAGGGGTAATGCCTCGGCTTTGCAAGCTAAGTCACAGCGGAGTAGCATCGCAAATAGGCAGGTAGCCTAATGCTGTATGACGTAATTAAAGAGTTGTAGACATCACTACAAAGGGGAGGATGGCCCCATGTTATAGTGGCACGACACCACGATGAGGTACCCAGGTAGGGGTAAAGCCTCGGCATTGCAAGTCATGTCGTTGCGGCGTAACACCACAAGGAAGCCTTAGGCTTCATGCTGGATAGTTTGGCACTACAAAGAGGCTTGTGACCTCATGCTATAGTAGTATGACACTACGATGAGGTTCCCAGGTATGGGTAATGCCTCGGCTTCAGGCCATGTCATAGCGACGTAACACCGTAAGGAAACACAAGGCTTCATGCCATATCTCTTTAATAAAGAACTCACCTATAGTGTATGGAAAGAGATATCAGGCCGTCTCTTGAGGGTAAACTTGTAGACGCCCAAAAATATACACTGAAACCAGGCTGGCACAGGGCCTTTAATGTGCAGCCAGAAGCACACGTAACTACACTTTGTGAGTGAAAAGAATTACAATTGTGGTACAGAATTCAAGGCGTAGTCCATTCTTGTATCACATTGTTATTTAATCCATGCGGGAAGATTCAAGTCGTCAGCGACATCTATCCTAATGCAAAATGGACAGTTACTGTGGAAAACGCTCAACCCTGGACACATATATATGTTGTAATATGTAGGGAATTGTTGGTGCTTTCTTTACATGGAGAGAGCTTGCTCTCAACATGCCTTGTAAATTTTAGTCCCATATCGAAAATGCACCATGAGTTATCTCAACATATATACTTAGGTGTGTTGTTGAGAGATGCACATGGGGTGGTGACCCTAAGGAGGGAACCATGTGGGTGATTTTACTAGGAGGTAAGAATAAGGCTCCAAGGATTAAGTATTAATGCTTTTGTCATTCTCTTGGATTAATTTCCATTTGGAGCTAAGCCCCAAAGGGGCTTAGCGACTCGGACTCGGACTCGGGCTCGGGCTCATGAGGCGTAATGTGGCATTTTATTGGCGCACTTTGCACTTAGCACGTCAGCAGTCATGCGGTCTTTATGCGGCTCATATGCGGCCATGCGGTCTTATGCGGCATGCGGCTCATATGCGGCCTCATGCGGCTCATGCGGTCCATGCGGCTCATGCGGCCATACGGCCATGCGGCTCATGCGGCCATGCGGCCATGCGGTCCATGCGGCTCATGCGGCCATGCGGCTCATGCGGTCCATGCAGCTCATGTGGTCCATGCGGTCTATGCGGCTCATGCGGCACATGCGGCCATGCGGTCCATGTAGTCCATGCGGTCCATGCGGCTCATGTGGTCCATGCGGCTCATGCGGCTCATGTGGTCCATGCGGCCCATGCGGTCCATACGGCCATGAGGCTCATGCGGTCAGGCTGCTGCTGCTGCAGCCGCATGGAGGGATCCGCTGACTGTGCAGATTACAAGTCAGTTATGGAAAGGCTGAATTAATACGATTAATTCAGATCCTATCTTTGTGGGATTTGAATTAATTTCGTTGCTATCTTTGTGGGATTTGAATTAAATCTCGTTGCTATCTTTTGAGATTTGATTCAATCTTTCCATAACTGAAGAGGCGGCTAGGGTTTCCACCCTCTCTCTATAAATACTCTCTTCTGGCCTCCTTTCTGTTTACTACGAAAATATAAGTCAGAAAAAGAGAAAGAGAAAGAGAGTTGCTGCCGCCATTGTAAGTCCATCCGAGGAGTCAGAACATAGGTGACTTCGAGCGTTCCACAAGTTCTTCAAACTTGCTGGTTCCTGGAAGTAGATCGTGTGGGGGCGAATCTTGCTTTGAGCAACGGTGTTTTGACACCCCAGCATTGTTCTTCTTCTCATCTCTCTCTAGATTATTGTAACTCTTTCTGTCCCAATTGTAACACGTTTGCAAGGAAGAACGAGAGATATTCTCTTCTTTATTTTCCTCTTCCATATTGTAATCGGGTTATTTGGTATTTGTATCTTCGTAGATCTTTGTTGTATCTGTTTTACCATCTTTGATCAAACCCCGGGACTAACAGGTTGCTCCAATGGGAGACATGCTAGGCAGCTGCCTAGGGCCTCCTCTCCCAAGGGGGGCTCCATTTTTTTTTAAGCAGTAGCTTTTTTTGCCCAGTAAAAATTTTATGCACATGGGAATGTCCATGGCTGCCTGGAGAAGAATCAAATAAAGCCTGTAAAAAAAATCACCATATTTATAAGCCGTCTTTTCATCTCCTTTCTGCCACGAAAAAATTGAAAAATAAAAAATAAAAAATAAAACACTCTCTCCCTTTCTACTTAGTTTTGCTAACCTAATATCATCTCTCTCTCAATTTCTAATATCAACATCATCATCATCTTCTTCTTCTTCTTCTTGTCTTTTTGCTTCTTTTCGGCGTCCAAACCTGAAGCGATTTCATGAGTCACGACAAGAAGGAACTTGGAGCTTTCACGAGTCACGACAGGAGCCTGATCATCGCTAGCAGGCTCGCGGCGCAAACACAAAAAATAAAATGAAAGAAATAATTACTTTCAACCCTTGGTCCGATTCGTGACACGCAAGCATATGCTAAGTACGCGAATATAAAAGACGTCAAAAAATGTGCACCCATTTATGGGTTGCAAGGGCTTGAGCCCACCCCCCACAAAACTCACTTACCCATAAAAGTAAGTTAAGGCTTTATACAAAGGGGTGTGCTTTCTCCTATCCGATGTGGGACTACAGAAATCCCTCCATATTGAATCAGTTGGGTAACACATCCAATAGTTTATTGTGTAATAGGATTATAGGAATAAATACGAACCGACTAGAAGATCTTGCAAAAATTCTTGTAACATGATGCTAAGATTGAGTTGTCACTACAAGAATAAAGGTTTTTCTTGACAGAGAAAAACCGTCAAGAAATGGGTATCTTGACGGTTGCAGATCCGTCAACTAGGCCGGAGTCAAGAAAATACCCCCATTTTCTTGACGGTCGTTGGCAAGACTTTTCTTGACGGTTTTTGGCCGTCATATGAGTAGTTTTCTTGACCATTTTTAGCCGTCAAGATAGCAGTTTTTAGAAACCGTCAATATAGGTGAAAACTTTTCTTGACTCCGACCTAGATGACGGCTATTAGCCGTCAAGAAAAGCCCTTCTGCTGCAGAATTGAGTTAATTGTCGACGTTTTATAACCGTCAAGAGAAGCTAAAGCCAAATTTTTATTTATAATTATATATTACGAATCAAACACACATAATATCAATATAATCCAGAAGATCACATTATACAGCAAATAACTATAATACATAACTTTTTATATTAACAAAAGTGTTCGTACACCACAAACATCCAACCAAAGTATATGATTTTCGTACAATATCATAAACATCTAAAACCTATAAAGTAAACAAAAATTTATAACGAACTCGGAGCACATCCCTCCCATCACAGTACAACTTTCATTTTCCATGTAGTTCCTGAGAGAACAAGAGAATAGACTTAATCATTATGTGTACATATTTGTACAAAACGATATCAACTGAGAAGAAAATATAAATATTGCTAACATTGGACATTGGTATGAAGCGATAGATACAAGCCAAAGTTCTATTACATGTGAACCACGAACTACCCAAATATTAAGTCCACAAACAAACAGAGCTCTATCAGAAGTCCAGGTTAAAAAAAATAATTATTCAAATATTAGATTTCAAGCTTCAGGAAAATAACAATAAGGAAAACAAAGATTTTAATGTTACAAAATAGAGCTCATATCATACACGCGCAATAATATGGACAAATGAGGGCTATGAGATACATGGTGGCATCATAAAAAATTAGAGCTCATAAATTTCTATAAGTTCTTGAGGAAGCATTTCTATATCGAAATTCAACTAACAAGGTAGTACACACACAGAGACTCTAAAATATTAGAGCCCGTGTACACAGGTAGCGCACACACACAACTTGGTTCAGCCCTTGGATAACTCCACTGATACCACACATACATACATACATACATACATACATACATACATACATACATACATACATACATACACATTGACTCTAAACCTGTACACTCTAACACACTCTACCCCTCTCTACAATGGCATAAAATTTAAATCCTGCACATAGATTTTGCATACTACATCCTCCCTTCCAATCTACTGGTCTACAACACACCCCACATTATTGACTGGTATCCCTACTACCTGCTACACTCAGGAAACTCATTTAGAGTATTTAATATCACATAAAATGGAAGCAAAGTTAGAAAGTAAAGCAATTGCAATATAGAAAACTCTTAGACTATACTATTGGGTTCAAAAGACACCAATCAAGCCTTTAAATCATTGGCATTATGTTATAAACATCAATCAGTCTTTAAGTAAACATGATGGTGTCAACCAATTGTAATAAGCAATATAAATCATACAATATGACATGCATATTGACAATAATTAATGTACTCATATATACAACAAAAGAGAATAATAAGTCATTTAATGTTTGTGCACTCAGATTTATATATCAGTAACCTTCAAATTTATAAGTACATGTGGCCGTTCACAAAGCCAGTAGAAGTCAATTAACCCTTCTATCCTCACCTGTAAGCAACAACATGATTGTTCAAAACAAGAAACTGTAGCAGCTTATTTAAAATTCTTGAATAGAAAGATATTTCACAGAGTTGATGTCAAGGAGGTATTTTAAGAAGGTCGAATCTAAATAAAAACATCTAATATGATGATAAGAAGAAGAGAATGAACCTTAGCAACCGCCTTTGGAGGGTAGTCGTCTAGTTTGGGATCGATACATTATTCAACTTTGTCTTCACTTAATCTTGGAGTCGCCTGTGTTATTTCAAGATACATGTAAGCCAATGTTAAGAACTCAATAATTGCTACTAATATCCAATTGATTGACAATAGATTAGGGGTGAGCATCGGTTCGGTTCGGTTCAAACCGAACCGAATATGTAAAAACCGAAATAACCGTAAACCGTATTTCTCAAAACCGAAAATCGAACCGTTTTTATAAAAACCGAACAAAACCGAACCGAATTAATTCGGTTCGATTTTCGGTCGGTTCGGTTTCATGAACCAATGTGCATGGCCTTCAAGTTTTTAGCAAAATGAGCCTATTTAAATAAATTTTTTTAAAAAAAATATATGACATTATTGTATTTATGAATTGTTATATTACATAGAGTGAAATATATTAGTATATATAGATTGAGGGTAGATAGAGAGAGTGCTCAAAGAAGCACCGACATAGAATAGGAGAAGAGAGTGCGCTCAGTTAGGGATTAATAAACATTAGTATATGTATATTGTGGGTAGTTTGATAAATTACTAAATCTAAATCGGTTTTCGGTTCGGTTCGGTTTTTCGGATGAAGAACCGAAAACCGAACCGTTATTTCAAATTTTCAAAATTTTAAACCGTAAACCGAACCGATAACCGAAAAACCGAACCGTTTGTCATATTTCGGTTCGGTTCAGTTCGGTTTTCGGTTTTCAACCGTTATATGCTCACCCCTACAATAGATACACAAATATACCCAAGTAACAAGACTTTGTTGTCCTTTCGGCATGGTATGGTCTACAGGTTTTCTTCCCATCAGTAGCCTAAGGGCAGAATATCATAGTAATGATATCCCTTAGTCGAAGGAGGGTCAAGGACAATAGTTAAAAGTAAACTCAATAGAACGAGCAAACTCAATAACATCAACCTGCATGCCAAGACAGATGCCAAGAAATGGAACATGATTTTCTCTAGCATATTTGGCAGCAAGAATTTTCCCTTGCACTCCTCTATCACCAAAACCTCCTAGTACTAGGACACCATCTACACCCTAAAATGAGAACATTATTTCAAAATACTAGAAGAGAGAACATTTTGTAGGCACCATTGAGCCAAAGGGAAGTAGTGAACCATCAGTGAAAGACATCAATTTGTCCAAAAGCCCAATTCATCATACATATATACTGGTACATGTAATTAATTGGTAAAAAAAAAGACCCAAATACATGAAAAATCACTATGACAACATTAAGGCAACATTTTAGACAACAAACATTAGTGTGTAACATGGATTAGTGATAAACCATCAACATATCGTTTTATAGTTTCAAACTTAAGTGCTCAAACTATAAGATTTAATTCATATGCAAATATTTCTTGCAGCTTTTCAATGAAGAATATATTAAAATACCTAGCTGTTCATATGGACGACAGAATAAATAAAAATTAGAACAAATCTTAATTAATTTTCTACGTCAAGAGTTTAAGGAGAAATCGATAAAACTATACTACGCAAAATTGCATATCCATAGCACTGTAGAATATCCTTTTCTTGTAATGCTCCACTAAGGGCACTTTTAACTTTATGCTAAACTCACCAGTTTCACTTTATCGCAGTTGACAATTTGTTACATGGCAATTTTGCTAAAATTAAATCTGCAGTTGACAATTTGTTACATGGCAATTTCACTTTATGCTAAAATCAAATCTGCAGAAAAAGTAAATGAAGTTCCATTAGAGAAAATACATGGAATTCCCTTAGAGAAAATACATGGAAGTCCTATTAGAGAAAATACATGGAATTTTCAAAAAATTTAACAGACTACTATCAAGAGTATCCCTTTATCCTTTTTCAATAAGCTTATATATTGCATCAGGAAATAAAATGAGAAAATAAATCTTAAAGCAACCCTTTTGCAAGACTTATAAGAATATTAGATAACTGTAATTTGTGTTTCAGAAAATCCATCAATGCAATATGTTAAACTCTCACGGGCACATGTTTTACATGCCAAATAGTTTTTTTTTAACTCTAGCTTCCAACTTTCGCTTCATGTCTGATACATAGTTCTTTTTAACATGGTGAAAAAGGTCAAGTATGGAGTAATAAAAGTTGGAAGCTAGAGTTAAAAAATATTCCTCCAGAAACTCCCCAACTTTATTATCATTTTGAACTTCTAACTAATATTGTTAAGAAGTATGGTCTCTAAAGAGAAACAAAGACCAACAAAGTATTCCTCTAGAAACTCCCAACTTAAAAAAACATAAAACTTGTGTTTCATCCCCTATACTTGAACACCTTTTCAGGCTCCATGGCCAAAGTGACCTAAAAAACTTGAATTTTCTTTTTCAATTTCTATTACAATTTTTTTACAAGTACATTGATGCCAACAAAATTTTCTTCTAGTTGGTCTTTACTAGGTACCAAACTCAACAGCAGAAACAAAAATTTCTAATAAAGACACCAACTTTCCCCTTAGACTCAAAGAACTATATTGTTCCTAACCACACCCAAACTAAAAATTCTTCAATGTTACTTTGAAAAGAAGCCAAATTGAACAATTTGCCAAAAAATTCCCATAGAGATTCAAACTTTTTTTCGAACTTCCAGAAACCCCAATTGAGGAAGAAAAAAGTGAGAGCAAACCTTGATTTTGGGAATATTGTATGCGAGAATGTCGAGATAGGACTGCTTTGCGTAGACCTCCAGCTCCGCCATCGATACCCTCCTCAGCAGCTTGGAGAACTTGCTCATGTCGAAGTCCAGGCTTTCCTCCTCTGGCCCTTCTGACGCAAAGAAGACCTCGCGGAGGTCGCTGCCGCTGTCGATCTCGGCGGCAATACGGACGTCCCTACCATGGGAACTAGAACACTCCCAGCTCCCGCGCCAGCGGGAGGTCGAATTTCTCCTCGACGTCGTCGACATCTTCGAAGCAGTCGGCCTCGGTCACCGACGCCCGCTTCTTATTCTTCTTCTGCTGCTACTGGTTCTTCTTCGGTTTGGCTTCTCGAACGGGCCGTGATGACCATCCCGATGCACCTCTCCGATGGATGTAGGGTTAGGATTTGGGGACGAGATTAGGTGGATTTGGGGATTAGGGTTTTGGGTCTATAGGAGAAGAAAGGAGGAGGAAGAGGAAGAAAAGGAGAATGGATGATGTAGAGGAGGAAGAGGAGAAGGGAGATGTAGATTTGAGCTCTCCTTCTCCATCGGCTGGTGGATGAGAGAGATGGAAAAATATAAAGGAGAGGAAAGAATCGGAAAATAAATGAAACGAGATGGAATGACTAACGTCAATATAGATTTACATTTCAAAAAAATTACCAAAATGGCAGCTGAAAAAATCGCGCCAATTTTTTTAGGCATATATTAGTTGACGGTTATTACCGAACCGTCACTAAATAAAATGATGTTTCTTGACGGATCCTCTAAAACCGTCAACTATTATACTGTAAGATTACTAAATTAACATAAAATAAGGTATTTCTTGACGTAAGGCTAAATCCGTCAAGATAATCCATTTTCTTGACGGTTTTTTACGACCATCAACTTATAAACCGTCAAGAATCGTCATTTTTCTTGTAGTGTGTTGTGCACCGAGATACATGTCAAGCTGTATGAGTTGAGCAATCCGTTTGGCAACCATAACATCATAATAGATGCTAAGGTTAAGACCGTCGATACTAAGATCAAAACGATAAACAATAGGTTGACATATTAGAGATCAAGGTTAAAGTTGCTCCTATAAAGGCTAGGGCAGACGCAAGAATTGGTACAGTAGGGATGGATTCGAATCCATACTCAGTCATCTATTTTACTAGTGTTACCACTAGACCACTTCCACATCCTTTCAAGATCCTTCCATTAGAGGTTCAATCCTTCATCTATTTCAATACATATTTTAAGTCCATACGTGTTGTGTTGTTTGTCCAATACCTTCGCATCGAAATTTATGTCATTTGAGTCTAGGCTTCCTTAACCGTGATAAGATAACAATTGGTCCAGTTTCACATTCCGTGATGCCATTACCACATTTATCGTGTGAGAACTCTTTGGAAGTATTGAAGGACTATCCGTTGGATTTGAGTTCAAAGTTGAGTTGAAATCCTGGTAGAGTTTGGTTTATTTTTTGTTTAAGTCCATACCACTTGTACCAAAATTCTCAAGTGTTGGCCATAAATAAAATTGGTTCAACTTACGGGCATGTCCTTCGTCTTAGTTAAGGATTTATTTCCTTTCCCTAGAACTAAATATGTACAACATATATATTTTGTTGGAGATATTAAGTTGAAAAAAATAGAATATGATGTTATTGCATTTAGCCAAAAGTTTCTAAAATTATTTGAGTTGTTGCATGCAATCAAACAAACTGAACCCGAGTAGATATTGGATAAGGAAGGTACAGGACGGGCCAGGAGAGTTGAGTTGTTTTAGCCGAAGCTAATTTTGGTTGTCCTTCATCCTTATTGAAAATATATAGTTTTAAGTCAGGTTTGGACTGAATTAGTCCTAAGAAAACTAAATAACCTGTGGAGGGTTTGTCCTACGGAGAAGGGTTGTCAAAGTCTGAAGTCTTGTTAGACTTATTCCTGTGTCGGCTCTGGGAAGAGGGAGTCTAAACGAGTTAGGTGTCCAGCAATAATTAGGTGAGCACAGATGTTCGGTCTTTCTCCCATCTCAACATCCAAACGAAATATAGATCACCGAATTTAGCTAGCTCTTATGGTTAGCGAGAAGAGAGATAATTTTTTTTTTTTGGGCTATGTGGACTATTTTAAATAGAAAGACTCGTAATTTTTTTTTTAAAAAAAAGGCTTAATTGTACTTTGATACCTTCAACTATTCCGGTTTTTCAACTTCATATCCTAAACTTTTTTACTCAACAACTTCCAAGACAACTATGATTTTTTTTCAACTTCATACCTAAAATTTTAAAAATCCTGAAAATGTCCTTATCCCTTCTCTCACCCCTTCTCCCCTCCCCCCCCTCCCCCACTTCGGCCACCCCCTCCTCACGCACAGCCCCAGCCCCCTCCCTCCCGCCCCCTCCCCTCCGGCCACCCCCCTCTCCCGCTTTTGGCCACCCCCCCTCCCGCTTCCGGCCACCTCTCCCGCTCTCCTGCTTCCGGCCGCCTCCCCCGCTCTCCTGCTTCCGGCCACCCTCCCCCAGCCCCCCCTCCTCCCACGCTGTCGTGCCCTAGGGGGAGAGGCGGGGGCGGGTGGCCGGAGCGGGAGAGGGGGGGGGGGGGGGGGGGGGGGGGGGAGGGGTGAACGGAAGCGGAAAGGGGGGAGGCGGGCCGGGGGGTGGGGGGTGGGGGAGGGGGGTAATTTTCAATTTTGACCTTGGATATTTTCGTCCAATTTTTTTTCGAGTATCAACTTGTTACAAAAAAAAGTTTATAATATCAAGTTGAAAAACAGAAATAGTTGAGGGTATCAAAGTGCAATTAAGCCTAAAAAAACAACCTCCACCCACGAAAAAAGAATGGAGATCCGTAGGCAACGGACGGGAGCGAAAAGGGGGGAGGCGGCCGGAAGTGGGAGGGGGGGTGGCCGGAAGCAGGAAGGGGGGTGGGGGAGGGAGGTAATTTTCAATTTTGACCTTGGGTATTTTCGTCCAATTTTTTTTTCGAGTATCAAATTGTTACAATTTTTTTTTTATAGTATCAAGTTGAAGAAAAAAAATAGTTGAGGATATCAAAGTACAATTAAGCCTAAAAATAAACAACCTCCACCCCGAGAAAAAAAAAAAAAAAAGGAGATCCGTAGGCAACGGACGGGCCCACATTGAGGTCGTACCTCATGAAGAGCATAAACGTGTACTTATTCCCCGGTGCCTTTAAAATCAGGGGGGAGCCGTTCCTTATTCGAAGACGGAACCTTCTTCTGTGACCTGATGATGTGGCACACTGTGATTTGCTGATTGTGAATGGTTACACTTGTGGTCACAATATAGTCCTTCTAGAAATAGTACATTGTTTTGGATTCATACTATTCACCCATCCTATCGCAAGTACGTTTCTATAGGTGTACCATTCTGCTCGTTCCATGGTCCTTTTTACAGATAAACATAGGAGAGTCCTGACCTTTAATGGCTTGCAAGAGCAACATAGGATGCCAACATAGATCAATAAGAGCTTCTCCAACCCTATTGTCTTGTTAAGTGTTGTGAGTCTTAGGTGGCTCCTATGTGGCATGAGCCACAAGACAATGTCTTGTTTATGTGGCAAAATTATATCTCAAAAGACAATGAGATAGAAAAACTCTCTCTAAGAGCATCTCCAACCCTATTGTGAGTTTGAAAAAAATGGTTGCCACATAGGAATGACAACCATTTTTTCCAAAAGTACTTCTCCAATGCAAATGTGAAATAAAGTGTGGAGTTGACATGGCAATGACATGGCAAAGACAATGTGAAGTTGGTTGTCTAGATCTAGACAATGCACTTCACAATGTCTTTATGTCCACATCATCATTTGTGAATAAAAATATTTATAAAAAAGAAGTAGAAGAGTAAAAGTTGTCTTGGAAGTTGTAAAAAATTATTTGTATTGTCTTCTCAATACTTTTGCATTGGAGATGACTTTTTAAACCCATTGTCATTTGTGAATATAACTTTGCCACCTATACAAGACATTGTCTTGTCCCTCATGCCACATAGGATTCACAACACAAAACAAGACAATAGGGTTGGAGATGCTCTAATGCAAAAGTATTGAGGAGACAATAAAAAGTATTTTTTCCAACTTCCAAGACAACTTTTAAGACAACTACTCATCTTCTTTCTTTTTTCTAATATTTTTTATTCATAATTGATGACATGGAAGAGAAGACATTGTCAAGTGCATTGTCTAGAACAAGACAATCAACTTCACAATGTCTTCTTTAATTTTTGCCACATAAGCTTCACAATTGACTTGACAATTGCATTGGAGAAGAACTTTTGAATAAAATTTTGTCTTTCCTATGTGGCAACAACTTTTTTCCAAAGTCACAATGTCACGCCCCAGAACCAGAATACTGGAGAGCGGGGGAATGACTCAGCCAGCTACGTATTACGGGTAGATGAATACCGTATAATACGATCAATGCTGTCTAAAAGACAAGGGGGTGCATACTACATGAAAGTCTCGCTATGGTCACTTCACATCTATTGTCTCAATCATTCAAACAAGAAACAGAAATAGAGAACATGTAAGATAAAGCAGTAAGGCGTCCCAAACGCTCAGTCAAAATGTTCTTGATATCTGGCTTTACAAAACATAGCCAGATGATGTAGCAAAGTATACACAATTGTTATCAGCTGCAGTCTGACTTAATTACAATTATGCAAAAGTAACTGCAAGACAATCCGACTAACATGTCGGTGCCAAACGGCTAAGTATAAAGTAAATAACAAAACGAGTGGTGAAGTTAGGGAACCCACTCGAGTCCTCCTGCGATCATTCCTCTAGTGTTGACCATCTTGGAGGTAGAAGTAAGCTGAGTCCTCGGGAACCGGCTCTAAATCTGGCCACGCAAAACCAGAGAGGTTAGACCTCTAATAGCAAGTACCGCAAGGAAGCACGATATGAGACATTAAACCAGTAAATAAGAGAATATAAAAATAGACCTCTGCTTGCTACTGGGATTCACATAACATCACGACACTTCAAACCAACCTCCCAACCAAACAAGGACAGAAGTTGGCCCGTCATGTCCTGATGTTCTGATCATCTCAGTTAGGTAACAGAGTAGGTACAGTACACAAACAAATCAACTTAAACGGCCATCCAACTCCTACGGCTTACTACTGTGAGTCCCAAGTTATCCTGGAATTATGCAATAAAGATTTCTCAGTTCTTACTATGGACAAGCAAGGCTAGTCGATCCAATCAATCAATTGCGCCAATCATGAATTAGACGAGTCCCAGCAGGACGCCCGTCATCAATATACAATATACAATAAATAGTATAACCAGATACCGCTCCATGCCCGTGTGGCAGGTTTGCAGTATCTGTGGGGACCAGCCGGCCTGTCGGGCACTACTAGTCCCAAGAGGGCTGCCATGTAAGAACTCGGGAATCCATTCTCTCCATGCAATCATTATTTTTATTTAACTTAATAGTCTCTACGTTGAGTGAAATCCCATGCCGTGGATTATGGTCATTCGGAATGAGTACTTTCGTACATGGTACGATATGCACAACTCTACAACGATGCCCGTGCGGTTAGGTTGTAGGTCTTACATAGCGTAATGCAACAATCCAAACTAACCACGGAACAATCATGCCTTGACCATAAAGTACACATGCTTCTTTTATAGTAAAATAAATAAATTAATAAATTAAAGTCTGCATGTGTGCCTGTATGTCAATATTCGGGAATCGACCAATCGATTATAGTAGTTCATACTTAATATGAACGTGTCTTATTCTATTTAATTCAATAAGACGACTAGCCAGTCTCTTAGTTCTATCTAGGAACGCATGATCAATAATAAATCAAGATAACAATCAATGTTAATTAATGCCACATTCGGGAAATAAAAAATTGGGGAATAAATAATGATTGGGAAATAAATAATCTCATGCGCTGTGGGAAATGATTGGGAAATAAATAATATCATGCGCTGTGGGAAAGGTTGGGAAATAAATAATATCATGCGCCTGAGGGAAATGATTGAGAAATAAATAATCTCATGCGCCTGGAGAATGATTGGAAAATAAATAATATCATGCGCTGTTGGAAAGGTTGGAAAATAAATAATATCATGCGCCTGAGGGAAATGATTGGAAAATAAATAATCTCATGCGCCTGGGGAATGATTGGGAAATAAATAATATCATGCGCTGAGGAATGATTGGAAAATAAATAATCTCATGCGCCTGAGGAATGATTGGAAAATAAATAAACTCATGCGCCTGAGGAATGAGATTGGAAAACAAATAAACTCATGCGCCTGAGGAATGAGATTGGAAAACAAATAATCTCATGCGCCTGAGGAATGAGATTGGGAAATAAATAATCTCATGCGCCTGAGGAATGAGATTGGGAAATAAATAATCTCATGCGCCTGAGGAATGATTGAGAAATAAATAATCTCATGCGCCTGAGGAATGATTGGAAAATAAATAAACTCATGCGCCTGAGGAATGAGATTGGGAAACAAATAAACTCATGCGCCTGAGGAATGAGATTGGGAAACAAATAATTTCATGCGCCTGAGGAATGAGATTGGGAAATAAATAATCTCATGCGCCTGAGGAATGATGGGGAAATAAATAATCTCATGCGCCTGAGGAATGAAGATTTGATGCGCCGTGGGAATAAAGATTTCCATGCGCTGAGGAATAAAGATTTGATGCGCCGTGGGAATAAAGATTTCCATGCGCCTGAGGACTGTTCTTCTTCTCCAAATTTTCTGAGAACAGAACCATGGGAACCATGGAAGCCATTGCTTCCAAGCTTCATAAATCCTTCATCCCAAGTCCAAATATGGACTTCCATAGGTCAAAATTGGGTAGAACGAAATTCTCTACAACATGGAACCATCAAAACTTGAAGATAACACAGTTTACTAGATCAAAACCTAAGAAATCCGAAAATGTAACAAACTTAGATCTACAACAAATAAGCCATGGAAATTAAAAATGCTAAGTACTAAAGAGGCTTAGAATCAAGTAAGGAGGATGATAGAACAATAATAATGGGGATCCATCAAGAAGCAAGTTGGCACTTGCCTTGCTCTCTTAGGTTGGTGGAAGAGTTATGAGGAAGAAGAAGAGTAATGAAGAGAGAGAAAGGATTTGGGGCTTTAAATGAAGGAGTGGTGGTAGGTGGGGGTTTATTTCGGTTCATGATGCACCAACATAATTAAACCAATCTGAGCCGAACCCATAGCAAAGCTAAAGCAGAGTATAAAAGCAGAAAGTAAAGTGCAGAAATAAAATTGCAGGAAATTAATTAACAAAAATTAAAGGAATTTAAATACAGAACAATACATGATAAATATTAAATGAAAACTTTCCAGCAGTACTTGTATTTAGAATATGTATTCTGGGAACGGGAAGTGACATCTCTACCCTCCTTAGAAAAATTCCGTCCTCGGAATTTCAGATCCAAGCATGATAGAAATATCGAAGCTAAACTAATCTAAGTATAAACAATTGAGTAAGCAATCATTCTATAATGATAATAACAAGTAACATATCTATGTTGAACATTCTACGATAGCAAGCAATTCTACTTATAAGGTGACAAGCATGAGGAGTTAAGACAATCAAGGTATACAGAAGGAAATATACCTTGTGAGTCAAACAGGTGCGGATACCGTGATCGGATATCATCCTCACGTTCCCACGTTGACTCTCCTAAAGAGTGATGACCCCAAGCAACCCGGACAAGGTTAATTGTTCGGTTCTTGGGTACCTTCTCTCTTCGGTCCAAAATAGACACAGGCTGTTCCTCGTAAGACAGGTTGGTACCAACAACCAGCTCAGAATGATCAAGGATATGGCTTGGGTCCGATACATACCTTCGCAACTGAGATACATGAAATACGTCATGCACCTCTCGTAACGAAGGTGGAAGGGATAAACGATAAGCAACATCGCCTATCCTATCAAGAATAACAAATGGGCCCACGTACCGCGGACTCAACTTCCCGCGAACGCCAAATCAAATGACCCCACGGGTAGGTGAGATCCGTAAGAACACGTGGTCCCCAACAGAAAACTCTAGCGGCCTACGATGCTGGTCCGCCCAATGTCGATGCCGATCCTGTGCAACTCGAAGTCGCTCTCTAATTTCTTTAATCACTTCCACTGTCTGAACAATCATTTTCAGGCCTAACATCTTCCTCTCCCCGATATCATCCTATGCTAGTGGCGACCTACACTTCTTACCATATAGTGCTTCAAATGGCGCCATCTGGATACTGGCTTGATAACTGTTATTATAAGAAAACTCAACTAAGTGCAGGTGGCTCTCCCAAGATCCCCCAAAATCTAGGGTACAAGCTCGCAACATATCTTCCAAAGTCTGAATTGTCCTTTCTGATTGTCCGTCCGTCTGTGGATGGTAAGCCGTACTAAATCTTAACTTGGTGCCCAGACTATGATGTAAGCTCTTCCAGAAATGTGATGTGAAATGGGTATCTCGATCTGACACAATGCTGACAGGGACTCCATGCTGCCTGACTATCTGTTGCATGTACAACTCTGCCAACTTTTCTGTAGATTGCCCTACTCTGAAAGGAAGAAAGTGTGCCACCTTTGTAAGTCGATCTACTATCACCCAAATAGCATCTTTACCACTTGGTGATCTCGGTAAACCGGTCACAAAGTCCATTGTGATGTGTTCCCACTTCCATTCTGGGATAGGAAGCGGTTGCAATAACCCAGCTGGCCTCTGTTGTTCTGCCTTCACTTGCTGACATACCAAGCAACGGGAAACAAATCTAGCTATCTCCCTCTTCATCCCGTTCCACCAGAAATGCTGCTTGATATCTTGGTACATCTTAGTCCCTCCAGGGTGAATAGAATACTGAGAACTGTGAGCTTCTGCCATAACCTCCTGTCTGATATCTCCACTAGGCACACATAGACGTGATCCAAACCTAAGTGTACCATCTTCATGAATTCTCATCTCCTTCCTGAGTCCTGACTCACATTCTGCCCTAAGCTTCTGAATCCTTGGGTCCTGTGCCTGAGCTGCCTTGATCCTGTCTACTAAGTCGGATTGAACTTGCAGACTTGTTAGAACTCCTACATCACTAGGAAGTATAACTTCGATGCCCATCTCCTGAAGGTCTTCTAAGATATGTCTCTGTGTTGTCAACATGAATACGCCGCCTCTTCTGCTGAGAGCGTCTGCTACCACATTAGCCTTGCCTGGATGATACTGAAGCTCAACGTCGTAATCCTTAATCAACTCCAACCATCTTCTCTGCCTCATGTTCAGTTCCTTCTGAGTAAAAATGTACTTCAGACTTTTGTGGTCTGTGTACATGTCCACTCGATCACCATATAAGTAATGCCTCCATAGCTTTAAAGCAAATACTACGGCCGCCAACTCCAAATCATGAGTTGGGTAATTCTTCTCGTGGTCCCGAAGCTGCCTAGATGCATACGCTATCACCTTTCCATGTTGCATAAGGACACATCCAAGTCCTTTACCTGACGCATCACAATAAACGGTAAAACCTCCGGGTCCAACTGGCAATGTAAGAATAGGCGCTGATATCAACTTCTGCTTCAGATTCTCAAATGATGCCTGACATTCTGCCGACCAAACGAATGGTACATCCTTTCGGGTCAAGCGGGTCATGGGTGCTGAAAGCCTTGCAAAATCTGATACAAACCTTCTGTAATATCCTGCCAATCCCAAGAAACTCCGCACATCTGCTACGGTCTTGGGTACTGGCCAACTTTCTACTGCTTCCACCTTCTTGGGATCTACTGCTACTCCAGCTCCTGATATGATATGACCCAAAAATGAAATGTGATCCGACCAAAACTCACATTTGCTGAGCTTGGCATACAACTGGTTCTCTCTCAGAACCTGTAACACCTTCCGGAGGTGATCTTCATGCTCCTCTTCACTGGCAGAATATACAAGAATGTCGTCGAGAAATACAACGACAAATTGATCCAGGTACGGCATAAAGATGCGATTTATTAAATCCATAAAGGTTGCTGGAGCATTGGTCAAACCAAACGGCATTACTAAGAATTCATAATGCCCATACTTCAACCTGAATGCTGTCTTGGGAATGTCTTCCTTCCGAACCCTCACTTGATGATACCCTGAACGAAGATCTATCTTGGAGAAAACTCTAGCTTTGCTCAACTGATCAAATAAGTCATCGATCCTGGGTAGTGGGTACTTGTTCTTCACTGTTGCTGCGTTAAGCTTCCTGTAATCAATGCACAATCTGGATGACCCATCCTTCTTCCCTACAAGTACCACTGGTGCTGTCCATGGTGACACGCTAGCTTGGATGAACTTCTTCTCCTTCAGTTTCTCTATGTGCTGATATACCTTGGCTTGCTCTGAATCCGCCATTCTGTAAACTCGATCTGATATCGGTTTAGTTCCAGGTGCCAATTCTATGCTGAACTCAATATCTCTAACTGGTGGCAGACCTGGAAGTTCTTCAGGAAATACGTCTAGGAACTCTTCAACTACCTTCGGAATCTGAACTTCTTCCATTGCCGTTACTACTCCCGGCTCTTGCTGAGTTGCCTCTGATCTGACTAAGGTGAATCTCTTCATGCCTGGAATATCAAAAGATACACTCCCACTACGACAATCTATTGTCGCATGACTGTCTTTCAGCCAGTCCATGCCTAAGATAACGTCAAAATTTCCAACAGGAAATTTTATCAACCGGGCGGGTAAGGAATGCCCGCAAACTACAATACTACATGCTAGAATAACTCGACTAACTCCTACGAGAACATTACCAGTGAGTATATTCAACCTCCCTGGCAATGCCTCGAACTCCATTCCTAGTTGTGTCGCAAATCGTGCAGATATAAATGAATGGGATGCTCCCGAATCAAACAATGCTACTGCGGGATATGAGGCGACGAGAATGTTACCTGCCACAACATCTCCCGATGCCAATGCCTCTTCCAAGGACAAAGTGAATGCTTGCCCTCGACCTCCTTGCCGATTTCCATGCTGCGGCCTAGCCTGATGCTGTTGCTGGCCCCTTCCTTGATGATGTTGGGGTGGTCTATGCTGGTGTTGCTGCATCGGCGGTCCCTACTGCCGAAACATCTGAGCCTGCGGTACTAATGGATGCTGTGCCAATGGCCTTACTGCCACTGCTGGTCCTCGATACTGGCCTGCCCCTGGTGCTGGCAGAGCAAGAAACTGCTGCCCTGGTCCTCCTGTCCTCGAATTCATGGGACATGTGGTAACCCGATGATCTGGATTTCCACATATCAGACACAGTCCATTCAATGTCCGACACACATCTCTAGTGTGTCCCATCTTCCCACAATAAGTGCAGCCCGCCGGGGGTTGCTGGTTCTTCCTCTGTTGCTGTTGCTGTTGCCTGGGTGGTGGTGCTGGTCCTCGTATCGCCATATCGTGGATACGAATGCCAGTGGATGGTGCTGTTGTTCGGGGCGCCGCTCCCCCTCCTCCTTCAATCTGACTATGGGATCTCTTCTGACCCCCAGTCCTCACCGCAAGCCTCTGAATAGTGATCTCATGCCTTCGAGTTGCCGTTAATACTTCGTCAAAAGTCTGGTAATTGTGCCCCTCTATCAATTGCAAGAGTTCAAGGTGAAACCCTTGCTGAAACCTCATGGCCCTCTGGCGCTCTGTTGCTACCATCTCTGGGGCGAACCTACTCAATCTGCAGAACTCTGCTGCATAAGCATCTACAGTCTTGCCGGCCTGCCTGAGGTTGATAAACTTCTGTTGTAGCTCAAACTGCGCCACAACCCCATAGTACTTGGTCTTGAATCTTGCTGTGAAATCGTCCCAAGCCACAGGACACCTGATGCCCACTTCCTCTGATTCCCACCAATCACGTGCGAGATCCTGAAGTAACAACTTCACTAGATCCACACGTTCTTCTGCCGGTACCTTCGCTGCTGTCAGAATAGCCTCCATATCTTTAAGCCATGCATCTGCTGAGATGGCATCCTCCGTGCCCTCGAAACGGCGGGGATTGTACTTGAAAAACCTGGCTGACGCTCCTGAATCTGTCCTTGCCCCTCTTTCTAAAGCCGTCTGCAATCCTTGGTTGAGTAATACATTTTGCTCTTGTAACTGAACGTGCATGCGCTGCTGGACCAATATCTGATGTTGCTGAGTAGCCATCATTCCTCTCATGATCTCCAGAAGGGCTGGTGTGTCCACTTGGGTAGGTAGAACTATTGGTGGTGGTGGAACATCCGGATACTGCGATCCAGCTGCTGCTTCCACTATCACTTCTTCCTGGGCAGCCTCCTGAGGCGAGACTGGCCCTTGTTGCTGACCAACAGGGTCAGGTTGTCTATGTTGCTCCTGCTGTTGTCCAGCTCTGACCGATGCGGACGAAGTGCCCCTAAGAAAAGGGACAAGAGAACAATCAAACAACCGGACATGAAGGATCAATGAAGTCAAAGGATACCGGAATGTCAAGCAAGGGTTGAGAATAATGAATCATGAGATCAAGGGGGAACACGTGTGATTGAGACATCCTATAAATCAAAACACCCCACAAGTCTGAAATTAGACCTGCATGGGCCACCACTAAAACCTTGTCACGCCCCAGAACCAGAATACTGGAGAGCGGGGGAATGACTCAGCCAGCTACGTATTACGGGTAGATGAATACCATATAATACGATCAATGTTGTCTAAAAGACAAGGGGGTGCATACTACATGAAAGTCTCGCTATGGTCACTTCACATCTATTGTCTCAATCATTCAAACAAGAAACAGAAATAGAGAACATCTAAGATAAAGCAGTAAGGCGTCCCAAACGCTCAGTCAAAATGTTCTTGATATCTGGCTTTACAAAACATAGCCAGATGATGTAGCAAAGTATACACAATTGTTATCAGCTGCAGTCTGACTTAATTACAATTATGCAAAAGTAAGTGCAAGACAATCCGACTAACATGTCGGTGCCAAACGGCTAAGTATAAAGTAAATAACAAAACGAGTGGTGAAGTTAGGGAACCCACTCGAGTCCTCCTGCGATCATTCCTCTAGTATTGACCATCTTGGAGGTAGAAGTAAGCTGAGTCCTCGGGAACCGGCTCTAAATCTGGCCACGCAAAACCAGAGAGGTTAGACCTCTAATAGCAAGTACCGCAAGGAAGCACGATATGAGACATTAAACCAGTAAATAAGAGAATATAAAAATAGACCTCTGCTTGCTACTGGGATTCACATAACATCACGACACTTCGAACCAACCTCCCAACCAAACAAGGACAGAAGTTGTCCCGTCATGTCCTGATGTTCTGATCATCTCAGTTAGGTAACAGAGTAGGTACAGTACACAAACAAATCAACTTAAACGGCCATCCAACTCCTACGGCTTACTACTGTGAGTCCCAAGTTATCCTGGAATTATGCAATAAAGATTTCTCAGTTCTTACTATGGACAAGCAAGGCTAGTCGATCCAATCAATCAATTGCGCCAATCATGAATTAGACGAGTCCCAGCAGGACGCCCGTCATCAATATACAATATACAATAAATAGTATAACCAGATACCGCTCCATGCCCGTGTGGCAGGTTTGCAGTATCTGTGGGGACCAGCCGGCCTGTCGGGCACTACTAGTCCCAAGAGGGCTGCCATGTAAGAACTCGGGAATCCATTCTCTCCATGCAATCATTATTTTTATTTAACTTAATAGTCTCTACGTTGAGTGAAATCCCATGTCGTGGATCATGGTCATTCGGAATGAGTACTTTCGTACAGGGTACGATATGCACAACTCTACAACGATGCCCATGCGGTTAGGTTGTAGGTCTTACATAGCGTAATGCAACAATCCAAACTAACCATGGAACAATCATGCCTTGACCATAAAGTACACATGCTTCTTTTATAGTAAAATAAATAAATTAATAAATTGAAGTCTGCATGTGTGCCTGTATGTCAATATTCGGGAATCGGCCAATCGATTATCGTAGTTCATACTTAATATGAACGTGTCTTATTCCATTTAATTCAATAAGACGACTAGCCAGTCTCTTAGTTCCATCTAGGAACGCATGATCAATAATAAATCAAGATAACAATCAATGTTAATTAATGCCACATTCGGGAAATAAAAAATTGGGGAATAAATAATGATTGGGAAATAAATAATCTCATGCGCTGTGGGAAATGATTGGGAAATAAATAATATCATGCGCTGTGGGAAAGGTTGGGAAATAAATAATATCATGCGACTGAGAGAAATGATTGGGAAATAAATAATCTCATGCGCCTGGGGAATGATTGGGAAATAAATAATATCATGCGCTGTGGGAAAGGTTGGGAAATAAATAATATCATGTGCCTGAGGGAAATGATTGGAAAATAAATAATCTCATGCGCCTGGGGAATGATTGGGAAATAAATAATATCATGCGCTGAGGAATGATTGGGAAATAAATAATCTCATGCGCCTGAGGAATGATTGGGAAATAAATAAACTCATGCGCCTGAGGAATGAGATTGGGAAACAAATAAACTCATGCGCCTGAGGAATGAAATTGGGAAACAAATAATCTTATGCGCCTGAGGAATGAGATTGGGAAATAAATAATCTCATGCGCCTGAGGAATGAGATTGGAAAATAAATAATCTCATGCGCCTGAGGAATGATTGGGAAATAAATAATCTCATGCGCGTGAGGAATGATTGGAAAATAAATAAACTCATGCGCCTGAGAAATGAGATTAGGAAACAAATAAACTCATGCGCCTGAGGAATGAGATTGGAAAACAAATAATCTCATGCGCCTGAGGAATGAGATTGGGAAATAAATAATCTCATGCGCCTAAGGAATGATTGGGAAATAAATAATCTCATGCACCTGAGGAATGAAGATTTGATGCGCCGTGGGAATAAAGATTTCCATTCGCTGAGGAATGAAGATTTGATGCGCCGTGGGAATAAAGATTTCCATGCGCCTGAGGACTGTTCTTCTTCTCCAAATTTTCTGAGAACAGAACCATGGGAACCATGGAAGCCATTGCTTCCAAGCTTCATAAATCCTTCATCCCAAGTCCAAATATGGACTTCCATAGGTCAAAATTGGGTAGAACGAAATTTTCTACAACATGGAACCATCAAAACTTGAAGATAACACAGTTTACTAGATCAAAACCTAAGAAATCCGAAAATGTAACAAACTTAGATCTACAACAAATAAGCCATGGAAATTAAAAATACTAAGTACTAAAGAGGCTTAGAATCAAGTAAGGAGGATGATGGAATAATAATAATGGGGATCCATCAAGAAGCAAGTTGGCACTTGCCTTGCTCTCTTAGGTTGGTGGGAGAGTTATGAGGAAGAAGAAGAGTAATGAAGGGAGAGAAAGGATTTGGGGCTTTAAATGAAGGAGTGGTGGTAGGTGGGGGTTTATTTCGGTTCATGATGCACCAACATAATTAAACCAATCTGAGCCGAACCCATAGCAAAGCTAAAGCAGAGTATAAAAACAGAAAGTAAAGTGCAGAAATAAAATTGCAGGAAATTAATTAACAAAAATTAAAGGAATTTAAATACAGAACAATACATGATAAATATTAAATGAATACTTTCCAGCAGTACTTGTATTTAGAATATGTATTCTGGGAATGGAAAGTGACACACAATAGGGTTGGAGATGCTCTAAAGACGGTGGGGTTGTTCAAAGAATAGTAATTATTTAATAAGAATAATTTAGCAAATACCTCCATTTTAAAAGTTAAAATTAGCATATATCTTCATAATATTTTTTTTATCTAGCAAATATCTCCACTCGTATGTAAAACAAAAAAAAAAAAAAACTGAGGGTATATCTTAATTTTTTTACTATTCTATACTAAAAATAAGGGCATTTGTTAATTAAAAAAATATTGAGGGTATATACTAGTTTCAATTTTTGGAATGAAAGTATTTGCTAAATTATCCCCAATTAATTAATTAATAATCTCATGATTCTCTAAAGGGCATAGCTTTAAATCCATGTAGGTAAGGTGGTGGGTGTTCTGAGTTATTCGGTTTGAATAGAATCGTAGTAATCAAAATCAAATAAAAAAAATTCTAAAATCTAAAATCGAAAATAGCCAAAATCGAAACAAATTCAAACCGAATAAGTTATCCAGTTGAATCAATTTGTGCTGTTGGACAATTTCTATTATTTAATGAGTTGGTTCCAAAGTTGGAATCGTAATTAAATTATATTAAAGATTATAATTTTTATATACATGTTTGTTGTATTTTAAAGTTAGACTAGTTATTAAATTATCAAAGTTGAGCTTCAAAATGCATAAATAAAATTATTGCTTTTAAAATATACACAAAAATAAATATATTTTTAATCGTATAATATGCACAGAATTGTCATTATTTATATAATTGCATAAGTCTTATACGATTTTCGGTTTTTGACCGAAATCGAAACCGAATATGAAATTTTAGTATTTTCAAACCGAACTGAACCGATTTTTTTTTTTTTTTCAAACTAAGCCGAGTCTTTATTCAATTCGATTCGATCCAATTTTCATTCCAAAACCGAATAATGCTCACCCTACATGTAGGGGTGACCATTATCCGGTTTTGGAACGAGAGCAGAACATAATAGGAAATTTGGTTCGGTATGAAAAAAATTCAGTTCAGTTTTGATTGAAAATGTTGGAAGTATTTTTCGTTTCTTTGTAACAAAATAAACAAAATTAAAGTTATCGGCCTCCGGGGAGGTCGCGTATGAAGCACTGCCCTAAGGGGGCGTTTGGTTCAAGTTTTTGAGGCTTGGGAATGAGATTTGAATTCCTTACCCATGTTTGGTATGTTTAGGATTGGGAATGAGAAGGGAATAGGAGGGGGTTATGTAGGAAAGCTATTCCCATGGATGTGGGAAAGCTATTCCCAAGCCCCCCCTTGGAAATATATTTGCTTTCCTAGGAATGATATTTGACTATTTTGTTTGGACGGTTACACCGTCTCTTTATTTTCAAATTTTCAACTCCTATCCCAAATATGTGAATCATCATGAAATTAGTGAAAGGGTATTAAAGTAAAACTAAATAAATTAATATTCCTATCCATGTGTGAACCAAACATAAAAATAATTTTTTTTTAAATTTTGAACTACTTATTCCCAACCTAACCAAACATGGGTATGGGAATGTGGAATTCCTTTCCCATGGGAAAGGAATTGAAAATCTATTCCTAGGAATCCAAAAACTTGATCCAAACGAGCCCTAAGAGTTGATTCGGGTCTATGTGCAGACTTTGTCCGAATGCCCCTAGTGGTAGAACTCCCGCTCTACTGGTATCCCGTCATTGCACACAACTAGGGAAGATCGACCCGAACTTAGCTTTGTCCAGAAAATTGAATGAGTGATTGAAATGGAAAAGAAAGAAGGAATATTTGGTTGTGAAGGAGGAGGAGAAATCATATGGTCACTTTTCTTAAGTGTCTCTTCTACAAGACAAATGAATGAATTATATATATATATACAACCTTCCATCCATAGAGTTAATATAATTTATTAGGATTAAAACAGCCAATAAAGTAGCTAATAATATCTAATAATTCATAGAAATTTAGGATCAATAATATAGCCATTAGGGAATGATAAATAGGCTATCAATGTTAAAAACGGTCAAGAATTAAATTGGTTTGTAAATTGATTTTTTCCATCAATAATAACAACAATCCCCCCCCCAAAAAAAAACCAAAATTTGAAACCAAAGATAACAATATTCAAAAGAAAAAAAGATGGAGAATTTCTGTGCAATGATATACTATGCATAGATGAGATGGACTATAGCCTTGAATCTCACTTAGTGACTATTGTCTTTATCTGAAGAAGTGCTTGATGAACTATGCCTTGAATCAGACTTCTTGAACCAGACTCAGAAAATAGCACACATAGTATGTTAGAGGTTTTTGGGTCTAACGGGTAGTGCGTTTGATTGGTCATGCGCACTTTTTCATATTCATGAGAGTTGTCTAGGATCGCCATGTCCTATAGTCGCGACCTTTACGGCCTCTTATAGAAGTAAGTCCTCAAGGGTTGGTGATAGAAGTCAACCCTCTCATGCTTGGACCTACTAAGAATTTAAACTCATCATAACCATATCACACCGGAACACTGTCACCATAGGGATGGGGTATTCATTTACAACATCGTACAACCTCTTGGACATTATTTTAAGAGAATTTAATCTCAGGATCATTATTCCATAATAGTCACCTTATTCCAGCTTGTTCCTACCCACTGAACCGGCTTCTTGGGATCTCTAGTCAGACTCGGTTGGATTGCCACTGCTGGTGACTTACTTATGGACTTAACCCCATCTCCCTCGATGATACTAGGATTAATTTCCTAGACAAATTCTTCGTCAAGAGTAAACAGACTCTTCATCAAGAGATCTGTAAAGTTCTTTTATGACTTTATAGTCAAGGACTATATTTCTTCTTTTTAGGCTCTTTTGATGCTTTGAAACGCAGCTGCATGTACCTGTTCATCTTAGAATTCACAAGATCATACTTTTAGCATAATTTTAAAATAAACGACATATACAAAAATATGTAGCTCATGTAAAGTATAAAATGTCTGAGCCATACAGCTTCAGTACAAGATGTGACTGAAGATAACATTTCTGAGTTTATAATACTCTTAGATATGGTTCTTACATAAACTCAAGAGATGACAACTCCTCATTGTAGAAGCATGGAAAAGAAGAGGATTTTCTATGCGGCTCGAAGTCAACAGAGAGCCTCATGCGGCTCAAAATCCAGAAAGCTTCATGTGGCCCAAGAGCAACGAAGAGCCTTATGCGGTTCAAAATCAGCCTAAGCAATAAATGTCTTCCTATGTAGCTGGCCATAATTACTCTGACACAAAGGTGACAGCTCTGACAGAGATGACAACTCTGACACGAAGATAAGGCGAGACGTACTCCTGAAAAGACGAGAAAATCATAATGACATCCAGCACAGTCCACGAACCAAAGGAGACTCTTCATGCGGCTCAGCTGTAAAACTCTTCATGCGGATCGCCTACGAGATACTCCTTATGTGGCTCAGTCATGAGACACCTCTCATGCGGCTCAATTATGAAGCATCTCTCATGCGGCTCGGTCATGAGACATTCTTCATGCGGCTCGGTTTAGGAGACGTCCTTCATGCGGCTCGGTCATGAGACATTCTTCATGCGACTCGGTTATGAGACGTCCTTCATGCGACTCGGTCATGAGACATTCTTCATGCGGCTCGGTTATGAGACAGTCTCTCATGCAGCTCAGCCAGGATATATCCTTCATGCGGCTCGCCACAGATAGTAGTTGAGACACGTGGCAGAGATTGACCAAGTCTTAACAGTTCAGATTTACTGCAACAAACAGATCATGATTAATCTCAACCAACCCCCAGCTGTCTACTATAAACCGAGTCTCGAGGCACAGTTACAACCATATGGCCCAAAATTTGCCACGTGGCTGTACATCCCACTCCTTATGAATTCCTATAAATAACAAGGTGCTATTCCCTTGTAAGAGGGGCATAGAGACGCACAGACAAGCACACAAAGCTCAGAAGCATATTTTTCCCTTCGTATCTTCAGAGAGCATTTCTTCACCTGAGCCGAGGTTGCGTTCGATCGTCCAAGGAGTAAGGCAGAGTTGATAACACTTTCCCGAGCCTCTACCGTCACCGTCCAGAATCAAAACTAAACAATTGTACTTAGATTGCTTTTCCTAGGTTTTGTTCCTAGGCTCTCTTTTGTACAAGCGAGTTTGTAATTGTGAGTCAAGTTCAGTCCTCCCATAAAATTGTTCTGTTCTATGACGATCAATGGCAAACACAATGGCGACTCTGCTAGGGACTAACTTCTCCACTGCTGATAAGTTGGTGACGCAATCGGATGCAGCCAAACTCGGTTACACGCAACAAATGCTTGTTGTTCGTTTCGACCAGCAAGCGTTCGAAGAGATGCTTTCCGAAGGGAACGCTAGCCCAATCCAGAAGCGAGCCGGCCCAAAGAAGGCCCGCAGGGCGTAGATGTCCAAAAATGTTGTCTCTCCCCAAGCTCTGGAATAAGTTTTCTCTGCTGCTCAAGACGGCGAAGAAGACTCACATGCGGCCCCACTTCAGGCCGTAGAGGACCCTGCTGTCGCCAAATCCAGCAAAGAAAAATACTACGATGCTGGACTTGCGGGAGGCAAACGGGAACTCCATGCGGTCCAAGAAGAAGCCGCATAAGGGTGTGGGCCACAGGAAGAATGCATAAGCGGCCACCAATCCCAGCCGCAGGAAGAATGCATATGCGGCCAACAATCCCAGCCGCAGGAAAATGACCTATGCGGCCAACAATTCCAGTCGCCGACCATCCGCCCTATGCGGCTCGGGTTATAACGCCCCAGTCCCAAAATACGTAGGACTAGGAACGTAGACATGCCAGCTGTATTCATACGAAGTACATAGGCCTCGTATGGATACATAAGCTGTAAATGCAGTAAAACCAAGGCTAACTAATCTCATCCATAAAATGAAAGAATAAGAGATGTCATATAATCAACTATAGATTATCATTGGTACATGTAGTTGGGCAGAGACAAATCCACTACCAACTATGAAAAGAAATACATAACAAAAGAAAGAGTTTGGCGAGCGAGGCGAAGACGATCCAAGCGCAATCATCCTCGAAGAAATAGAGAGGATCACGGCTAGAGCTAGAATACCTGCAAAAGACAAGAGCACACACCTGGAGAGATAACCAGGTCCTCAGAGGGATGTAACAAGACACATAATATCATGCCATATAAACTGAATAAATATTGCTCAATTAAATAAGTCAATTGAATTATAACATGGTCCAATACACACCTATTGAACTAGCTTACCATCCCCCCAACCAAACAAGGACATGAGATGGTAAACTAATTCACGGTGACGTATCTTTCCATGCTATGAATTCAATATGGTATCCGGACCCCAACAAGGTTCAATACCTTCTCATCGGAGTAGTAAGCCACACCTACAACCAAACAAGGACAAGGTGTGGCGAACTAATCCGCGACAAGTTATTATTCCAAGCCACGGTCAGATACAAGTACCCAAACCAAGAGTACTCATACCTAACGGATAAGGGCACCTAACCAAATCTAAGTGAATGCAGTTTTAAGAACAGTTCATGGTCGCATGACTACCGGGTTAAGTCAAGAAAATATCAATACAGTACCTCAGTAGCGAGTCACAACACCATATACTATTACTCAGTATCGAGCGAGTCTATAGCATATAGTCTACCTATCGTTCCTCAGTAGCGAGCGAGTCAACGATAGATAGGGTGGTATTCAACTTTCAATCATGCTCTCCCCACCCAATGCCAACTCATAACTGCTAAGTCTTCTAGCATGCAAATATAATAGCAGTTATTTCCTAACGCACGGCTTATAGGTACTGGTGGCCAGCCAATCACGCATGTCCGATTCCTATATGTGACTCACAACAATGTGGTATAAATGTGTCAAGGCCTATGTATGCAACACACAAGGTGGTCCCTTAAATCTAGGTTTAATGTGTAAGAAAACTAATACATAGCAAAAAATATAAATGAACAGTAATGTCACGCCCCAGAACCAGAATACTGGAGAGCGGGGGCAGACACAGCCAGCTACGAATAATGAAATGGAATCCATCTCACCATACGGTCACGGCTGTCTAGATATGTGAGGGTTTCACTACAATCCATCAGTCTCTTAAGGTCATAAAATAGCCTATTGTCTCAATCTCAACCAACTAATAATAATCACAAGATATCAGATCACCAAATATACAATTGTAGGGCGTCCCAAATATTACATATCCAGATGATCATGAAGCTAGTCGTACAAAATGTAAGGACTAGCAAGAGTTTAAGTCATACATAATCAACCTCGAGTTGCCAATCATGCTTACAGCCCATAGGCAGACAGTAAATAAAGTTGCAAACGAGCTAACACTTGCTCGGCGGCTAAATGCCTCAAAAGAATAATTTTACAATAGAGTGGAAGAGCGAAAATAAACCCACTCGTTGCCCTGGTTACGCCTGGTGACCACCATCGGGCTGAAAAGCAGGGAGATCCTTTGGTGCTGCTCTGGTATCTGGCCATACAAAACCAGCTGGGTCAGACCCCAGAAAGAGCAAGTGCCACAAAGGAGGCTTCACTTAAGAACTAAAACCAGCAATTAGCACAAGAGTATAATTACATAATAAAAGGCAGTAGTTAAGAAAAGCATGATGGGTAATTATAAAAGACAATCTTGTATAGAATCACTAAAAGACAGGACATGTGGAAAGAAAGCATGACAGGATGATATACGATGAGATAACCATAGGACTATTCAGATAGCCAGGTTACAACCCGTAAACCAAACAAGGACCGGGGTTGTAACCCTTCGTCTGAACGGAACTTGGTTTCTCTCACCATTTATCGACAAGATAAATATGAGAAATCAGGTCAAGTAACATTCTGGAGTGACAATCATTATGGTGACAATCTGGAGAGTACAAGGTATTAGAGTGACAATCTGGAGCGACAATCATTATAGTGACAATCTGGAGCGACAATCATTATAGTGACAATCTGGAGCGACAATCATTATAGTGACAATCTGGAGCGACAATCATTATAGTGACAATCTGGAGCGACAATCATTATAGTGACAATCTGGAGTGACAATCATTATAGTGACAATCTGGAGTGACAATCATTATGGTGACAATCTGGAGCGACAATCATTCAATCATTCTGGTACAATCTTACAATTAAATCAATTCTAGACAACACTATACTGGACTAGACTCCAACCAAGCAATCACGGCCAATCATTGCCTACGGCTTTCTATATTAACTAACTAGGGTTATCACAATCCTAGTTACTAGCAAGATACAATGAGATGCTCCAAGTAGTCACAGGCCCTGCAGCTATCCAGGTTATCCAGGCAATCCTTACAGTGACAATCTAGAGAGTACAATATATTAGAGAGACAATAGAGTTCAATCATTAAAGTGACAATCAATAGTGCCCCACATGACAGTGGGCTGGAAATGTGCCATACTCATCGGCAGGCTACAAGTCCAAACATTTGCGGCCGGGATAACGGGATCGCCTGTAACTGGGGAACATCTCTTCATGTCTAGTGAATTATACTAGTTGTTAACCTTAGTCCATTTCAGTAGGTACTCCTGACCGTGGTACTCAGGAGTTCCCTCCTAGACATGATGCAAGACAGGACTGGATTATTTGTACAAGCACAATCGCCCACGGTGTCAGGATCAATTATACAGGTCATGTCATGTCAGGTAGCCGTCGCCACAGCTATTCGAGAAATCATGTCAGGTTATCATGTCAGGTGTACTTTGTCAGGAGTGTGCCACGACGGGCCACTATCAGGTCATGCCAGGTTATCATGTCAGGAGTGCACCACTACGGGTCACTATCACGTCGTGTTCAATTATCAATTCCAAACATACAAATGAATTCATGATTTTCAAGTTCAGGACAAAAGGCGTAAGGATATAAAATGAGCGTAAAATATCTAATAGAGGTAAAGCGTACTTATGTTGTACTGAAGATACAAGATACATGATAATAATAAAATAACAATAGTAACAATAGTAGCAATAATAATGTAACAGGGCACGACAGGGAAGTCCATGCGGCTGGGTCCAGGCAGAATTCTTTGCGGCTGAGACAACAGGGTCTTATGCGGCCAGAGATAACGATTCTTATGCGGCTGGGAATAACTTCCCATGCGGCTCAACTGATATGGGTTCATGCGGTCAGGTTGGACGAAATCTCATGCGGCCCAATTTAGATGAGTCACATGCGGTCGGGGGGAGTGAGCTCCATGCGGCTCAGAGAATTAGTCATATGCGGCTGAGGCAAATTAAGTCTCATGCGGCCAAGGAAGAATGTTCCCATGCGGCTGGACAGGGCAGGGTCTTATGCGGCTCAGAATGAATACTTGCCGCATGAACTTGTCATGCGATCAAGTGCTGCCATGCGGCTCAGGACTGTGCTTCTTCTCCAAATTTCCGAGAAGAAGAACACCAAGAAACCATGGCTGCCATGATGCATAAAACCCTCATCCGGAGTCCAAATCCGGACTTTCTTAGGTCAAAATGGGGTAGAACGAGCTACTCTACAACATGGAACCAACAAAACTTGAAAGTAACAATGTTAAATAGATCAAAATCCAGAAAATCCAAAATTAAAATAAACTTAGATCTACAAGAATCTAGCCATAGAAACGAAAAATGTCAAGTACTAAAGAGTGTTAAAATGCTACAAGGAAGAGAATGAAACAATAATATTTGGGTTCCTCCATGAAGCAAGATGCACTTGCCTAGCTCTCTCTCTCCCTCTCACTCACAGGTTGGTGAGAAATTTAATGGTGAAGGAAGATGATGATGAATGAAGAGAGAGAAATAAGAGAGTGCATTAATAAAGGGGTTGGTGGTGGTAGGTAGGAGTGGTTCACATATAAAACCAAACCAAGCTAAGCCAACCGAACCGAACCAAGCCAATGCAATTGCCATAGGGAACCACAAGCCAATTAAACAATTTAAACAATATTAATCAAAATTAACTAATCATGATTAAGCAAAAAAATACGGGTCCAAAACACGTATACGTATACTAAATACGTATCACGGATTTGGGACACTACATCCTACCCACCTTAAAAGAATTTCGTCCTCGGAATTTAAATCAAGCGGCTAGAGATGTCGGGACAGCTATACTATCATAGGCAATCTACCACTACCAATCAATCATACAATCATTCATGCAAGCAAGGATTCGAAGTGTAAGGCATAAGGAAGATATTACGCCTCATGAGCCAAACTGATTGGGATAACATGATCTGATATCATCCTCACGCTCTCACACTTGACTCTACCAAGGAGCGATAAACTCAAGCAACACGAACTAAACTGATAGTCTTGCGCTTGAGGTCTCTCTCTTTGGTCAAACATGGACACGGGCCTCTCCTCATATGAAAAGGTTAAGGCTATTGGTACCAACCTTTTCGAATGATGTAGGACATGGCTCGGGTCCAGGATGTACCGTTGTAATTAGGATACATGAAATACGTCATGCACCCCGCATAATGACGGTAGAAAAGCAAGATGAGAGGACACATATACCTCTCGATCGATTCTGAACCTGAGCCTGGGCTAGGGCAAACTGCCGCGAATTCTGTTGCTGGAAAGTCTGGGCCTGAGTCGGCAAGGGCCTCGGGAACGGGAACTACTGTTGCTGGTGAACTGGAGCTGGTGCTGGTGCTGGTCCCCTAACCGAAGGACTAGATACTGTCGATGCTGAATCAACTCTGAAAGGGCAGGACCCTACCCTATGATCTTGTGCTCCACACAATAAACACAATCCCAACGCCTTGCGACATTCTGCTACCACGTGTCCAGGCTTCCCACAATAAGAATAGCCTGCGGCGGAAGACTGTGCTTGCTTCTGTTTCTGCTGAGGGTGCGTCGGGGTCGAGTACTGGACCGACGTAACTGAGGTTGCTTGCCTCGGAGTTCCAATAGTCAAAGCCCTAGCTGCCGGGGCCGGTGCTGAAGACTGATTCATCTGACTATGGGACCGCTTTCGGCCTCCAATCCTGTCCACTATTCTCTGGAAGGTATACTCGTGCCTCCTTGCTGCTCGCAACACCACATCATAGGTCTGATGCTCGAACTATTCTACTGCCAATATAATCTCCAGGTGAAGTCCCTGCTGGAACCTCTGCGCTCTGTCAAACTCGGTTGCCACCAAGGTGGGAGCAAACCGACTGAGTCTGGAAAACTCGACCGTATATCCGTCGACCGTCCTCCCCATCTGCTTAAGATTACTGAACCTGGTCTGCAAGTCATACCGAGCCACTGCATCATAATACTTGGTCTGGAACTTTTCGTTGAACACTGCCCAAGGGACAGGTGTTGCCAATCCTACTGCTTGTGCGGCCCACCAACTCTAGATCCAATAACTGTAGGCGAACCACATCCATCTTCTCGTCTTCTGGAGTCTTCGCGGCTTCGAGAATCACCTCTATATCTTGTAGCCATGCATCGGCAGCAATGGCATCCTCGCTGCCATCGAAGAATGGAGGGTTCAGGCGCTTGAAACTATTGACCGCACTGTTCCCTCGAGGACCACTTCTATTCAGAGCATCTTCCACTGCCTGGTGCAAGGCATCGCCTCTACGATCTTGGGAAGCTAACAACGATCTGATGAGACCCGCCAAAGTGCCATCATCAGAATCTGCAGGCTGGACTGGCTGAACTGGCGGCTCTTCTCCAGTAGGTACGACTCGGGAGGCTGCTCCTGAGTGCTGGGCCTGATCTTCTGGTTGTTGCTGGTCCATGGGAGGTGATCCGCCTTGCTGATCGGCAGGTCCAGGTTCAATGCCGCTGAAGAAGATGACATGGGAACAATAAGGAAGGACCAGGACAGATCAACGATTACAAGCATGTGATCAGGACAAGAATTTCAGGAATCAAGATGATACGAGCAGAGATCAAGGGCGAGTACTGATTGAGACATTTATTCGGTAAACCCTCACACATCTTGATTAACAAGACCTGCATGGGCCACCACTTAAACCATGTCACGCCCCAGAACCAGAATACTGGAGAGCGGGGGCAGACATAGCCAGCTACGTATAATGAAATGGAATTCATCTCACCATACGGTCACGACTGTCTAGATATGTGAGGGTTTTACTACAATCTATCAGTCTCTTAAGGTCATAAAATAGCCTATTGTCTCAATCTCAACCAACTAATAATAATCACAAGATATCAGATCACCAAATATACAATTGTAAGGCATCCCAAACATTACATATCCAGATGATCATGAAGCTAGTCGTACAAAATGTAAGGACTAGCAAGAGTTTAAGTCATACATGATCAACCTCGAGTTGCCAATCATGCTTACAGCCCGTAGACAGACAGTAAATAAAGTTACAAACGAGCTAACACTTGCTCGGCAGCTAAACGCCTCAAAAGAATAATTTTACAATAGAGTGGGAGAGCAAAAATAAACCCACTCGTTGCCCTGGTTACGCCTGGTGACCACCATCGGGCTGAAAAGCAGGGAGATCCTTTGGTGCTGCTCCGGTATCTGGCCATACAAAACCAGCTGGGTCAGACCCCAGAAAGAGCAAGTGCCATAAATGAGGCTTCACTTAAGAACTAAAACCAGCAATTAGCACAAGAGTATAATTACATAATAAAAGGCAGTAGTTAAGAAAAGCATGATGGGTAATTATAAAAGACAATCTTGTATAGAATTACTAAAAAACAGGATATGTGGAAAGAAAGCATGACAGGATGATATACGATGAGATAACCATGGGACTATTCAGATAGCCAGGTTACAACCCGTAAACCAAACAAGGACCGGGGTTGTAACCCTTCGTCTGAACGGAACTTGGTTTCTCTCACCATTTATCGGCAAGATAAATATGAGAAATCAGGTCAAGTAACATTCTGGAGTAACAATCATTATGGTGACAATCTGGAGAGTACAAGGCATTAGAGTGACAATCTGGAGTGACAATCATTATAGTGACAATCTGGAGCGACAATCATTATAGTGACAATCTGGAGCGACAATCATTATAGTGACAATCTGGAATGACAATCATTATAGTGACAATCTGGAGCGACAATCATTATAGTGACAATCTGGAGCGACAATCATTATAGTGACAATCTGGAGTGACAATCATTATAGTGACAATCTGGAGTGACAATCATTATGGTGACAATCTGGAGCGACAATCATTCAATCATTCTGGTACAATCTTACAATTAAATCAATTCTAGACAACACTATACTGGACTAGACTCCAACCAAGCAATCACGGCCAATCATTGCCTACGACTTTCTACATTAACTAACTAGGGTTATCACAATCCTAGTTACTAGCAAGATGCAATGAGATGCTCCAAGTAGTCACAGGCCCTGCAGCTATCCAGGTTATCCAGGCAATCATTACAGTGACAATCTAGAGAGTACAATACATTAGAGAGACAATAGTGTTCAATCATTAAAGTGACAATCAAGAGTGCCCCACATGACAGTGGGCTGGAAATGTGCCCTACTCGTCGGCAGGCTACAAGTCCAAACATTTGCGGCCGGGATAACGGGATCGCCTGTAACTGGAGAACATCTCTTCATGTCTAGTGAATTATACTAGTTGTTAACCTTAGTCCATTTCAGTAGGTACTCCTGACCGTGGTACTCAGGAGTTCCCTCCTAGACATGATGCAAGACAGGACTGGATTATTTGTACAAGCACAATCACCCACGGTGTCAGGATCAATTATACAGGTCATGTCATGTCAGGTAGCCGTCGCAACAGCTATTCGAGAAATCATGTCAGGTTATCATGTCAGGTGTACTTTATCAGGAGTGCGCCACGACGGGCCACTATCAGGTCATGCCAGGTTATCATGTCAGGAGTGCACCACTACGGGTCACTATCACGTCGTGTTCAATTATCAATTCCAAACATACAAATGAATTCATGATTTTCAAGTTCAGGACAAAAGGTGTAAGGATATAAAATGAGCGTAAAATATCTAATAGTGGTAAAGCGTACTCATGTTGTACTGAAGATACAAGATACATGATAATAATAAAAGAACAATAGTAACAATAGTAACAATAGTAGCAATAATAATGTAACAGGGCACGACAGGGAAGTCCATGCGGCTGGGTCCAGGCAGAATTCTTTGCGGCTGAGACAACAGGGTCTTATGCGGCCAGGGATAACGATTCTTATGCGGCTGGAAATAACTTCCCATGCGGCTCAACTGATATGGGTTCATGCGGTCAGGTTGGACGAAATCTCATGCGGCCCAATTTAGATGAGTCACATGCGGCTCGGGGGGAGTGAGCTCCATGCGGCTCAAAGAATTAGTCATATGCGGCTGAGGCAAATTAAGTCTCATGCGGCCAAGGGAGAATGTTCCCATGCGGCTGGACAGGGCAGGGTCTTATGCGGCTCAGAATGAATACTTGCCGCATGAACTTGTCATGCGGTCAAGTGCTGCCATGCGGCTCAGGACTGTGCTTCTTCTCCAAATTTCCGAGAAGAAGAACACCAAGAAATCATGGCTGCCATGATGCATAAAACCCTCATCCGGAGTCCAAATCCGGACTTCCTTAGGTCAAAATGGGGCAGAACGAGCTACTCTACAACATGGAACCAACAAAACTTGAAAGTAACAATGTTAAATAGATCAAAACCCAGAAAATCTGAAATTAAAATAAACTTAGATCTACAAGAATCTAGCCATGGAAACGGAAAATATCAAGTACTGAAGAGTGTTAAAATACTACAAGGAAGAGAATGAAACAATAATATTTGGGTTCCTCCATGAAGCAAGATGTACTTGCCTAGCTCTCTCTCTCTCTCTCACTCACAGGTTGGTGAGAAATTTAATGGTGAAGGAAGATGATGATGAATGAAGAGAGATAAATAAGAGAGTGCATTAATAAAGGGGTTGGTGGTGGTAGGTAGGAGTGGTTCACATATAAAACCAAACCAAGCCAAGCCAACCGAACCGAACCAAGCCAATGCAATTGCCATAGGGAACCACAAGCCAATTAAACAATTTAAATAATATTAATCAAAATTAACTAATCATGATTAAGCAAAAAAATACGGGTCCAAAACATGTATACGTATACTAAATACGTATCACGGATTTGGGACACTACAAGTAAGTTCTAACAGGTTATGCCATGTATCACAGTTTATTTTGCATAAAGAAAATAATGAATAATACATAAAATATGAGCTAAAATAAATAAACAATAATTGGCAAGGTATCTTGTCTGGTAGTACGTCTGGTGTGCTGCAATGATCAATGTGGCACAAACTGCGACTTCAGTGCAACAACTATGCAAGGTGACCTTGGGTGGTGGCACGGACAGTTCCATCGGGTCTAGGAGGGTCAAATTAGTTGGGGTAGACATAAGGTAGTCTTGAATTGGCAAGAGAATAGGAATAAAGATATTGGTCACGGACAGAAGTGTAGGCCTCAAAAATGAAAGTCACGCTGAGTTGATCAAAACAAGTCACACAGAGTGATTCAAGAAGCAGCACAAAAGATACGCTAAGTTCTGCCTGGCCATCTCCTTTAGAAGTCACGCAGAGACAGCTCAGCCATACGTCAGAATCATAATGACTGACAACACAATAGTCGAAAAACGTCTCCTCGTATGCCACGTATGCACAGAATTCGAGAGATCATCGCCGTCTTTTGCATGATTTTCGAAATCTTCCTTAGCAAGACTCACTCTTCACCAAGTTGGCGTGACTTTGGGTCTTATCTTCA
Source organism: Iris pallida (assembly GCA_029216955.1). NCBI lineage: Eukaryota > Viridiplantae > Streptophyta > Magnoliopsida > Asparagales > Iridaceae > Iris > Iris pallida. Next base: position 13,319,329 of record JANAVB010040619.1, read on the forward strand.
TTTAATGCGGCTGACAATATAATCAATGTCAGAGATTTTGTGTCAGACGAAGCGTGCCAAATCAAGACAGCTGGCGGTTTGTGTGGATTCTGAACCTTCTTCTTCCTCAAGTTTGTGTGGATTTTTGAGTTATTCTTCTCAAAGCCTGCATGAATTCTGAAGTATTCTTCTTCAAAGCTTGCGTGGATTTTGCCTTCAACGAGTCTGCGTCAACGAAACTGCGTAGATTTTTTGCCTTCAGCAAGACAGCGTGGATTTCATTTCAACTGGAGTACGTGGCAGCCATGCCACCGATCTCTCTCTCGCGTGCCCAGTAACTTGCACACGACTCATGCACTAATGCCATGTGTCCAACAGTTACGGGCCACGTCCAGTAACTACTCACTAACCCTGCGTGTATTTAGAGTCTGCGTGACTTTTCAAATGCACTAGTGGTGAGGTAGTTATCTTTTCAGTTACTGTTTTGACTCTATAAATAGAGTTCTTTTTTTTATTCATTGTACAGATACATTGATATCTACTGTCAAAATTTTGAGAGCTTTTTTTCTTCGCATAGTCCAAGGGATAAAGCGATCGTCTTCTAGATCGGATTCCTACAGTTGTATTTTTCCCAGATACACAACAAATAAAGAGAATTTCTTTATGGAAAACAAATTGGCGACTCTGCTGGGGAAAACCGTCTCCTCTTCTGAGATGGTAACAACTCAATGCGACACTTCGTCTATCGGCTCGACGAAGAAGGTGATGACGATCAAATTCGATCAACTCGCCTATGAAGAAATGCAGCGGGCTAAGGGTGGCAAGCCCATTCCAGCCTCCATTATCACTGCCAAGTCAAAGGGACACTCTATCTATGTCCCTAAAAATCAGTTGGCAGTCAATGGTGAAGTCTCTGCCACAGTGTCTACTCCTAACACTGGCAAGAACTCCACTGCAAGCACGCACACTCTTGTGCGCTCGAAGATGACAGTAACTAAAAGTCACGTTGACAGTACTGGCTCCTTAGCCGAATCTGTTCTAGTGTGCAAATTCAATTCTAAAAGTCACGCTGACAGTACTGGTTCTTTAGCTAAATCTGTTCCAGTATGCAAATTCAACTCTAAAAGTCACGCTGATAGTACTGGCTCCTTAGCCAAATCTATTCCAGTGTGCAATCCCACATTCAAAAGTCACGCTGACAGTATTGGCTCCTTAGTCAAATCTGTTCCAGCGTGTAATTCTAAAATCAAAAGTCACGCTAACAGCTCTGGTTCTTTAACCAAGTCTGTTTCAGCGTGTATTTCATCAGAGAAGAATAACTCCTTAGTTATCTCTTCTTCTTCACCGAGTTCTACTAGAACTGGGGGTGGTTTTCCACACAAAGTCCCTTCGAAAAGGAACAACTCTTTAGTTTTTTCTTCTGCTCCTGTAGTTTTTACTCCAGGAACAGCTTTGACTGATACTTTTGTTAGTAAAAGGAAAGGAGATGGTCTTTTGACTACTCTTCCTTCTGGACATTCTATGTCTCAACATCTGAATGAGTCTAAGAAGAAACATTCCTTAATGTCTTCTTCTTTGATTTCTTCAAATTGGGCACAGAATCTGTCCATTAAAGAGGGTCTGTTACCAACTCCTAATCAAGGGAGTGGTTTAACTCTTCCTTCTCTGCAAATATCCAGATCAATGGAAGGAAAACTCCATGTTTCCAAAATTAATATGTTACCTTCCACTGATTTAAGAACAAAACTCAGTACTTCTGGTGTTAAGAAACCATACCAATTGGATATGAAGATAAAAGATCCAGATGCAGAGTATGCAAGAAATTATGTGGCTCACATTAATCACTCTTTGTATAATCAAGAGCCATCAAGACCCAAGAACAGGAAGTATATTCCTCAATCTTCACAAACAGATTTACGGAAATATCTTCAACAGAAGAGAAGGAGTAATTCTATATCAAAGGAACATGCTGAATGTGACTTCTATCCAAGAGTCATAATTAAGTGCAGATGTGAATCAACAGTTCAAGACCATGGTGATCATGCTGAATGTGACTTCCAGCCAAGAGTCACAATGCAATGCAGATGTCAAAATAAACGACAGTCTGTCTTTAATAGGATTCAGTATGAACCTATGCCTGATGAAGATGAGCCTTTGTTTGCCTCTGTCAACATGACTTCTCGGGACACCGGGGGTAGAGTTGATAGTCCAGATAGAGTATATAAAAACACCAGAGCAAGAGTCCTGGCTTCTAGTCAAAGAAATTTGATCCCTGAAATTGACTCTGAATTTCTTGGAGAATCTAACTTCCCACCTCTTCCTACTGGGGGTAATTCTCCTATAGTTGACTTTGATACACGAAGCAATGATTCAGAGCATACAATATCTACTAGTTTATCAATAATCCCTCATACAGTCACGACTTACATGGTTGATGGGAATACTGATGAACCCTCTTCTTCCCTGACTCCTCAAGATCAAAGAATTGCTTCTTTGGAACAGCAAATAAAGTCTATGACTGACACAATGAAGTCAATGTATGAACTCATGACAGCTCAGTTGCAAAATCGACAGACTGTATCAGATGCCATACCAGTTGATACTGATATAAGTCCAATACAAGTTCCTCCAGCAGTACAATCCAATACTCCTGGACCTGTTCAACCAAATCCTAGTCTTTCTGGAGCTGGGGGTAGTGCTTACAATGCTGTTCCTCCTCCTAACTATTCTCTACAAGCCACAACTCCACAATCTTCGGGAGTTGTCTCTGAAGAATTGAAAAATCTCAAAACTCAATTCGAGGCATTCAAACAGAAGGATGGTTTACAAAGGTTAGGCATCAAGCAGCCTTATCCGATAGAATGGAAGCAAGTATCATATCCTCCTAAATACAAGCCTCCTACTATCTCATTCTATGATGGAACCACTTCTCCAAGTCAGTTTATCAATCACTTTGAAGTGATGACTGATCAACTACAACCAAGTGATGCCCTCCTTACTCGAGTATTTATTGGATGTCTCAAGGGAACGGCTTATGAATGGTATAGAAGTCTCCCAGATGGGAGTATTACCTCATTTGCTGGTTTCAAACAGATGTTTCTTGAAAGGTTCTATGAAGGGCTTAATGACATGACTATGTCTGCTCTTATTAGAATCAAGCAGAAAAATAATGAATCTACAGAGGAATACATTGAACGGTTTCGAAGAGAAGCTCTGAAGATGCCTCTTGGAACTCCTGATGCTGTCACCATTGACACGTGCAAATCAAACTTGTTGCCAATCATCAGTATGTGGACAGGGTCCACTCAATTTCAAGATTGGCCTTCCTTTATAGTCAGTGCTAAAGCTGCAAAAATCAGTGCTGAAACCTTCAAAGGTTTAGGAGTGCAGATGACTCCTAAAGAAACAGGACAAGGGGCTAACAATAAAAATAATGCTCGCAAAGGAAAAGAAACTCTAGAAGTTAATCTTCAGAGCAAAGATGCATCGAATGTTCAAACTCCTGCCTCTACAACTCAACAATCAAGAACACCTCGCCCCAGAGAAGAATATTCTTTTGATGACGACGATGTCCTTGGTATCTTTGAATGTCTGCTGAAAGGTAATAAAATACAATTACCAGAGATCAAGAAACCTGATGAAGCTGGTAAGACAGATCATCCTAAATACTGTCCATATCACAGAATGCTGGGTCATACAATTCGTACATGTTATGTATTAAAAGGAAAGATCCAAGAAATGATTAAATCTGGAGCTATCTCTCTTACTCCAAAAGAGAAGACCGTCACCTCCAACGTCGTCTCTATGCAATTTGGAAATTTCTCTCCTCAACTCCTTGAAAGTGGGATTATTCCTATTCCCAAGGCAACTCTTGACATAGTGAATCTTCCTCCTCCACAGTCTGAAGGATTAGTGCCAATCACTTTGGAAACAGGAGAAATCATGTGGATCCATCCTGATCTAGTGGCAGATTTTGAATCGCCTTCTCCTCAAAAGATTTCTTCTCAAAAATCCAAGAAGGCTGGAAAGATCAAGTCATGTCATATGACTTCTCTTGGGTCTACCTCTGACACAGAGCCAAAAGACAAAGAAGAAGCACTTGTTAGTGCTACTCGAACGGGGAAACCTTACCTAAAGGATTATTCTAAAAATCCTGAAGATCCTACTGATATCCCTTCAGATGCTAAAGATGCTCCTAATGTTCCTCCCGAGGAAGAACCATCTACTGAACCTGTTCCTCCCAAGCCTACGGCTCTGGAGAAAGGCAAACAACAGGCTCGGTTTGATAAGCCAATCAAGAAGTCTTCTCCTCTTGGACTTCAGAAGCCTTACAACTTCGATATTTTGGCTCAGCTTGCTAATACTCCCGCTAGAATGTCCCTTTTTGAACTTCTACATCTTTCCAAAGAGACTCGAGAGACGTTAAGTGAAGCACTTCTACAAGCTGACTCTTGTCTTGCACAATTGAAGAAGCCGGATGCGGAACCTGCCACTTGCTTACATTGTAACAGTGTACTGGAGATTATCCCAAATATTACCTTTACACAAGACGACATGTTACTGGAGGATAATCGACATGATCGACCTCTCTACTACACTGGTTATATTGATACGATGAAGATAGATCGTATTCTCATTGACCCAGGGTCTGCTATAAGCATAATGCCAAAGAGTTTGTTGGATGAACTAAAAATCCCTCTTCACAAACTCTCCAAGACGGTTACTACTATCTTGGGATTCAATCAAAGCCGAAGTGAGCCTTTGGGAAAGATTCATCTGAAGCTTCAGATAGGTGATTTCAGATCTAAAGTCACTTTCTATGTGATCGAGATCGCGGGATCCTATAATCTTCTTCTGGGGAGGCCCTTTCTTCATGAAAATAATGTGGTGCCCTCTACTCTTCATCAATGTTTTAAGTACATTGATAGCAATGGAAGAGTACAAAAAGAAGTTGCTGATATAAATCCCTTCCATGGGGTTGAAGCTTATTTCAATGATTCCCGAATGTATAAAGAAGAATATACAAGGATCATACAAGCTATGAAGAAAGAAGATGCACAAAGTGAGACTTTAATAATCCCTGTTAAATGTCGAACTACTCAGCAACAATCTCCTAAACCCTCTGGAGAAGATTCTTTTATCATTCCAGTGAGTGGACGGATCTCTCCGTTACCTCAGTCATCTACTCAGAATACACTGATCATTCCTGTCAGTGGACGTACTACAGTTCCTGTACCTTCACAAGATACTCTGCTAATTCCAGTTGGAGGGCGGACTACTCTTCCTACTCAAACTTCAAGGGAGCTCACCTCTTCTGAGCCATTTATTATCGATCTTAATCGAAACAAAGCTTCTTCTTCTTCTCCCCCTTTAGTCATTGACTTGGCTAAAATCTCTAAGGCTCAGCCTTCTCCCAATGTAAATATTGCTGCTTTTACATTTAATGAAAAGTCTCCACCTTTGCAGTACGTTGATGTGTGTAATTATGTTCATAGTTATTTACATCTGTTAGATGACTTGAACACAATAACCATAGGAGTTGTACAGACTGTTCATACAGATGTATCTCTAGAACCTGTACAATCTTCATACTTTCTAGTTCCTAGCAGAAAGCCAGGAGACATTGCAATATTCTTCTACAAAGGGCCTCAAAATCCTTCTGATCTTGAAGATGATGACAAAAATGATAATACTGGAAGATTACAACTACGTCGTTATAGTCAGCAATCTAGAGACATCATCAAAAATATGGGCTATGACTTCAGGACTGGCCTTAATAATGGAAAAGGAAGAAAAATGCCTGTCCGGATTCCTCCTTTGAAATATGGAAGGACGAAATACGGATTGGGTTATACTGCTCCTACTCCTTTCATCAACATTATCCATGAAGATCTTGAGTCTGACGAAGATAAGAGATCTGATTCTTCTAGTACCACTTCTTAGGATTCCGATACGAGTATCGGTGACTTCTATTGCAACCTTCTGTCTTCTAACATGGTTTTCATTGACCATTCTGAAGAAAGTGATGAAGACGAAGAAGAGTTTGAAATCTCACCTGAATCAGAACAGTGGGCCCAAAGATTAGATAATCAATAGGAGTTCCGTTTCGAGCAAAAAGAACCTCCGACTGAAGATAAACTTGTTCAAATAGATGTTGGTGAAGAGGGGTCTCCCAAATCAATATTCATCAGTGAAAGTCTTTCAGAAACTGATAAGAAAGATATGATCAAACTCATTCGTGATTACATCGATGTCTTTGCTTGGAGTTATGAAGATATGCCTGGGCTTGATCCTCAAATTGCAACTCACAAGCTCAACATCTTGCCGAATGCTAAACCGGTCAAACAACAACAGCGACGATTTCGTCCGGACATCATGGATGCAATTGAAGATGAATTCAATAAACTCATTACATCTAGGTTTATTAGAGAGGAACAACATCCCGATTGGGTGGCTAATATTGTTCCTGTTCTTAAAAAGACTGGCAAGATCAGAGTATGCATAGACTTTCGCGATCTCAATGCGGCATGTCCTAAAGACGAATTCCCTCTACCAATTACTGATGTCATGGTTGATAATACCTGTGGATTTGAACGAATGTCATTCATGGACGGGTATTCTGGGTATAATCAGATCAAAATGTTCCCAGAAGACGAGAAGCACACTTCTTTCAGAACGCCGATTGGTACATACTGCTATACAGTTATGCCATTCGGTCAAGAATGCAGGAGCAACTTATCAACGAGCTATGAGTACTATATTCCGTGAACATTTGCGAAAAACAGTCGAATGCTATGTTGATGATATCGCAGTCAAAAGTCGACAAAAGGTGGATCATATCCAAGATTTGAAGACTATATTTGATCTAATGCGTAAGCATCAATTAAAGATGAACCCTACTAAGTCCTTCTTAGGCGTCTCTAGTGGTAAATTTCTCGGCTTCGTCATTACCTCTAAAGGTATACACGTGGATCTCGAGAAGATCAAAGCCATCCAAGAGATGCGTCCTCCACGCACCTTAAAAGAGCTACGAGGATTTCAAGGAAGAATTACTTATATCAGGAGATTTATCTCTAATTTATCAGGACGCTGCAGACCATTCAACAAACTTATGAAGAAAGGTGTCTCTTTTGTCTGGAATAATAAATGTCAGAAAGCATTCGATGATATAAAACAATATCTGATGAGCCCTCCAGTATTGGTACCTCCCGTCTCAGGAATACCGTTCCTCCTCTATACTCGAGCAATGAGTCATTCATTGGGTGCATTACTCGCTCAAAAGAATCAAAATGGCCATGAACAGGCCATTTATTATCTCAGCCGCACTATGACCGGAGCTGAACCTCGATATTCACCAGTTGAAAAAGAATGTCTAGCCTTGATGTTTGCTGTCCAAAAGACACGTCATTATATCATTGGCCAGACTATTCATGTCATCTCCAGGATCAATCCTATACGGATCATGATGAAGAAACCCAGTGTTTTGAATTCTCGATTGGCTAACTGGAGAATCCTACTTGCTCAGTATGATATGCACTATATTCCTCAGAAATCAGTCAAGGGACAAGCTTTAGCTAATTTTCTGGCTGCTCACTCAATTCCAGAAAATTCAAAACTCTATGATGAAATCCCAGATGAAGTCCTAGATTCAAATCAAATTGCTGAAGAAGATCCTACTTGGCGTCTATTCTTTGATGGAGCGTCAAGAATTGGTCCTAATGGCGATATTGTTGCTGGAGTTAGAATTGTTCTTGTATCGCCAGAAGGTCTTGCCATCCAAAGAGCTTATTCTCTTGATCAGCCGTGTTCAAACAATGTAGCTGAGTACAACGCATTGCTTATTGGTCTTCAACTCGCTAAACATCTGAATATTCAACATTTGGAGGCGTATGGAGACTCTAAACTTATTATCAATCAGATCAGGGGTACTTATGAAGTTCGCCATCAAGATCTGGTTCCTTATCATAGAGTGGCCATATCTATGGCCTCATCATTTAAGGAATTCTTCATTGAACATGTTAGGCGAGCATGTAACACAGAAGCTGATGCCCTTGCTAATCTTGCAGCGGTGCTGGCTATCCCAATCAAACGGCAACAAATGATCGTTGTTTGTAATCGAGAATTATTTCATCTTGAAAATAACCTGACTCTAGGACTTCCAGTTGACATTGAAGAATCAACATCTCATGACGTCAACACAACAAGAGGATTTGGATTTAGTCGTAAATCGATATCATCTTCATCCGTTTCCAGCATGGAATTCATCTTCAGTAACTCGACTGAGAATCAGAATACGGATAAAGATTGGAGACTTCCTTTCTTAGATCTTATATTGTATGATATTCTTCCGGATGATCCGAGTGAGGCAGCATCTATCAGACGACGATCACTCAGATTCTATTACAATCATACAACAAAGACCTTATATCGTCGAGCTTATGATGGTTTACTCCTTCGGTGTATTGCCGGTGATGAAGCCCAACAAGTTATTCGTGAAGCACATGATAGAATTTGTGGAGCGCATCAACCTGGGCCAAAACTTCAAGACCGTATTCGACGGATGGGATATTATTGGCCAACTATGGTATCAGATACCATTGAATATGCAAGGAAATGCAAAGCTTGCCAAATCCATGCGGATTTTATACATCAACCTTCGGAATTTCTACATCCGACGGCAGCATCATGGCCCTTCGAAGCTTGGGGCATGGACATTGTCGGCCCGATCAATCCTCCATCATCTAAAGGTCATCGGTTCATTCTCGCAATAACCGATTACTTCTCCAAATGGGCCGAAGCTATTCCTTTATCTGAAGTTAAGACGTCTAATGTCATCAGCTTTATTAAGCACCACGTCATCTACAGATTTGGTGTTCCTCGACGTATTGTTCATGATAACGGACCACAGTTCGTCAGCCAGAAATTTACTCGATTCTGTGACGATCACCGGATCAATAATGTTGCTTCTACCGCATATAATCCAGCAGCTAACGGATTGGCAAAAGCTTTCAACAAGACTCTCATCAAACTCCTAAAGAAGTTTGTCTCCACTAACAAACGTAATTGGAGTGACAAGCTCGGAGAATGCTTGTGGGCTTATCGCACTACAGTCCGTAATGCTACTAAGTGTACACCTTTCTCTCTGGTGTACGGATCTGAGGCTGTTCTCCCATTAGAGATTCAAATTCCTTCTTTAAGGATAGCAATCACTAATGAACTCACTGCCGAAAATAATGATCATCTTCGACTTCAAGAATTGGAGGCTCTGGATGAAAAACGGTTATCTGCTCAACAGAATATTGAATTCTATCAAGCTAGAATTTCAAGGGCTTTTAACAAGAAAGTCAGAATTCGAACATTTCAGAAAGGAGAACTTGTGCTTACTGTCAGACGCCCGATGACTATGACACACATGAATAAGGGCAAGTTTGATGCAAAATGGGAAGGTCCATTCATTGTCAATAAGATCTTTTCTAATGGAACTTATCAACTCACTACTCTAGATGGTAAAGCCATTATGATGCCCATCAACGGCAAATTCTTGAAGAAGTACTACGTCTGATATTTCTATCAAGATTGTCCTCCCATCACTCTCCAGCTGTTTTATTGTTCTTTTCGAAGAATCATTCTGATATCTATTATCCCCAGTGGAGATAGGTATTCTACTTTGTATCGTTTTCTCAACAAATTTGATATCCAGAAAATCATGTCCACATTACCTCTGAATTTTCTATCTCAATATCATATTTATGAAAATGATATTTAGTCTTTCTGATTTCTGAGTCAAAAGATCAATGAATAAAGGCAAATATAAAGTGGGAAGGATATATCGTAAACAAAGTTTCCTTAAACGGAGTTTATTTGAGACAAATCCCTCAAGAAAAAAAAAAGTACATCATCATGGAAGATCACTATGATCCCTTTCATATTTGGGACGAGGACCACATACATAATCAGCAAAAGAATTGAATACATCTTTTCCTGACCGCACCAAGAATTGACAGGCAGCCAGCCTCATTGCTTCTTCTTCTTCGGTTTCTCCTAGTTCGACCAGGAAGTCCAGGATATCTTTTGGCGGCTTGGGAGTAGACGAGCTTTCGCCCATTTCCTTCTTCTGCGGAGGTGGATGTTCTTTAACACCTTCAGTAGCTTCAAGGGCGACTTCAGCCTTCTTTATGTTCTCTTCAAAAGACATTGTGGATAAAATGCGATCCTTCTATTCAAATATATGCTCTATTTATAGGCATATGGTTACAAGGTTCGAAGGGACGTATTCTTTCCCAATACTCAGTTCATCCATTCATTTCTCATATTCATCCGACGTTTCACATGTTCATTAATACTTGACGGTTCGTCCGTTCATTTATTACATTCACTCGACAGTTCATCTGTTCATCGTTTCTTAACGGTTCATCCGTTCATAATCTTCTATCAGTTCATTAAGTGGGGATTCGTTATTTATCATGTTTTCATAACCTCTGAATCAATTCCGAATCTGCTTACTCATTTGTCATGTTTTGACCTCTGTATAGAAATCAATCTATTTTCTTTCGAGTTCCTATATATTATCATGTCCATAATACCTCTGATAATATCATATACTCTAAAAACAGAAAAGATGATTTTATTATCTATCATGTCCACAATTTATCCACAAATACAAATCATTGAGCATAGAAGAATTGTCATTTCCATTCCCATTTCACCACAAAAAGTCTATTACATTTTCTTAGACTTTCCTACAAATCATAATGGAAATCTATTACAAATCTTGGATTTTCATTCTACACCACAACGATAACCTAATAGAGATCTATCTTCTTCTTTGGATCTTCTCCGTCGGACCTTCTCCGTCAGGTTCGTTGTTGGTTGCAATTCCTGACTGTCTGGGTCTCAGTCACGACCAGATCAGCAGGAATCAAACTCTGGTCTTCTCTCTCAGACGAGAGGAGAACCACAGAGTATGGCAGCCTGACGGCGTGTTGCTGCCAATACAGCCCGTGGAGGAACGGCGGCACCTCAAGCAGGTAGGAATGTATCCAGCATTGGGATACGATTCCTAGTTCTGCCGTCAAAGGAACTCTACTACCCAATCTCTCGGTAGTAGAGTTAACTCCACCATCCAACTCTCGTGTATAAAGGCTCTTCCTACCATCTAAGGAAGACCCTTCTATCTCACGAAGAGTTCTGAGTTGTCTGATTTACGCGTCAAAAGCGTATGAGCTCCCTGATGTAGATGTCAGAAGAACATTGTCCACAGCAACCATATCACCAATGCCAGTTCTGAAGAAGGTTTTCAGCCAAAATTCTGCAAGAAACAGTAAAGAAAAATCAGTCAACAGAAACTGGCCAAGCAAAGACAGATGCATTCTGTTCATTTCAGGAAGATGAATTTGTCCTTAGCAAACAAAAAAATTCGATGCGTGTATATTGAACTTACCGCTGAGTTTGCTGCTAAGGATTGACAGATCCATGTCTGGTAGCGTGCACAGAGATTTGACATCAGACAACATGGCTTTCCTATTTCCTTCTCATAGAAAATTCATTCTCAGAAAAGAGGAAGAAGAATGGGAAGATGAGTTTGCGTGGAGTTCATCCATCTATTTAAAGGGTCAAGTGCAGGTCTATTCTTGGAAAAGATCCGCATAAATAGCGCTCATAAATTGTGGAATGAGTGTCACGTGTACTTCGGAAGACCGTGCAACATTGGAAACAGTCAAAGAGTGCTAATTAATCTTCTTCATTAAAAGGCACGCAGATCAAACACAAAAGTTGTACTTCATTCTTTAAACAGGCACTGATGGCCTTACAAAAGAAAAAAAAAGAAGTGCAACAAAAGCGTAGAAAGTTACGCCCTATTTTCCAGAGCGGCTAAGTTTGATGCCTAACTCCTCTACGCTCTTAACTCCCAGGCGATGCAATAGAGTCTCGAGCATTTCATGCTTCTCCATAAGGCTCCGCCCATCAGAAGAAGATGAGCCATCAAATCCAAAGTAGCTCAAGTGGTTCTTGGCTAACTGCGTGGCGTCGTCCTTGAGCTCAATGACGACAGGTTCAGGTCCTTTACCCCCAAAAGTGGGGTCACCATGGGAACAAAAGCCCAACTTACGTGCTTCCTCTTCAGCTGCTTCCTTTGGGGTCATATTTTCGAGAGATGAAGTCAAAACTGAGAATCACTCCCTGTTTATATAACAGATCTCGTCGACAGTTTATATTCTACCATAAATTGGACGCAATCAGTCTCGAAAAACGAAGAGTCATTATGACATTTAATAAGTTCATTTGGATATTTTCAAAGAACTTCGAAGTCTTTTCGACTTCCGAAAAATTTTGGAGTCATCTCAGCGTGACTTTAACTTATTTTATCATCTCTATTTCAAAGTATTTCGAAAATATTTTATCATTTTTCGAAAACTTTGAAGGGGGTTTTGTAGGCCTCAAAAATGAAAGTCACGCTGAGTTGATCAGAACAAGTCACACAGAGTGATTCAAGAAGCAGCACAAAAGATACGCTAAGTTCTGTCTGGCCATCTCCTTTAGAAGTCATGCAGAGACAGCTCAGCCATACGTCAGAATCATAATGACTGACAACACAACAGTCGAGAAACGTCTCCTCGTATGCCACGTATGCACAGAATTCGAGAGATCATCGCCGTCTTTTGCGTGATTTTCGAAATCTTCTTTAGCAAGACTCACTCTTCACCAAGTTGGCGTGACTTTGGGTCTTATCTTCATTTAATGCGGCTGACAATATAATCAATGTCAGAGATTTTGTGTCTGACGAAGCGTGCCAAATCAAGACAGCTGGCGGTTTGCGTGGATTCTGAACCTTCTCCTTTCTCAAGTTTGCGTGGATTTTTGAGTTATTCTTCTCAAAGCCTGCGTGAATTCTGAAGTATTCTTCTTCAAAGCTTGCATGGATTTCGCCTTCAACGAGTCTGCGTCAACGAAACTGCGTGGATTTTTTGCCTTCAGCAAGACAGCGTGGATTTCATTTCAACTGGAGTACGTGACAGCCATGCCACCGATCTCTCTCTCGCGTGCCCAGTAACTTGCACACGACTCATGCACTAATGCCATGTGTCCAACAGTTACGGGCCACGTCCAGTAACTACTCACTAACCCTGCGTGTATTTAGAATCTGCGTGACTTTTCAAATGCACTAGTGGTGAGGTAGTTATCTTTTCAGTTACTGTTTTGACTCTATAAATAGAGTTCTTTTTTTTATTCATTGTACAGATACATTGATATCTACTGTCAAAATTTTGAGAGCTTTTCTTCTTCGCATAGTCCAAGGGATAAAGCGATCGTCTTGTAGATCGGATTCCTACAGTTGTAATTTTCCTAGATACACAACAAATAAAGAGAATTTCTTTATGGAAAACAAGAAGGATAATCGAAGGTATTTCGGTAATATATATATACTATTTTAAAAATATTTATAATATTTGAAACTAGGTTTTTATTAGTCAAACTATGTTTTTAGGAAATTCTTGAAAAATCAAAAAAAATGTTTCATCCTAAAATACTGTAAGTTTATCAAAATAGGTTTTCTAGGTAAGACTATATTTTATTAGTTGAAATAGTTTTAGGTAAATAAAATACATATGAAATTATTTTATATTTTAGAAACTATACTTTAACGGTCAAAACAGATTTAGATAATATTTTGGAATCTAGCAATTCATTTTATAATAAAACTAAATTTCAATTTAACAAAAATATTACAAAAATATTTATATACTTCAGAAACCCATTTAAAATATAGGCAACCTAAAACTCTATTTTGTTACAATTATTACTTATCATATACATTGTATGGGTAATAATAACAACTATATGAAAATATTACAATATCCATATGAAATGTTAACTGTATCTATTTCAACCATCATAACTATAACAAATAATAATAATAATAATAATAATAATAATAATAATAATAATAATAATAATAATAATAATAATAATAATAATAATGGTAAAGTCGACTGTTCTTCCTGGGTGAAACCAAAGGGAAAAAAAATGAATAAATAAATAATAAAAACACAAATGCTGGAGTAGTTAAGAAGGAGAGAGAGAGAGAGAGAAAGAGAGAGAGAGAGAGAGAGAGAGAGAGAGAGAGATAAAGGAGCTCGGAGGGGATGAGGAGAAGCGGAGGGACTGAGCGGAGTGGGTTAGTCGGAGAGAAAGGGGGCGGCCGGAGAGGGGTCTCGCGCGCGGGGGACGGTGGAGCTTGGAGGCACGCGCGCTATCCGGAGGTGTGTACGGCGACAATGGTGATGGTAATGGTGGTGGCCTGGGGTGGCTGGCTGGAGATGAGGGATCGGGGTCGGGTGTGCTGTGGTGTCAGGGAGGAGATGGCGGAAGTCGGGTTTGGCGGGGGCTGCCAGGGACTTGGGTTTGGTCGGGGTTTGGTCGGGTCGGCCAGCTCAGCAGGGGGTCGAGATGGAGGCGGCAGAAGGAGGAGAACGGAGATGGGTTACGGGTAGGTTTAGAAATTTATTGGTGTCGGGGGTGTGTTCGACATAAAAAGATTAACTTGTATATGTAATTGTGGAATAAGAATTTGACCGGGAAGGGACACGGACACGATGCACGACACTTGGTGGAGAAATAATTGTGGTGGAGTAATGAATGATAGAAATTTATGGAGGAGTACTTGCCTTTTATAGGATGTGGGAATTTCCAGTTAGATAGGGATGAGGATTTAAATCCCTTTTTTGATAAATCGCATATTAATTAAAATAGATTAAGTCAATCAAAATCCAATCTCAATCTAGTTTAAATCCAAATAAATCCAATAGATAAATCTTCATCCTTAAATTAACTATTTAAATCAAACCCATAATTCTAACCACAATTTAAAGTATAATAATTAAACTAAAATATCTTTTTATAATTAAAATAATTTTGAAAATAAATAAATATTCTTAAATATCTTTTTGAATAATAAAATATTAATATTAATAAATTTCAAAAATAAAATTATATATAAATTCAAATTAATGTACCTCATATGCAAGGAATATTTGCATAAAATAGTTTTCAAAATTACCACTATTAAATAAGATAGCTTTTTATAAATAAAAGTAATACGTTTTGGCCATCCCGATACGATACTTTTCACAACTTTAAGTAAAATACAAATAATTATTATATATATTATTTGAACTATATAAAAAATAATTTTCTAAAATATGTATGTTCGCACATATTCGCACTCGTCGAGCAATTACGAAAAACAAAATTTCGCACACGACGTACAATACGACTACGTGACGTACAATACAAAATTTTAAATCAGTACCAAATTTAATAATAAAAAAATAGTATAAATTTAGGGATTTTATATCCTACCCAACTTAAAAGAATTTTGTCCTCGAAATTAAGAATTAGTAAGGGGCGAGAAGACACAAGGGGGTATCGGTGAGGAGCAATCAAGTTAATTGGTGAGACAAAGAGATGATGTTCGACATGCGATTCGCAAGTCGTGGCTTAAAAGATAACATTTAAAGTTAGTCATGATAACATGCAAAGGAGTACTATGTTATCAAGAGAATAAATGAGAGGCCTAAAAGATATATTTTAAAAGTAGGTTGAGGACACGATTTAAGAGGGCGAATTAGGTTTACCATTAAATTAAGCGATTAGAGGGTCATTGTAGTAATTATAGGGCCGAGAAAGAGGACGAGGAATTTAGGATGAAGAGATAGCAACATTGAGTGATGATGATCATAATTGATAGGAAGGCTAGAGGAAGTTCTAGCATAACGCCTGTCACGCCCCGATCCCGGAGGATCGAAAACTAGCCACTGGGCGTGATGCCGTACAAGTCTAGATTGCACTTGTACAAGGCAAAACCCTTACAGTTCCTGGTAATTCTCAGAAAACATCGTTAACGCGGCGGAACCAAGCAGATAAATTGAAGTCACACAATTTATGAAGAAATGTATCTCTTTATTGATAATCAAAATGGATTACAAGACTTGCAGCAGAATACAGAGTTTACATTTGATTACAAGACTCTTGAATAGCCAACTGAATGTATACACTTGCCCTTTAGGCTACAACTGAATATACCGACTTCTTTACAATGACTTGCCAATATGGCTACAATCTCACTGGTACAACTGAGTTCCACTGTTCCATACATTATGTCCCGTATAGCAGAAGACATCGTCTTGCAAGAAGAGCTTCTGCACACCCATCCAATTCATCGATGCCAAGCACTGATTCACAGAATTTCCCCCAAGCAAATACCTGTAATATTGCCCACAACGTGGGTCAGTACATCATCAATGTACTGGCGAGCGGTGCTGGCCCAACTCACCTAAGAAGACAGCACTAAGTAATCATGTTACAGAACATTATTATCAATGGTCTTTCTCGTTGCCTTAGGGTCAATTTCATGTTATAGCCGACAAGAAGTAAAGCATGCAAATCTCATAGCCAACATAATTAAAAGCATACTGTTATCACCCTTTGGTGATTCTTACCCACGGTCGTATAGTCATCCCTGTACATTTATAATACTTACTCTGTCTGCACAAGACATTGTTAGAAACAATATCATGATTCAATATAAATATCACCGTTCAGGTGATTCTTACCAATAGCCGACATCCTTCCCTGTATTTGAGTAATAACTTACTCTGCCTGCATAAGACATCATTAGCACCTGACCTATCTATATGAAGGTCACTGGCGACACGCCATCCTGGTGAACGGCTAACTCCAAATGGGGTACGAATCCATGGAAGGTTTCCGAAACACCGTGCTACTACTTCAGCACCCAGGGATTTTAGCGTCCTTTCAATGGGCGGTAGCAAACCCCCACTGCATGTCCTGCAATCCCGATGTCAGTACATCGACACCATCCTTGTTCCCCCTAGGACGAACCGGGTTCCATGGCCCAGGAATACCGTTCGAGGAACAAAACCTTGTCGACAAGTTGTCCATGACCATGCAACTATATGCAACTTATCTAAGAAGAAAACATATAATGCATGATAAGGAAAACTAAGCAAAAACCATCATTCTCATTCATATTGCCATCTAGCCATCTTGCCTTGAGCCAACGCTCATATTATCATCTGCCCATCCAGGGTCTTAGCGTAATCAACATTCTACATCGACGACGGGATAATAGAATATTATTACCCAATGCATTGCCACATCTTTCCAATCAACTCAATGTACTCACCGCCCAATTCCTTGGACTTAGCATCTGTTTAGCATACATCCATTCGAATACAAAGCAAGCATACTCACTGCCCAGTTCTTGGGTCTTAATATCTGTTTTGCCATCTATTTATCAAGCCAAAGCTCGATATACTCACCGCCCAAGTATTTGGGACTTTGCCTTCACCTGTCATGCAATTCATCGCAACATCGTACAAGCATACAATTCATTTAGCCACAACAGTTTACGTTCATGTGATTATTATCTTTCATTATCTTTCCAAATTCCATGCAAGGTGTTATTGAACAAACTCAACTAGAAACATAGCATACTCATCCTTATTTTAAGCGTGAAGCTAAAGGATCTTTGAAGGGTTCAACACTACTCACATTCATAGGACGATTTCTGCCACGATCGCATAGACTTCCAAGCGATCCTTCATATAATCCCAAGTCCAACAAGGCTTCATCGAACCAACCATCCATCATAAGGCATCTTGCGGGTCGGGGCACTACAATATATACCACCCAGAAAAAGTTTCGTCCTCGAAACTTAAAACAAAACTCATCCCCAAAACTTCAACCAACTTTTCATGAAACTTCTCAACGATCAACTTACACCATTTAATATTTCTCCGCAATCTCTCGAATGATTTCAAGTAATGTACCGTCTCGATATAGCATCCCAATTGATTCAAAACAGTTTACCATCTTTGATCTTTTTCCGACAGTCGTGCAATTCCTTAGCACATGATAGTCCTCCCCGTGGCTTCGTTTGAATTCAGCATACCACTTAGTTGGAATCATGCACATATTTTATGCGTCCCCGAAATACATGCACTTCAGCCAAGTTCAGTGATAGAGAAAGCGAACGAGCTATGGTGTAACTTCCTTTTCGAACATCAGTAATTCTTTTTTTTTTTAAGCATCTCGTATAATCCCACTTTGTTTATTCAATATTCCAACCAATTACTAAGACGATAGATGTCGCCAATTCCAATTCGATAAATTTTCCTCAACCGACCCAGCATTTCAAAATATTCAGACTTAGATGTATCAAGTATTCCTTTCAAGTTCATTGTCATCTATGCCACCAAAGTTGATAAATCCTATTGCCACATTTCATTTCGATACCCCGATTCTTGTCGGTCAAATCTTGTACTCATCATCGTTCGTATCCATATACTTTGTTTGCAACTTGTAAATTTTCCAATCATGATCCATCTTCCAAATCGTACCATCCTTCAAATTGTACCACAATTTTACTCTAGCAACATTTCTTGCTGTACTCTAACATTTTCTCGTATTGATCAAGCCAACATATTTATCCTCTCGCATAGGCAACTATCATATTTCAGCAACATTAATTTCGAGGGTCATTCCTATTCATATTCGCCGATCTCGGCTACATGTACTATCCAATTCCGTCGTTACGCTTATATCCTCAAATTTTATCCGATCCATAAAATTATTCCAACTGTCTCAAAGCACTACCAACAATTTTCGCACCTCAATATTAATCATTTAAATCCAACCAGCTTTAGCAATTCTCAACAAGGCAACCAAATTTTCGAAACCAATATGATCCGTCATCCCGTCCAATATTGTAACATCAATTTCCCAAATATCCATTCCATTCCAAAGCCTACCTTCCGACACATCTTATTCATTCCGACTATACTCACGCAACATCAATAGGGACATCCTACGGTTTTCCAATAGTCAACTAAGCATACAATCAAGTCTCTACGGTCAGCTAATCTAAGCTAAACCAGATATTCAGCTAACCCATATGAGATGAGTAGCTATCAGGGACATACTTATCTCTTATCTTAGAGGCAACCAATTCTCAACATAGGGCAACTCTATGGTCTGACCAACTTAGGGACATGGGACACCACCATAATCTTATGAACTTATGTCCAATACGGACAACTGAAGAATATAGCCAACCAAATCTGAAACTTAAGCAACCAACAACATTCTAGGCAACTGACTGACACTCTAGGCAACCAACCAACACTCTAGGCAACCAACCAACATTCTAGGCAACCAACTGACAATCTAGGCAACCAGCCAACAATCTAGAGTCAAATCTTTCTACCCGTACTCATACTCGGGTCATACCCAACGAAGTCTCATTCTAGACTTACCCGCAACCGACCAAATCTATCCGACAATTCTATCCAATAATTCTATCCCACAACTCTATGGGTTAAATCTCGAAGCTATCATATAAAACTTATCAATCGAATATCCAAATTTTCAATTTCCACTTGTATAGACATAGCATCTATTTGATCCAATCCGACTTGCATCCTCATATCGTACTCAAATTGTCTATTCCATCGGTCAACTATTCCGAGTCATCATACAACATTACTATCTCAATAGTTTATCACTTACGATCTCTTCATACGTTCTCTTCGCGACATATTCGTTGCCCACATTCTAGACCATCGATACGGTCTGTACTCCTTAACCAACAAATAAGGCAATTACATAATCGTATTTCTTCCGAGGCATCATTTATATATTTTCTAGCACCAACACGGTCATCTCTTAGCAATTCACGTTAACCATCAATATTAGTTTTGTATCACCTCCTTGTGATTCCATAAGAAGATTTACTATTCATGTACCGATCCAATCTCTATAGCATAAATCATCTAGCATTCGTATATCGGTCATCTTATCGAATATGACATAACTTAATTAGCTAAGTCATAATCCCACAATTCTATATTCCACCAAACTTGTTATTCATGCGACCACATCATCTATCGACATGGTCTCTTACATATCGCTGCACCTCGATACTTATTTGTATCCCAGCCATTCGACTCTCATAAGGAACATCTACTCTTTCATGCATCAAGGGACAAGTACTCATTCTCTATGCCTCAAAATAGTCAAGGGTCATAACTTGTTAATTCGGAACATCAATTTCTCTTAAGCCCAACTGCACATCGTGCTAAGATCATCCATTCTTCAAGTCCATTCTCTAACTTTTCGGTCGTTGATGCAACTCTCTCTGCATCATCTAAATCATTTACAACATCCCGATAAGCGCCTAATATTACCATCAATTCTGTTGATATCCAGCATGCAATTTCTTTCACCCAATTCCAACATCGTTCAATATTCGGTCCATAGTTGTTCTCGCAAAATCTTCCGATTGCAATACCACACTATTGTTACCAAGCCTAAAATCCTTTTACCCAACTGATTCAAGTACTCGCCTGAATCTGAAATTCGTTTTCTTTCCAACCAAGGCATCATTTCATATTCTCAATCTCTTATTACCCAACTTAATGCTAACCGACAAGGTCTAGCGATGGTTCATCCGAACACATCAAAATCTCGCAACGGGTCATCCAACTTAACAATCAAGGAACACGCCTAGCTGACATGTATCAATCGTAAGTTCAGCTACGATTCGATACCACCCAATACCTTATAGGTAAAGCAATCACAAAATCATAAACACATCAAGGGTCAAGGGACATCTTATCATGACGAGGGTATATGTAATATACCACCCAGAGCTCAAGCCATTCCGACATAATATTTTCTTGTATCAAACCAACGTCCAACATGGACAATCCATCTGTAGTGGTTATGCTGACCACAAACACCGACTCATGATTCTGTCGATTTCCATTCACTGAAATCCATGCACATTCTGTTCCAACATACCAAGCCATCACCCACGGTAGATTGCTGCATAACAATCGACTCAAAGAATCCCACACATAAGACATCCAGCATACATCAGAAACTTATTATCACATCGCATCATTATTATTCTTTTGGTATCTTTTAGAAATTCAACAAAGCACACATATCACAGCCCACATATTTAGACTTATTGTATGGAACACCCAGTGAGAGGTTAGAATGATCAACGGACTTTCAGTCAAGGGAACAACATAGAATAGTTTGGAAGCAATACGGAATAATCACAGAAGCACTATGAGTCATCATAGAGGCAACTTTGATTTCATCGCGGAAGCAACTTTGAGTATTCGTGGAAGCAACTTTGATTCACCGCGGAAGCAACTTTGAATAATCGTGGAAGCAATCTTTGAATCATCGCGGAAGCAGCTTAGAATCATCTTAGTAGCAACATTGATTTGAAACAAATTGGTAAGAATCCAAGGACGTAAAGCCGTGCTCTGATACCATTATGTCATGCCCCGATCCCGGAGGATCGAAAACTAGCCACTGGGCGTGATGCCGTACAAGTCTAGATTGCACTTGTACAAGGCAAAACCATTACAGTTCCTGGTAATTCTCAGAAAACATCGTTAACGCGGCAGAACCAAGCAGATAAATTGAAGTCACACAATTTATGAAGAAATGTATCTCTTTATTGATAATCAAAATGGATTACAAGACTTGCAGCAGAATACAGAGTTTACATTTGATTACAAAACTCTTGAATAGCCAACTGAATGTATACACTTGCCCTTTAGGCTACAACTGAATATACCGACTTCTTTACAATGACTTGCCAATATGGCTACAATCTCACTGGTACAACTGAGTTCCACTGTTCCATACATTATGTCCCGTATAGCAGAAGACATCGTCTTGCAAGAAGAGCTTCTGCACACCCATCCGATTCATCGATGCCAAGCACTGATTCACATAATTTCCCCCAAGCAAACACCTGTAATATTGCCTACAACGTGGGTCAGTACATCATCAATGTACTGGCGAGCGGCGCTGGCCCAACTCACCTAAGATGACAGCACTAAGTAATCATGTTACAGAACATTATTATCAATGGTCTTTCTCGTTGCCTTAGGGTCAATTTCATGTTATAACCGACAAGAAGTAAAGCATGCAAATCTCATAGCCAACATAATTAAAAGCATACTGTTATCACCCTTTGGTGATTCTTACCCACGGTCGTATAGCCATCCCTGTACATTTATAATACTTACTCTGCCTGCACAAGACATTGTTAGAAATAATATCATGATTCAATATGAATATCACCGTTCAGGTGATTCTTACCAACAGCGACATCCTTCCCTGTATTCGAGTAATAACTTACTCTGCCTGCATAAGACATCATTAGCACCTGACCTATCTATATGAAGGTTACTAGCGACACGCCATCCTGGACCGTCTTCCTGGTGAACGGCTAACTCCAAATGGGGTGCGAATCCATGAAAGGTTTCCGAAACACCGTGCTACTACTTCAGCACCTAGGGATTTCAGCGTCCTTTCAATGGGCGGTAGCAAACCCCCACTGCAAGTCCTGCAATCCCGATGTCTGTACATCGACACCATCCTTGTTCCCCCTAGGACGAACCGGGTTCTATGGCCCAGGAATACCGTTCGAGGAACGAAACCTTGTCGACAAGTTGTCCATGACCATGCAACTATATGTAACTTATCTAAGAAGAAAACATATAATGCATGATAAGGAAAACTAAGCAAAAACCATCATTCTCATTCATATTGCCATCTAGCCATCTTGCCTTGAGCCAACGCTCATATTATCATCTGCCCATCCAGGGTCTTAGCGTAATCAATATTCTACATCGGCGACGGGATAATAGAATGTTGTTACCCAATGCATTGCCATATCTTTCCGACCAACTCAATGTACTCACCGCCCAATTCCTGGGACTTAGCATCTGTTTAGCATACATCCATTCGAATGCAAAGCAAGCATACTCACTGCCCAGTTCTTGGGTCTTAACATCTGTTTTGCCATCTATTCATCAAGCCAAAGCTCGATATACTCACCGCCCAAGTATTTGGGACTTTGCCTTCACCTGTCATGCAATTCATCGCAACATCGTACAAGCATACAATTCATTTAGCCACAACAGTTTACGTTCAGGTGATTATTATCTTTCATTATCTTTCCAAATTCTATGCAAGGTGTTATTGAACAAACTCAACTAGAAATATAGCATACTCATCCTTATTTTAAGCGTGAAGCTAAAGGATCTTTGAAGGGTTCAACACTACTCACATTCATAGGACGATTTTTGCCACGATCGCATAGACTTCCAAGCGATCCTTCATATAATCCCAAGTCCAACAAGGCTTCATCGAACCAACCATCCATCATAAGGCATCTTGCGGGTCGGGGCACTACAACGCCTTCGTCCTTCTAAAATAGGTGAAGGCGAATACAATAAGGAGTTCAAAGAAGACATTATCGAATACGAGTACGTGGTTCAAAGGCGACCGTAAAATTTTAAAAGAATCATCAAGGCAGTCGTGGATGGCATTCTAAAGGCCAAGTTTAATTTTGTTCCATCCACGTAGAACGATAGACAAAAGCGAACCAAAGTGCACTCGGTTGATTAGACCATCATGCACCGGTTCTGATTAGACAATATGTTAGTGAGCGGCCGCTCAATAGCATATGCCTCGATCAAGCTCGATAAGAATTTAGCTTGCAAATACTAGACTATATTAGCATCATTAGTCAAGATGGTAAAACATAGGCACAATAGTAGATAAAATAAGAACAAATATGAATAGTCTAAGAGTCATGAGAATCTAAGTCTGGTTTATTCCTATACAATCATTCTACGGTTTTATTGACCAAGGCTTAGTTAACCAAATGGGTTAAATTCCTCTAGTCTCTATAGTCTAGATAATACTATTTATATTCTCCTTAATGGTCAAGAGTGTGTGGGGTCGTGGGGTGTTCTACCCAACTTAAAAGAATTAAGTTAAGGGTGTTTTGGGACATCCAACTAGTAGGGTCAATCTCTAGCAAGCACGAATGGAAGATAAGAATAATGATAGGAGGAGTCAAGCAAGATGCAATTGATGAGTCGAACGGTAGTTCGAATATGGAATCAAGGAAAGAGGTCAAGTATGTGGATGAGATCCTAGACTTTTAATCTTATTTACAGGCTTGCTTGGTACGGTAAAGTAACCAAACAATTTATCTTGACCTGCATGGGCCACCACAAAAAAATGTAATGCCCCAGTCCCAAAATACGTATGACTAGGAACGTAGACATGCCATCTGTATTCATACGAAGTACATAGGCCTCGTATGGATACATAAGCTGTAAATGCAGTAAAACCAAGGCTAACTAATATCATCCACAAAATAAAAGAATAAGAGATATCATAAAATCAACTATAGATTGTCATTGGTACATGTAGTTGGGCAGAGACAAATCCACTACCAACTATGAAAAGAAATACATAACAAAAGAAAGAGTTTGGCGAGCGAGGCGAAGACGATCCAAGCGCAATCATCCTCGAAGAAATAGAGAGGATCACGACTAGAGCTAGAATACCTGCGAAAGATAAGAGCACACACCTGGAGAGATAACCAGGTCCTCAGAGGGACGTAACAAGACACATAATATCATGTCATATAAACTGAATAAATATTGCTCAATTAAATAAGTCAATTGAATTATAACATGGTCCAATACACACCTATTGAACTAGCTTACCATCCCTCCAACCAAACAAGGACGGGAGATGGTAAACTAATTCACGGTGACGTATCTTTCCATGCTATGAATCCAATATAGTATCCGGACCCCAACAAGGTTCAATACCTTCTCATCGGAGTAGTAAGCCACACCTACAACCAAACAAGGACAAGGTGTGGTGAACTAATCTGCGACAAGTTATTGTTCCAAGCCACGGTCAGATACAAGTACCCAAACCAAGAGTACTCATACCTAACGGATAAGGGCGCCTAACCAAATCTAGATGTAAGCCCCCTGAATTTTTGGGATTTATTTTTGAATTTTCTAAATGAATTATTTTTTGATAATTTATTTTGATTTAATTAATTTTGATCATTAAATGAACTTTACCGTGACTTGGATTTCTGGAGCATCAGGGATGCCAGTCTCTGGAAACTTTCTTCTTGAAGTTTGTAGTAGACGAGATTATCTTCATGTTGATATATCGTGTCCCACTCGAACATGTTCCCTTGTACCCTTTTTTCTTCGCACAAGTTCAGGTCAATTTAGACCATTTAATTATTAATTGATTTTCCACTCTTTTTCTTGATCCTCATAAGCACGTTACCATGACTTTTAATTTAGGAGCACAAGGCTAGTCATTCTCTCGAAACCAACTTATCATGCCTGATTTACTCCAGACGCCCTACACCCATGACCTTCGTGTTCTACTCAGACACACCATCTTGTGCTTCATTTGCTTCGCGCAACTTTCGGGTCAATTTAGACCAATTTATCGTTTGCCGTAATTTGTGACTTAATTTCCAATTTAATTTCCGGGCCCGACATCGGTCCAATCCAGTCGACCCAATATATGGCCCTGGCCTGTTTTGAGTCTACTATGCACGTGCCACTTGCGTGCCACCGATTTGATCTCTCTTGTGCTCCTATTTCATCCATGATTTAATTTGGTCTAAAATTATTATTTTAATTAAATCTTGGCCCCAAGCCTGACCAACTTGATCCAACATCCAACCCAAATTGGTGTTACCCTATCATGTCTACCCATATCACCCCACTATTGTATTTGCGTTTTCTCTACTCAAAATATCCTTATTTTATATAAATATCTCTTTTTCTCTCTCTCTCCATTTATATACATAATATATATATATATATATATATATATATATATATATATATATTTATTTATATACATAATATATATATATATATATATATATATATATATATATTTTTAAAAAAAAAAAAATATATATATATATATATATATATATATATATATATATATATATATATATATATATATATGTATATAATATCTCTCTCTCTTTCTTCTCCTCCTTTAATCACTCTCTCTCCTCTCCCCTAGCAGCCGACAACTACACCCCCTCTCTCTAAATATCTCTCTATCTCTCTTTATATATATATATAAATATATATATATATATATATATATATATATATATATATATATATATATATATATATATATATATATATATTATAAACATTTTAAAAAAATATATTATATAAACATATATCTCTCTTTCTCTCTCTCTCTCACTTTACACCTACACATACAACCCCCCCATCATCATTCAGCCAACTCCCCTCACCCATGTGGCCGACACCCCCCTCTCTCTACTTTCTATTTCTCTCTCTACTTCCCTCTCCTTCTTAATATTCATTCCCTTCCTCCTTCATTAATACCTCATCTTCTCTCTCCTCCCAATGAACTCAGCCGACCCCCTCTTCCTTACCGATTCAGCCACCAGTAGCTCCCCCTTGGTCGAGCACCCCAACTCCTCCATTCTCCTTCTCCTTTACCATTCTCTCCACCACCAATACCACCATCAACTACACCATCAACTACACCATCAACACCACCATCAAACACCATCTCCACCGTACCACCACATGGGCACCCCGCCGTTGCCGCTCTGTCGGGCACCGCTGCCGCTGCGTCGTGCGCCACCGCAGCAGTAGCAGCAAGGCAGCAGTAGCGCAGCAGCAGTGCGCAGCACAGTGCGCACGGCAGCAGCCGCGGCCAGCCGCCGTGCGCCGTCGTCGTCGTCGCCTGCGAGCCCCCTAGCCGCGTACAGCTCCAGCGACCCTCCCGGGGGCTAGCGCCTCCTTCCCCGATATGCCATGTACCCGATTCGTGCGTTTGGCACGGGTTCCCGTCGTGACGAGCTCGGAAACAGAGTTGAAATGGTGTTTTGTCGCAGCGACTTCGCACACAATTTTCGAGAAATTCGACCGTTGGATCGGCGATTTCTTCACTCCATTATAATCTCGGTATATCCATCTTCACTCCCCTCAATTTTCGTCCGTTAATTTTATCATTTGATACATCAAAATCGGCCACCAAGTTGACCGTTTAAATTGTATAATTTTTGGACAGTTTTGCGGAGCCAACTTCGTCGGTTCGTATATCCTCCATCGCAGATCCGTCTGGCATGCTACTGGTTCCTATGTGAAGCTGGTATAACCCTCTTTCTGCCCCTTAAATTTTGTTTCATTGTGAGCACGTTTGGTTGGTCGAATTCGACGCCAAAGTTGGTCGTCCGAATTCTTAATTTTGCACTTGTAAAATTTTATTTTTGAACTCGGGACTCCGAATTCAATTTTTGACACCACCCGTAGATTCGTGGCGTCGTTCTGGCAAGTTTTCATATAAAGTTTGTTAGATTTGGAGGACGTGGACCCTGGCACGCATTTCGTTGCAAAGTGGGCCCCACAGCCCGGGTCAATGGAACTTTTTGACGCCGGCTCATCGAAATTCAATTTCGAATATACAGTTGAGTTTGTATCGTCATTCTGGACTCGTTGACATATAATTTGCTTAGTTTTGAGGATATTAGCTCCGACACGCTTTTTCGTGCAAATCAGATTCCAATATCTGGGTCAACGGACCAATCTGAGATCGGGTCATCGGAATCCAATTTCGGATATACCGTTGGGTTCGTATCGTCATTCTAGATTCGTGGACATATAATTTGTTAGGTTTTGTGCACTTTTATTTTGACACATTTTTCGGTGCAAAGCGGGTCCGCCACGGACACCGTTTTGACTCGAAATTACCTTTTTGCCCCTGTATCCAAATTGGACTTATGGGCAGGCTATTCTAGCTATTTCGACCATTCTGGACACTTTGGTAATGGTTGTTTCACCATCCAAAAATATCTGTATGTTTTTATCCTATTATTATAATCTCTCCTTTTGTGGTATTTTGAGATCCATCGATTCCAGTGATTTTACAACTACTGAAATTGAATGTGTTGACCCTGTAGATGTTATAGAGACTAGCTTTGACCCAGTTTGACCATGGTTGACTACTTTGACTGAACATCGAAGTAGAGTCAACATTTGACCTAGGTTAGACTAGTTTTGACCTTGGTTGACCATAATTGACTATTTTGACCAAAAGTCAACCGAAAGTCAACCGTAGCCTAATATTTATTAGAACTGGGCCGAAGTTGACTAGTTGACCCAAAGTCAACTGTTAGTCAACGTTAGTCAAGTTTGACCTAGAGTTGACCTAGGGTTGTCCAGAGTTGACCAGTTGACCAAAAGTCAACCCTTGACTTTGATTGACCTAGTTTGACTTGCCTTGACCTAGTTTGACTTAATATGACTTAAATTTTACTTCCAAACCCTTATATTGATACATTATTCCATCTATAGGTCCTCGAGGCACTGTTCTAGGACTCAGTTGACATATTCCACCAGATCGCAGGCAAGTACATTCTCTGATAATATTTCTGTTTTATGATATCGTCTATGTTTCTTGTATTTAGTGTAGATATCCTTGTTCTCTTGACACATTGTTCAGACGGATTAGTATTCCTCTGGATCCCGTCATGAGATGTTATTCCTCGCTTTCCTTGGTATATCTTGTGCAAGTCTTTCTTATTCCTTGTGCATTGTATAGACATGATTCCTGCGAAGGCTAGCTACCCTCTCAGAGAATCGCGTGTCATGATGTGTCATGGTTGGATCCACTATACTAGTCAGGGACGGGGAGTATTAGTGTAGATGTGTGGTTAATACCCGCCTTGTATATCTTGTGAACCTTGTGAATGCCATCCTACACCATACGTATGATTGGCTAGATCATGACCTTGTGCAGACCTAAGCCGGCCATATGTTATAGCTAGTACTCACACACTTAGATAGATGATTCTTGATTCTTGTACATGCCATAATCAGTTTAACTTGCCTTGTTCTAGCTCTAGATTTACAGCTTACCTTAACATGATACTCACATGTACATTTCATGATTTCTTGTATATTCTCTCTATTTACTGCTATATTTTCAATATCGTCTAATTAGAACTGTTATTTGAGATTTGTGCTCGTTCCATCCTGACTGGATATGTTGACAAATTTTAGGAGTTGTTATGCCATTATTGGACTTCAGGATGTTGCTAGCTGGGGTGGTTCTCGGTATTCTTCACCGTGAGTTGTCTCTCAGGAGTTCTAGGTCTGGTAGTTATTAGTTTTGTTATTGTTTTCCTCTGTTTTATTCTTGTCTCATATGATCATTGTAGATTCTAGTTGTTCTAGTGATATTGTTATTATTTCTTGTCTTATCTTCCTTAGTTTTCGTGATGTGACATGAGTACATTTCTAGTTATGGATCCTTAAATGTTGTAGTTAGTATCGGGTACTTGACAGCGCTCTACCGTCGATACTGCGGCGTAGGCTGGGCGTGGCCCACGTATTCGTACCCGTATATCCGGGTGTGGGTCGTGACACGTTTTTAGTGGTGGCCCATGCAGGTCTGTTTTTGCAATTAATGCGAAGTCGTGGTAGTGCTTGAGCTTATCTGTACTACTACGATCCTGCCATAGGATTAAGGTTGAGTCATAGAATATTTTAAGATTTTGGTACTCAGTCACATATTAGGAACTCTTGGTAGATTCCAGGGATGACCCCTGAGAATCTTATTTCGAAAGCTTTTCAAATCTTTTCCCACTTATTACTATTCGTCTTGATTTTTGAAATATTTGTCCGTATCAACTTTATTCTTTCTTGGGATGAGTTGTGGATCCCAGAGGGAAGGTATAAGTTGAACTTACATATCCTCTAGGTTGAGAATCAAATATGATTTGCCAATCTTATATCAAGGTTGAGATTATTTAGATTATATTCCAGAACTTTTAATCTTGACCTAGATAGTACCTTTGGGACTTCTCCTGAGAACTTTTCCTAAACCCTGCATCAAAATCTATTTTTGCTAGTTTCCATTTACTTATCCTTAATTCGTCGTTGAATTTTGAATCTTGATGTTCGTTCGTTGTTGACTTTGACTTTGTATCTAAGATCAGTTTTTATGAATTGAGTTAAGATATTCTGATAAACATATTCGATGAGAACGATAGATGTCTACTTTATTTATGGAGTTTAGAATTTATCGCAGTCATACTAGCTAGCACGACAGGGACGTGGAGCCTGATATTGGATATACTATCCTAGTTATGGAATTTAGATTTTCTTGCAGCCATACCGGTTGGCGTGGTAAGGAATCTAGATGACATAATTATAGGGTGTATACCCAAGTTATGGACTCCATCGTTTATTGCAGCTATGTTTACTGGCGTGGCAAAATTCTGGCAACATAATTTCAGGAAGACATGTATGGTTATCAGACTGTATCTTAAATCGGATCACTTCGTTATGACCGGATGAGCAATAACAAATTCTTATCATCATTCTTTCCCGTCTTGGTTAACTCTGTCTATCTACAGCCTAACTAGAATTTTCTCGACAGTATTATTTTGTGTTCCATCTTTCATATGATTTGACTAACTCTTCTTCGCTAGCCTCGGGTAATTCTTCTTGTCCTTCCCGGTAATTGTTGAAAGTGTCTCATGGGTTGATTCAGGAAAGGTTCGAAAAGTATATTTATCTTTGTATTACGGAATCGGGAGTTTGTATCCAGAGAAATACTGGCGAGGTATGACTTCGGATAATGGCATCATGGTTAAATATGTTTCTCGAATTCTACTTGGACCACTCCCTAAGCATTTTGACTAACATCTTCTCCTTTATTTTATAAAAATTGTTTTGAAATATTTTACGGGTTTAGCCAAGTTAAGTTCAGAAACTTATATTATCTGGCGTGACAGCTGTGCACTGCAGCCATCCGTCATATTATGGAACAAGGAAGTTAATCGCAGCCAAATGCACACTAGCGCGATAGTAACTTCATATGACATAATTACGGAGGTATATGGTTCTTGAGTTTTACTTTGACTACGTCCTATGCATCTCATTTGGCCTCGTACTATTCTTGGAAATATTTCGACAATCTTTCCTGTCTTGCTTGACCCTTACCTTGCTTGAATATTGATATGGATTGTTAGACCTAGTCTTAGGCCATTGTTACCTTCTATTTTTGATGATTGGATAGCCAGACCTTGTTAACAGATTCTGTAGTGTAACTAAAATATGTTATTATGTGTGATTGTGATGAGTATATTTCTTGGGGATTTATTGGGTTAAGCTTATAGGACAGATACGAGTGACTGATTATAGTGGACTTAGAAAACCATTAAGGACGATTAGTTTAATAGTATAGATTGTTGATAAGGTATCTAAGAAGGAGTAATAAAATATTATATTTTGTGACTACGGATTTAGGACTAGAATCTTGTGCTTAGATTCGAGGGTTGAACATTGTAAGACTGTGATGACCAAGTGATTATTGGTTATCTACAAACCATTTACTTATGATTGGAGGATAGATCGATATATGGAATAAAATAGAAGGAGATAACATTGCGTGCAAGATCGAAAGATAGCAGGAACAAAACATGGACATATGTACATGGGTAATAAATAAATTGGTAAATGAATTAAGAGTTTGAATTTGAGGGTTTATATTCAGGAGTTCTTGAGTAAAAAGAGAGAAGGCTCAATGCCAAGAATATGTTTTGAATGTTTTACTTCAAGGAGCTTGTGATTAATAGGATAAAGATACTTAGGATGGGATAAGGAAACAAACAAATTGCTATTGAGATTCGAATTTTGGTTGATGGCCAATCATTGTTGATATATATATACATATCTCGAGGATGACCTATGTTTTAGAGTATATGTTAAGGTTCTTATTGATATGAAGATTCTAAAGGGTAAAATAGACATAGTTTTTATGGAAGAAGCTTGTTGAACTTGGACCAAATGATTGTAGAGAGAAACAGCATAGATGATCACAAGGGTAGCAGATTGGGTACTGTAGCCATAGCAGTTGTATGTTTTAGCTTGACCTATTAGATGATTTTTTAATTTCGAGGACAAAATTTTTATAAGGTGGGTAGGATGTAAGCCCCCTGAATTTTCGAAATTTATTTTTGAATTTTCTAAATGAATTATTTCTCGATAATTCATTTTGATTTAATTAATTTTGATCATTAAATGCTCTTTACCGTGACTTGGATTTCTAGAGCATCAGGGATGCCAGTCCCTGGAAACTTTCTTCTTAAAGTTTGTAGTAGACGAGATTATCTTCATGTTGATATATCATGTCCCACTCGAACCTGTTCCCTAGTACCCTTTTTGCTTCGCACAAGTTCGGGTCAATTTAGACCATTTAATTATTAATTGATTTCCCACTCTTTTCCTTGATCCTCATAAGCACGTTACCATGACTTTTAATTTAGGAGCACAAGGCTAGTCAATCTCTCGAAACCAACTTGTCATGCCTGATTTACTCGAGATGCCCTACATCCATGACCATCGTGTCCCACTCAGACACACCATCTTGTGCTTCTTTTGCTTCGCGCAACTTTCGGGTCAATTTAGACCAATTTATTGTTTGTCGTAATTTGTGACTTAATTTCCAATTTAATTTTCGGGCCCGACATCGGTCCAATCCAGTCGACCCAATATATGGCCCTGGCCTGTTTTGAGTCTACTATCCACGAGCCACTTGCGTGCCACCGATTTGATCTCTCTTGTGCTCCCATTTCATCCATGATTTAATTTGGTTTAAAATTATTATTTTAATTAAATCTTGGCCTCAAGCCTGACCAACTTGATCCAACACCCAACCCAAATTGGTGTGACCCTACCATGTCTACCCATATCACCCCACTATTGTATTTGTATTTTCTCTACTCAAAATATCCCTATTTTATATAAATATCTCTTTTTCTTTCTCTCTCTCTCCATTTATATACATTATATATATATATATATATATATATATATATATATATATATATATATATATATATATATATATATATATAATATCTCTCTCTCTTTCTTCTCCTCCTTTGATCACTCTCTCTCCTCTCCCCTAGCAGCCGACAACTACACCCCCTTTCTCTAAATATATCTCTATCTCTCTTTATATATATATATATATATATATATATATATATATGTATATATATTATATAAACATATATATATATATATATATATATATATATATATATATATATATATATATATATATATATATATATATATATATATCTCACTTTACACCTACACATACAACTCCCCCATCATCATTCAGCCAACTCCCCTCACCCATGTGGCCGACACCCCCTCTCTCTACTTTCTATTTCTCTCTCTACTTCTCTCTCCTTCTTAATATTCTTTCCCTCTCTCCTTCATTAATACCTAATCTTCTCTCTCCTCCTAATGAACTCAGCCGACCCCCTCTTCCTCCCCGACTCAGCTACCAGCAGCTCCCCCTTGGCCGAGTACCCTAACTCCTCCATTCTTCTCCTCCTTCACCATTCTCTCCACCACCAACACCAGCATCAACTACACCATCAACACCACCATCAAACACCATCTTTGCCGCCCCACCGTGCGGGCACCCCACCGTCGCCGCTCCGCCGGGCACCGCTGCCGCCGTGCCGTGCGCCACCGCAGCAGCAGCAGCGCAGCAGCAGTGCGCAGCACAGTGCGCGCGGCAGCAGCCGCGGCCAGCCGCCGTGCGTCGCCGCCACCGCTGCCGGCGATCCCCCTAGCCGCACGCTGCTCCGGCGACCCCTCCGGGGGCTAATGCCTCCTTTCCCGACGTGCCATGTACCCGATTCGTGCGTTTGGCACAGGTTTTCGTCGTGACGAGCTCGAAAACGGAGTTGAAATTGTGTTTTGTCGCAGCAACTTTATGCACGATTTTTGAGAAATTTGACCATTGGTTCGACGATTTCTTCACTCCGTCATAATCTCGGTATATCCATCTTCACTCTCCTCAATTTTCGTCCGTTAATTTTATCGTTTGATACATCAAAACCGGCCACCAATTTGACCGTTTAAATTATATAATTTTTGGACAGTTTTGCGGAGCCAACTTCGTCGGTTCGTATCTCCTCCATCGCAACTCCGTTTGGCGTGCTACTTATTCCTATGCGAATCTGGTATAACCCTCTTCCTTCCCCTTAAATTTCGTTTCATTGTGAGCACGTTTGGTTGGTCGAATTCGACGCCAAAGTTAGCCGTCCGAATTCTTAATTTTGTACTTGTAAAATTCTATTTTTGAACTCGTGACTCCGAATTCAATTTTTGACACCACTCGTAGACTCGTGGCGTCGTTCTGGCACGTTTTCATATAAAGTTTGTTAGATTTGGAGGACATGGGCCCTGGCACGCATTTTGATACAAAGTGGGTCCCACAGCCCGGGTCAACGGGACTTTTTGACGCCGGCTCATCAGAATCCAATTCCGGATATACCGTTGAGTTCGTATCGTCATTCTGGACTCGTTGACGTATAATTTTTTTAGTTTTGAGGACATTGGCTCCGACACGCTTTTCCGTACAAATCGGATTCTAATATCTGGGTCAAGGGACCAATCTGAGATCGGGTCATCGGAATCCAATTTCGGATATACCGTTGGGTTCGTATCTTCATTCTGGATTCGTGGACATATAATTTGTTAGGTTTTGTGCACTTTTATTTTGGTACATTTTTCGGTGCAAAGCGGGTCCGCAACGGACACCGTTTTGACTCGAAATTACCTTTTTGCCCCTGTGTCCAAATTGGACTTATGGGCAGGCTATTCTAGCTATTTCGACCATTCTAGATACGTTGGTAATGGTTGTTTCACCATCCGAAAATATCTGTAGGTTTTTACCCTATTATTATAATCTCTCATTTTGTGGTATTTTGAGATCCATCGATTCCAGTGATTTCACAACTACTGAAATTGAATGTATTGACCCTGTAGATGTTATAGAGACAAGCTTTGACCCAGTTTGACCATGGTTGACTACTTTGACTGAACGTCGAAGTAGAGTCAACATTTGACCTAGGTTTGACTAGTTTTGACCTTGGTTGACCACAGTTGACTATTTTGACCAAAAGTCATCTGAAAGTCAACCGTAGCCTAAAATTTATTAGAACTGGATCGAAGTTGACCAGTTGACGCAAAGTCAACTGTTAGTCAACGTTAGTCAAGTTTGACCTAGAGTTGACCTAGGGTTGACCAGAGTTGACCAGTTGACCAAAAGTCAACTATAATTCAACCCTTGACTTAGATTGACCTAGTTTGACTTAGTATGACTTGAATTTTACTTCTAAACCCTTATATTGATACAGTATTCCATCTATAGGTCCTCGAGGCACTATTCTAGGACTCAGTTGACATATTTCACCAGATTGCAGGCGAGTACATTCTCTGGTAATATTTCTGTTTTATGATATCGTCTATGTTTCTTGTATTTAGATATCCTTGTTCTCTTGACACATTGTTCACACGGATTGGTATTCCTCTGGATCCCGTCATGAGATGTTATTCCTTGCTTTCCTTGGTATATCTTGTGCAAGTCTTTCTTGTTCATTGTGCATTGTATAAACACGATTCCTGCGAAGGCTAGCTACCCTCTCAGAGAATCGCGTGTCATAATGTGTCATGGTTGGATCCACTATACTAGTCAGGGACAGGGAGTATTAGTGTAGATGTGTGGTCAATACCCGCCTTGTATATCTTGTGAACCTTGTGAATGCCAATCCTACACCACACGTATGATTGGATAGATCATGACCTTGTGCAGACCCAAGCCGGCCACATATTGTAGCTAGTACTCACACACTTAGATAGACGATTCTTGATTCTTGTACATGCCATGATCAGTTTTACTTGTCTTGTTCTAGCTCTAGATTTACAGCTTACCTTGCCATGATACTCACATGTACATTTCATGATTTCTTGTATATTCTCTCTATTTACTGCTATATTTTCAATATCGTCTAATTAGAACTGTTATTTGAGATTTGTGCTCGTTCCATCCTGACTGGATATGTTGACAAATTTTAGGAGTTGTTATGCCATTATTGGACTTCAGGATGTTGCTAGCTGGGGTGGTTCTCGGTATTCTTCACCGTGAGTTGTCTCTCAGGAGTTCTAGGTCTGGTAGTTATTAGTTTTGTTATTGTTTTCCTCTGTTTTATTCTGTCTCATATGATTATTGTAGATTCTAGTTATTCTAGTGATATTGTTATTATTTCTTGTCTTATCTTTCTTAGTTTTCGTGATGTGACATGAGTACATTTCTAGTTATGGATCTTTAAATGTTGTAGTTAGTATCGGGTACTTGACAGCGCTCTACCGCTGATACTGCGGCGTAGGCTGGGCGTGGCCTACGTATTCGTACCCGTATATCCGGGTGCGGGTCGTGACACTAAGTGAATACAGTTTTAAGAACAGTTCATAGTCGCATGACTACCGGGTCAAGTCAAGAAAATATCAATACAGTACCTCAGTAGCGAGTCACAACACCATATACTATTCCTCAGTATCGAGCGAGTCTATAGCATATTGTCTACCTATCGTTCTTCAGTAGCGAGCGAGTCTACGATAGATAGGGTGGTAGTCAACTTCCAATCATGCTCTCGCCGCCCAATGCCAACTCATAACTGCTAAGTCTTTTAGCATGCAAATATAATAGCAGTTATTTCCTAACGCACGGCTTATAGGTACTAGTGGCCAGCCAATCATGCATGTCCGAGTCCTATATGTGACTCACAACAACGTGGTATAAATGTGTCAAGGCCTATGTATGCAACACACAAGGTGGTCCCTTAAATCTAGGTTTAATGTGTAAGAAAACTAATACATAACAGGAAATATAAATGAACAGTAAGTTCTAACAGGTTATGCCATGTATCACAGTTTATTTTGCATAAAGAAAATAATGAATAATGCATGAAATATGAGCTAAAATAAATAAACAACAAATGACAAGGTGTCTTGCCTGGTAGTACGCCTGGTGTGCTGCAATGATCAATGTGGCATGAACTGCGACTTCAGTGCAACAACTATGCAAGGTGACCTCGGGTGGTGGCACGGACAGTTCCATC
The DNA here is from genome assembly GCA_029216955.1 of Iris pallida. Lineage (NCBI taxonomy): Eukaryota > Viridiplantae > Streptophyta > Magnoliopsida > Asparagales > Iridaceae > Iris > Iris pallida. The sequence continues at coordinate 13,356,260 of JANAVB010040619.1, forward strand.
GGGTCCAGGAGGGTCAAATTAGTTGGGGTGGACATAAGGTAGTCTTGAATTGGCGAGAGAATAGGAATAAAGATATTGGTCACGGACAGAAGGATAATCGAAGGTATTTCGGTAATATATATATACTATTTTAAAAATATTTATAATATTTGAAACTAGGTTTTTATTAGTCAAACTATGTTTTTAGGATATTCTTGAAAAATCAAAAAAATTGTTTCATCCTAAAATACTGTAAGTTTATCGAAATAGGTTTTCTAGGTAAGACTATATTTTATTAGTTGAAATAGTTTTAGGTAAATAAAATACATATGAATTTATTTTATATTTTAGAAACTACACTTTAACGGTCAAAACAGATTTAGATAATATTTTGGAATCTAGCAATTCATTTTATAATAAAACTAAATTTCAATTTAACAAAAATATTACAAAATATTTATATACTTCAAAAACCCATTTAAAATATAGGCAACCTAAAACTCTATTTTGTTACAATTATTACTTATCATATACATTGTATGGGTGATAATAACAACTATATGAAAATATTACAATATCCATATGAAAATGTTAACTGTATCTATTTCAACCATCATAACTATAACGAATAGTAATGATAATATAATAATAATAATAATAATAATAATAATAATAATAATAATAATAATAATAATAATAATAATAATAATAATAATATTGGTAAAGTCGACTGTTCTTCCTGGGTGAAACCAAAGGAAAAAAATGAATAAATAAATAATAAAAACACAAATGCTGGAGTAGTTAAGAAGGAGAGAGAGAGAGAGAGAGAGAGAAAGGAGCTCGGAGGGGATGAGGAGAAGCGGAGGGACTGAGCGGAGTGGGTTAGTCGGAAAGAAAGGGGGCGGCCGGAGAGGGGTCTCGCGCACGGGGGACGGTGGAGCTTGGAGGCACGCGCGCTGTCCGGAGGTGAGCACAACGACGATGGTGATGGTAATGGTGGTGGCCTGGGGTGGCTGGCTGGAGATGAGGGATCGGGGTCGGGTGTGCTGTGGTATCAGGGAGGAGATGGCGGAAGTCGGGTTTGGCGGGGGCTGCCAGGGACTTGGGTTTAGTCGGGTCGGCCAGCTCAGCAAGGGGTCGAGATGGAGGCGGCAGAAGGAGGAGAACGAAGATGGGTTACGTGTAGGTTTAGAAATTTATTGGTGTCGGGGGTGTGTCCGACACAAAAAGATGAACTTGTATATGTAATTGTGGAATAATAATTTGACCGGAAAGGGACACGGGCACGATGCACGACACTTGGTGGAGAAATATTTGTGGAAGAGTAATGAATGATAGAAATTTATGGAGGAGTACCAGCCTTTTATAGGATGTGGGAATTTCCAGTTAGATAGGGATGAGGATTTAAATCCCCTTTTTGATAAATCGCATATTAATTAAAATAGATTAAGTCAATCAAAATTCAATCTCAATCTTGTTTAAATCCAAATAAATCCAATAGATAAATCTTCATCCTTAAATTAACTATTTAAATCAAACCAATAATTCTAACCATAATTTAAAGTATAATTAAACTAAAATATCTTTTTATAATTAAAAATAATTTTGAAAATAAATAAATATTCTTAAATATCTTTTTGAATAATAAAATATTAATATTAATAAATTTCAAAAATGAAATTATATATAAATTTAAATTAATGTACCTCATATGCAAGGAATATTTGCATAAAATAGTTTTCTAAATTACCACTATTAAATAAGATAGCTTTTTATAAATAAAAGTAATAAGTTTTGGCCATCCCGATATGATACTTTTCACAACTTTAAGTAAAATACAAATAATTATTATATATATTATTTGAACTATATAAATTTTTTTTTTCTAAAATATGTATGCTCACACATATTCGCACTCGTCGAGCAATTACGAAAAACAAAATTTCGCACACGATGTACAATATGACTACGTGACGTACAATACAAAATTTTAAATCAGTACCAAATTTAATAATAAAAAAGAGTAGAAATTTAGGGATTTTACACGGGTTCAGTCTTCGACCGCCTCTCATGCGGGCCTGACCTCAGAAGCTCCAATGAGGATGTGCCAGACTCTATGCGGCACAGTTTGGACTCTTCCTACTACGCACCCTCGGGTGCTAGAACAAAGAATTCTAGGATAGCGCCAGCTCGTCGAGCTCAGTCAACTGCCCCAACTACTGACCGTCAGAGAGTCCCGCTAACTATTATGCGGGCCTTTGATAGAAAGTTGTACAGAACCGCCCGTGTCCAGCCCCCGACGACAAACGGACAGGGTGGTTCTCAAGTGTCTCCCAACAATGATCGAGGGCAAGTGCTTTTACTAGCCCCGCATCAGGAAGCAAACATGATACCTACGCACTCGTGTGCTCGGGATAACCAGGCCCACAAAGCGAGTGCAAAGGTTGATCGAGATGTCATTGACTTGCGAGATGTGATCCTTCACAAGCACAAGGAGAGAGAAAAAACCTTGGCATGCAAAGAGTCATTCCATGGACGTCACTGCACTCAAGTCATTGTCAATTGCTGCTGCAACAAGACAGCAGTACAAGTGGACCGGCAGTCCGTCTTCCAACGACTGCAGCTGCCAGGACCGGTCCTACAACAAAGCTCGGGGGACGAGGTGTAGGAACCCTAGAGGGGGGTGAATAGGGTCAAGCTAACTAATCAAGCACTTAGCACAAGCTAATGGACAATTTAAAAATATAAGTGCAAGAGAAGAAGCAAAACGATACCGACACCCGATGTATCCTGGTATCCTCCCTAGAGGCAATCCAGTCCCGGAACTCTCTCCGGATTTAATCCACTATTTGAGCAAATAGTTACACACGAGTTTGGATCCGAAGAACTCGCCAACTTCTTACACGAGAGTTTGGATACGAAGACTCCCCAACTTCAACCGAGAGTTTGGATACGAAGACTCCCCAACTTCAACCGAGAGTTTGGATACGAAGACTCTCCAACTTCAACCGAGAGTTTGGATACGAAGACTCTCCAACTTCAACCTTTCACAATAGGTTTTGATCTCCTTACAATAGGATGAAGATCTTTCTTTTCAACTCAATAACTCTAACACAATTTGTGGATGGCAAATGAAAGCTTTGTAGAGTTGTTTGTGGATAGGCTTTGGTGGTTTAGAAATTTTTAGGCTCAAAGCATCAACCTTGAATGAAGGGGTTCAAGGCTATTTATAACCAAAGCATTAAAAAGAGCTCAAGGCAACTTTTCAGTCCACGAACCGGCATACTGCCGGTATGATCCGGCATACCGGCGGTATACCGGTCTGGGATTGCAACGGCTAGAAATATAGCCGTTAGGATCATTAATGGCTGGAAATCTGACCGTTGGAATTTTAATGTTTCGGAAGTGGTATACCGTTGGTATAGACCGGTATGCCGTCGGTATGCCGGTTTTGCAAACAGAAACTTTCTGTGAACAAAAACCGGTATACCGTCGGTATACACCGGTATACCGTCGGTATGCCGTTTTCTACCAAAAATGATCCTGGGCTTATTTCTGCCCTAGCTTTCGATTTTGCCATCCATTTCTTGTGTTTACAATAATTCCTAAGACTCATTACAGACTCCAGATAAACTTAGGCAGGTGCAGGCTTCTTCAGAGTCTTGAAATGATGATGGCATGGCTTGGCTTCTTCCTTTGATAGGTGCTGGCTTTTTTCCTTGGCGGCAGCTGTCCAAAGATATCCAGTTTGCGAAAACTGAATACCTTTCGGGGGCTTCGCCCCCGAACCCCCGACGAGGGGCGCTGCCCCTCGACCCCCGTTCGCTGACCGGGGAGCGGAACCCCCGGTGCGTGGCTCCGGAGATGTCGTCGGGCGGTTCAGAGAAATCTTGTGGGATCCGTCGTCTTTGGTCTACCATGATTTCTTCATTGCATATGTCCACATTGATCTTGATTATTGCTTTTCTGTATGTACATGTTAGACGAACAAAGCAATATACATGTAGCAAGAATGATAAGATAAAAGCACATTAGGACTATGCGAAGTTTAAGTTTCAATGCTATAATGATAGCATAAATATTAGTGATATCATAATGTTAAACTTAATTGAATAACCATAATCAAAACATAGTTCTGATTTTGGTAGCTCAATTAAATTTAACATATATAAGCTCATATCACTAATATGTAAACCAATAGGCACATATCACCAAAGGTATAAGTATAAGTAGAAATGCTATAGCGATAGTATGAAGATTAGTGATAATGAAATGCTAAACTTAACATATTAACCATATTCAAAAACATGATACAATCATTGGGCTAACACGAGGCACTTCCTTTTGCCTCCTGTAATTCTACCCGGAAGGTCCCTACCGACAAGGGAGGAAAGAAAATAAATATGTCCAGCCCGACAATCTCAACCAGCACGGCCAAGAAACTCTCATCCAGGGGGTTTTCCACAGCCGTCACAGGAGGGGTTTATCAAGGTCCCCGCTCAAAGAAGAAATCTTTATCACTTGGGGATTCGTCATCTACATCCCTGGGGGTAGTTGGAACTGGGGGTAGCACTTCTCGAAACATCCACAACAATCCGACGTTTCGAGAAGATGAACCAGGGGAAACAATCCCCCCAACAGATACAACAGACTCAAACGTCCCTGAAAACGTCCACAGGTGCCAAGACGAGGCAACCTCCTATGTAGGGGTAGCACCTCCTCCAAGTCTGAACTGGAGGAGAATATTCCCACATACCCCGACGACTTCTCTATGCGAGGGTATGATTCGGAGGGCACGTCTTCTACAATCCCTTCAACTTTTCCTCATATGAGGATGGTATTCATGACTGATAACGACCAAGACGGTCCCAGTGATCGGCACCGCCTCGACACTCTTGAGGCCATACTCCAAACCTTGGTTAAGTCAGTAGATGAGATCAAGGTTGCCCTACCGGCTCTACAAGCAAGGATACCTGGTCAAACAAGCTTGGGTCCCGTCGTCAATGCGGACTCAAACACGTCCGCGCCAACCCCGGGCAACGATCCGCCCAGAAGATCGGCTCCCACTGCTGCAGAAGAAGCTAGGGAGACGAGAAGAGAAGTCCAGGAGCTTCGTGCAATGTTTCACGCCCGAGAATCCTCTCAGGACCTCAGGATACGACAGCCATATCCCGTTGCATGGAGAGATGTCCCCTTCCCTCCACGATAAAAACCATTCAATATCAATCCATATGACGGAAAGACCTCTGCAAGCCGGTATAGGACCTACTTCGAGGTCACAACAGACCATCTGCCGTATGACGACGCCATCCTCACGCAATTATTCATCGGGGCATTGGAGGGTGTCGCGTTCGATTGGTACTGCAACCTGCCGGATAACTGCATTCATTCCTTTGTCGGCTTCAAACATATATTCTTGGAAAGGTTCTACGAGGTGGGACAAAATGTGACGATGTCAAACCTTATGGATGTTGTTCAAGGAGAAAAAGAACTGACAAGGAATTACATCGAGCAGTTTCGCCAAACCGCAATGAAATTACCCTATGGTAACCCAGACTTTTTTTTAATTAAGATTTTCCAAAAGAGGCTGCTCCCCACAATCAGCCTCTGGATGGGCGAAGATCAATTTAAAGACTGGAAGGCCTTCATCATCAGCGCCACTAGCGCAGAAGCAAAATTGAAGAAGGCTCGCCAACTGGGGTTGTATATCTCGGATGGAGAGGATAAGGGCAAACGCCCTAATACCAACAACAACAACGGCGGTAGTTTCTCTAATAATCGAGACACCAAAGGCAAACAGGCTATGGTTGCCGATACAGCCCAGAAGACTGAACCAAAGCAGGTAGAGAAACTATGGCCTCAGGTGACCTACTCCTTCGAGGATAGCCATGTCAAGCCCATCTTTGACATGCTCTTACAAGGGGATAGAATTCAGCTCTTGTCACGCCCCAGAACCAGAATACTGGAGAGCGGGGGACAGACACAGCCAGCTACGTACCTTGAAGTGAATCCCACCTCGCAATACGGTCACGACTGTCTAGATGCAAGAGGGTTTACTACAAGCCATCAGTCTCTTAAGGTTAAGAACAAATATAGTGTCTCAATCTCAAGCAAGCAAGTAATTGTAACAAGAGGTTAGACCATCAGATAATCCATAGTAAGGCGTCCCGTACATTTCATATACAGATGATCATGAAGCTAGTCATATAAAATGTGAAGACTAGCAAGAGTTTAAGTCATACATGATCAATCCTAGGATTTGTCAATTATATTACAGCCCGTAGGCAGACAGTAAGTACGGTTGCAAATGAGCTAACACTTGTCCGGCGCTAAACGCCTCAAAAGAATATTTTTACAATAGAGTGGGAGAGCAAAATAAAACCCACTCGTTGCCAGGATTCCTTCTAGTGGTCACCATCTGGCAGGAAGACTGGGAGATCCTCGTAAGCTGCTCCAAAATCTTGCCATACAAAACCAGCTGGGTCAGACCCCAGAAAGAGCAAGTGCCACAAACGAGGCTTCACTTAAGAACTAAAACTAGCACATCAGCACATAAAATCATAGAAGAATTAGCATAAGACATGAGTTAGAGAAAACATGGTGATAAACGATAAGATAACTAAAGGACTATTCTGGTAACCAAGTTACAACCCGTAAACCAAATAAGGACCGGGGTTGTAACCCTTCACCTGAACAGAACTTAGCCTCTAACCAATTATCGATAAAGTAAAGCATAACAATCATGTCCAGAGATAGCCATGTACTGGATCAAGACAAGACTAGATAAGATGGGCTTCATTCAATCATTCATGGCCAAGCAAGAGTACGGCTTGATAGTTAACTAGCTAGGGTTATCATAAGCCTAGTTACTAGCAAGATGCAATGAGATATTTCTACGGCCACAAGCCCTGCAGACCATCCAGGTTATCCAGGCGCAAGGTTCATGTTAAGAGTTGTCTTGACTTGTTAGGTAACTTGGATGCAACACATAACAGTGTGCATATTAATCGTTTCATGTAGTACCCCACATAACAGTGAGCTAGAAATGTGCCCTAATCGTCGGCAGGCTACAAGTCCATCAGGAAGACGCCCAGATAACGGGATTGCTTGTTGCCAAAATATCTCTCTATATGAACTACCTGATCAATCTAGTCATTAACCTAGTCAGATTCAGTATAAATTCCTGACCGTGGTAACCAGGGATACAAGTCCTAGACATGATGCGAGACAAGACTGGTAGCTTATACAAGCACATTCAATACAATCACCCATGGTGTCAAGATGAAAGTTTACTAGCCTGTCAAGTTAGCTATCGTAACAGCGTTCATGAGTTATATATCAAGGTTACTTGTCAGGGATACACCACAACGGGTCACCATCAAGATCACTTATCATGTCAAAAGTGCGTCACGACGGACAACCATTCAAGAATTATCATGTCAAGGTTGCTTGTCAAGAGTGCACCACGACGGGTCACTATTTAAGAGTTATCATGTCAAGTTACTTATCAAGAGTGCACCTTAACAGGCCATTATCGTGTCATGTTACTTATTACTTGCTAAGGGTACGCCTTAACAGGCCACTATTGTCACGATCCGTACCCTAGAGTAAGGGCACGAGAAGTTGGTACGTCCAGCCTACGTCCAGTGTCGGCGGTAGAACGCTGTCCTAGGTCAATTATTTAACAATATAAGCTACCTGTACAATATATACACTCCGAATGGAGGTGACATAGCAGAATACAGTCTCAATCACATCTAAGGTAGAATACGATAAGATAGATATGAAATGAATCCACAAGGAGATACAACAGATAGAAGAAGATACAACAGATAGAAGTCTAAGTGTCTAAGATATCACAATCCAGAAAATATCTCAAATCTCAAATACAGTAATCCAGAGTAAAAATAAGTACAATTGAAAATCACTAATCTAAACTAATGGTGTGTCATCCACTGCTAATGGATCTTGCTGGAGATCCAAGTCACAACAATCCTCTAGGATAGTCCCATGGTAAATAGTACAAGGTTCCTCATCATCCTCTGTAAAATTTTCAACAGGTCTAGTCAGGACAGGAGCGAGCACAATACATCTCAACAAATCATAACAGGTTAGAAAATATAATCATGCTAGAGAGTAAGATACATGAAACTGAAGAATAACATAATGTAAAAGAGAGACTGTAAGTAAATAGCTACAATATATAAGAGAACTAATCGGTGCTAGTGATTCAGAGTACAAGATGAATATGTGAACAGCTGGAGGGTGATTCATGACTATACTAAAGAGGTGATTCATGACTATACTACTTTGGAATTATTCACATGCTCAGTTTCTACTCCCCCATCCCCAATCAATACACAAGGATCCAGTCAAGTTACGTTAAGATTCATGACTATACTACTGGCCCATAAAGGGTGATTCAAGAGTAATTCATAAATAGATTCGTGAAGGCTCTGTGATTCATGAGAGTACAGAAATCACAAGCTGATACATGAAGATTCATGATAATAGAAGCATGAGATACATGATGTAAGTAAAACACACGAGATATGAGTATCTGATGCTCCCGAGGGGGATAATATCTCATGAAGGGATCCATATAATACTAATCCGTGTTACCAACGTTTCAGCATCAAGTAAAGTAATCTAAAATATGAATATAATCCTAAACAAGATATAAAATGATCAGAGAATGTACTCGCCTGATATTTGTATGTCTAAAGAGAATATACTGTCTGAAGAGTGGTGTCTGGCTCCTATAGAACAGTACAAGTCACTACATGTCCAAAATAGTAAAATAGACTGCTACAATAAATTCTACATGATGTTTGGGTCAATCTAGGCAAAAGTCAACCCTTGGTCAACTCTAGTCAACTACACTAGTCAAACTAGGTCAACTAGGTCAAGTCCTAGCCCAAACAAGTCTAACAAGTCTCACTAGGCCTAACCAAGCCTAGACTAGCACTCACACAATGACAAGGCAATGTGAACCACAACAATACATAATATAAAATAGATACTATATATAAATACATACCTTCATACATACATGCATATCCATATTACATACATATTTATATATAGGCATATGTTACATCATGCATATTTATATAGTTACATAGATATATACATTCATGCACATTTACATACATACTTTTATACATTATATATGTTAACATTCATTACAATGCATTATATTTTACTTATACCTTTGATTGATTGATTCATTCATATATGACATTCATTCATGCATTTATACATTCATTCATGTTATCACTATATACATACTTACATACATCTATACATATACATTATATACATTGTATACAACATGTAAAAATAGAAGAGGGAAAAAAGGGAAAAAACTGAAATGGAAAGGGAAGGGAAGGAAAGGAAAAATGTAAGGAAAAAGGGAAAACAGTGGACATATACATGCTTGCATCATATATTCTACATTACCATACATACTATCATTATATATTGTATTACATTATGTATACATTATGCATTCATATCTATCATTACATGTATACCTTGCATTCATGTCTAGCATTCATTATATACTTTCATGCATACATTGTATATCATTCTTTCATTCATGCATTGCTTACATACATTATATTGATTGTATTCCTATATGCTTGCATTCAACTATATATATATATTAATGTAAAGAGGATACATATCATATATATATCATTTCATTCATCTAACATATTATACAATACATACTCTACATTCATTTAATATCCATACGACCACTATCGTGATATGGAACATGTTCAGAATTAACATGGTACAAGCATTCCATCAAGGACCCAAGTTACACAGAGGGTCATGAGACATAAGCATAAACGTAACAACCAAAAATAAGCAAAAAGGGGCAAAGGCTGTGGAAAGAAACGTACGGCCCGGGAGCCAAGGGCCATGCGGCAAAGGGGAACAAGGCCATGCGGCAAGGCTGTCGAGAGCCATGCGGCAAGGGGGGCGCATGAAGACTTGAGTGCCTATGCGGCCAAAGGGGAGCCGCAGGGGTCTGGGGTGCCTATGCGGCCAAGGGGGAGCCGCAGGGGACTGGGGTGCCTATGCGGCCCAAGGGGAGCCGCAGGGGATTGGGGTGCCTATACGGCCCAAGGAGAGCTGCAGGGGACTCTGCCGCATGAAAAGGCCATGCGACAGGCACTGTTCTTCTTCTCCAACTTTTCCGAGAAGAAGAATCTGGGAAGTTGGGGGTTCCCAGACTTCTCAACCTTCAATCTAAGCCCAAATCTGGACTTCCATAGGTCAAAATAGGGTAGAATGAACTTCTCTACAACATGGAACCATCAAAACTTAAAAATAATAAGGTTTGATAGATCAACATCCAAGAACTCCGAAAATGCAACAAGCCTAGATCTACAAGAATTAAACCATAGAAATTAAAAATGCTAAGTACTAAAGTGTCTTAGAATCTCGTGAGGAGGACAATGGAACAATAAAAATAGAGTTCCTCCATGAAGCAAGTTGCACTTGCCTAAGCCTCTCTTAGTAGGTGGAGAAGTTAAGAGGAAGAAGATGAAGAAATAAATGAAGAAGGAGAAGTAAATGAGGAGAGAGGGAGGGTTGATAGCTTTTAAAGGGAGAGGTCACATGTTGAACCAACCCAACCAAGCCAAACCAAAACCAAGCCATGCCAATATTAAACCAACACAAGATTAAACCAAGATTAGCTAGCAAGACAAGACAAGTAAAAATACTGGACAGGATCCCGTACACGTATACTGGAAATACGTATACGAAAAACGGAGGTGACAATACTACCCACCTCAGAAGAATTCCGTCCTCAGAATTTAATCAAGAGGCTAGAGATATCGAGCAATCTATACTAGTCACAGGCAAGTTATAACTAAGCAATCAATCAAGCAATCATTCATGCAAGCACGGAAGTTGAAGGCGTAAGGCATAAGAAGACATTATACCTTACGAGTCAAACAGGTCGGGATATCGCGATCGGATATCATCCTCACGCTCCCATGTTGACTCACCCAAAGATTGATGATCCCAAACAACACGGACTAACTTGATAGTCTTGTTCTTGAGCACCTTCTCTCTTCAGTCCAATACGGATATGGGCCTTTTCTCATACGAAAGGTTGGTACCAACAACCAATTCTGATTGATCAAGGACATGACTCGGATCCGGGATATACCGTCGCAATTGGGATACATGGAAGACATCATGTACTTCACGTAGCGATGGCGGAAGAGCGAGATGATAGGACATATCACCTACTCGCTCCAAGATATCAAACGACCCTATATACCTAGGACTAAGCTTTTCCTGCATGTCGAAATGAATGACGTCACGGGTAGACGAGATCCTAAGGAATACATGGTCGCCGACAGAAAATTCAAGAGGACGCCGATGAGAATCGGCCCAATGACGCTGGCGATCTTGTGCAACTCGAAGATGATCTCTGATTTAACTGACCACCTCATTAGTCTGCCTTACCATCTCTGGTCTAAGTATTTGTCTCTTACCGATATCATCCCAAGCTAAAGGAGATCTACATTTCCTGCCGTACAAGGCTTCAAAGGGTGCCATCCGGATACTGGCCTGGAAGCTGTTGTTGTAGGAGAACTCCACGAGATGAAGGTGATCTTCCCACGAACCACCGAAGTCGAGTGTATATGACAACAATATATCTTTAAGAGTCTGGATCGTACATTCTGACTGACCATCTGTTTGCGGGTAATAGACTGAACTGAACTTGAGGCGAGTCCCTAAACTCTCTTGAAGACTCCGCCAAAAGTGCGAGGTGAATCTCGAATCTCTGTCGGATACAATACTGACTGGTACTCTATACAATCTGACTATCTGCCTAAGGTACATCTCTACAAGCTGATCCGTCGACTGACCGATTCTGAAAGGGATAAAATGAGCTACCTTCGTAAGTCTGTCAACTATAACCCATATAGCATCTCTTCCAGCTGGGGATTTAGGTAACCCAGTTACAAAATCTATGGTAATGTGCTCCTATTTCCATTCTGGGATCGATAATGGTTGAAGAAGTCCAGCTGGTCTCTGATGTTCGGCCTTAACTTGCTGACGAACTAAATAATGAGAGACAAACCGGGCTATCTCCCTCTTCATGCCATTCCACCAGAAATGCTGACGGATATCTCGGTATATCTTCGTGCCACCGGAATAAATCTGTAACACCCAGTTTTCCAAATGAGGGTATTTTGGTCATTTTCAAAATTTTAGAATTTAATTTGAATTATTATTATTATTTATAATTAATGTGATTTTTTAGTTATTTTAGAATAATTGATTTTGGTGGTTTAGTGACTTTGACTTATATGACCTTGTAGACTAATCTAGTGGAAAACCTAGGTCTTGACTAAGTGGTTAGGATTTGAGAACCTAGGTTGACTTAAGTTCATGAGGATTAACTCATTGGTTTTAGTTTGGTGAATTTAGGAGCTAGATTGGTTAAGGAATGGCTTGTGAAGTCACAAGTCATTTTATGACTAATAGGCTTAATGGCCCATAGCAACACCCATTGAACCAAGCCCTAACCCTAGAAAATTTGACCAGCCACTATGGTCAGCCCCCCCTATTTATATGCTCTAAAAATTAGGGTTGCCTCTTTAGGAAACTTTGCCATTTAGAAGAGGTGAGTCCCCATCCTTGTAAATCCTTAGAAAATCCATTTCTTCTCCAAATTCCTTCAAACAAATTGCAATAGGACCTAAATCCATTGTTCTTGCTGTTGGTATTGAGTTTTTACAGGAAGGAATCAATTTGGAGAACTTTTGGTGGTTTGAGGAATCATTTCATTGGGGCTTTTTGAGAGCTTGTTCACCTATAGGTATAATCCTTTCCTTTGCTCATAAATTCTGTTAAAAATCATTTTAGGAATGCCCTAGCCCTAACCTAACAGTAGGATAGGCTAACCCTAGAATTTGGACCCATTTCGTGTCCGTATCGGACACGTACCAGTGTGTATAGATAAGTGTTCGACGAAATGCCTCAAAGGGCATTTCGATCGATTTTTGTGATTGTGTTTGAATAAAAAAAATCCATTTTAGGCTCGCTTATACATTTCTTGGACACTGAGCACGTTTTCGTGTCGGGTTGGGCCGACACGAGCGCGTGGACACGCGGTCGTGCACCCACGCGCGCGGGCAAATTTCTCTTCTGCTGCTCGTGCACGTTTTCTCTGTGCACAGAGGGTTTCGACACTTGAAACTCGACATAGGAGTCGTGTCCATGACTGACACAAGATCCCTAGAGTTTCAGGGACTCTCGTGTCGTATCGGACACGTATTTGTGTGTGCACATGTTGTACACTGTGCGTCCAGTGTGCAGTATTGGTTTTCTGTTTTAATTCGATTGCTAATGCTTTTAAATGTGTTTTAACTTACTAATTAGATCCTAAATATCATGAGTAATCCCTATTACATTAGGTTACATATTAGTTTAGGTTTAATGATGTGTTTTGGCTTGTAATGTGTTCGAACAGTTGATTCCTGACACATACACTGATACACTCAGACACAGTATTCTAGCAGTGAGTTTCCTCACTTGTAAATTCCTGTTAATGATGTTTTCCAACTATAAACTACCCCCACACATTTGTTGGCTCATATTAATGAAACATTTAAATTCATTTGGGCTTTCATTGACACTGTCAGACACTATTATTTTCAGTTTTCCTAACCCAGTTAATTCCCTTTGTGTTATGTTTTAAATTGATATATGATTACCCACATATCATAATACATGTTAGCTAAGTACTTTCATTCAAGATTTGGGTTTGTATGGTGTGATATGGGATTTGGTTTGTGGTTCAGAATATGAAATTATTGTTTAAAACCTGAGAATGTGTATTATTAAACTGAGATTTAGTTCCCAGTTTTCATATCAACCTGAGATTCTCTGTTTAATCTGGACATTGATTTCCCTCTTGCATTACATGTGTTAACTTGAATACTTCTCTTTTGAACTGTTAAACCTGGAAATGAGATGTTGGACTGATTTTTGAGTAATTGAAATTGAATGTAAAACCTGAGTTGTATTCTACATAAAACCTGAGATTTATTCCCTCCACTTGAATGTGTAACCTGGGATTTATCCCTGAGATGGAATGGTTTCCAGTTTTGTGTCAAACCTGAGTTTCACCTTATAATTGAATTGGTGTGAAACCTGAGAATAGTTTAAACCATTTAGATTGATTTGTAAACTGTTTATGACTCATGAATTATATTAAACTGAGAATGGGGGAGGTATTGAATTGTTTGTAAATCGATTTCCTTCTTTGAAATAACTGCAAACTGATTTTTCTTTTGTTCTTTGATTCCTGTTTAGGCATAGAACCTGAGATGGGGATTTTGTTTTCAGTTATTAGAAACCTGGGTATTCCTGTAACTTAAATAATAATTGTAACAACCTGAGATTCCCTCCTCTAGTTGTGAACTGAAATGAACTTTCACCTATATATGTGCAACCTGGGATTGGTTGTGTTCCAGTTATTGAAAACCTGGAATTGGATGTTCTAAAACCATGTTTACATTGTTTTTGATTCAATGCTTCTTCTTAATAACTGATATGGTATTGCACACTGTTTCATATGGAAACCTGAAATTTAATATCTGAGATTCTTGTTTGATTACCTGAGATTCCTCCTCTAGTTTGAACTGAAATGAACATAAACCTGAGATTTGTTTAACTAATGTTCATGTAGTTGTAAACCTGAGATTGGAGGTATTGTTTGGATTTAAAAACTGATTTCCTGTGCATGTATACACTGTTCTGTTTTCTGAGCACACACACACACACAGTGTGTACTCATGTGTCCCCTATCCCATTCCCTATAGATATATATGTGCATTGTTATATACACTTGTAATCTATATAATGTATCATAGTATTTTACCTATACATATTAATTATATATAGAAATGTGTGATAATGTGTATATATACATGATACCTTGTGATATGATTTGTATATATAAATATGGGTTATCATTTGACATATCATGATATATGGGTTTTGTGTTATGATATGGTATAGAGTATGGATACCATATGTCATAATGTATTGTATATATGATACTATATGATAATGTGTTATGATATATGGGTGAAATTGTATAAGTGACTATAGGGTAGATGTTTTCTTAATAGACTATTAGTCATAGTCATATCATGTGGCTATGTGAATATGGTATGGTTAGGCATAGTATGCCTAGTTGGAGTCTAGATGGACTGTGTAGGCTTGTTAGAACCTAGAATGACTTGCCAAACCTAGATTAGACTAGTTTGACTTGGTTGACCTAGTTTGACTTCTAGAGTTGACTTTGGTCTAGATTGACCTAGATTCATGTAGAACGCATTGTAGTGCATCTTATTACCATTCTGGACTTGTTGTGACTTATGCTATTCTAATAGGAGCCAGACACCACTCCTCGGACAGTATATATTCTCCAGATTCTTAGGATACAGGCGAGTACATTCTCTGATCATTTCATATCTTGTTTAGGATTATATTCCTGCTTTAGATTACTTTACATGATGCTGACATGTTGGAAACACGGATTAGTACTAAATGGATCTTGTTGTGCGATGTTATCCCCTTAGCGGATACATCGGGTATTCGTGTTCGTGTACTTTATCGTGAGCATCGTGTACTCCTTGTATTCATGATATTCGTGTACAAATCATGTGAAATCGTGTATACTCATGTGTTCACATGATCTCGTGTGCGACTATACTTTGTGTGCAATAACATAACTTAACTAGATCCTTGTGCATTGATTGGGGCGGGGGAGTAGAAGTGGTTATGTATTCAACCCAGTAGATTACTCGTGTACAACCTCTGTAGATTACTCGTGTACAATATCGTGCCGTCTACATAACCATCTTGTGCTCGGAATCACTAGCACTGTTAGTTCTCTATATATTGTAGCTATTTACTTACAGTTTCTCTCTTTTATCATATTATTTCTTCAGATCCTGTATCTTACTCTCTAGTATGTTTATATTTCCTAATCGGTTATGATTTTGTTGAGATGTACTGTACTCGCTCCTATCCTGACTGGACCTGTTGAAAATTTTACAGTGAATGATGAGGCTCTGGTGTCTATTTCTCTTGGTGCAGCATTAGACATCACTAGTGACTTGGACCTGATAGCAGTTGATGGCACTTCCTAGATTAGGATTGTCTTTACTTTCTGGATCACTGTATTTAGATTCTGGGATATTCTGAGATATGTATTTATTTTAATCACTTAGAATTCTAGATTTGTATCTCTGTGATGTTACATTCCTGGATATTATCTATCTTTATCTTTCTATCTCATTCCTGTTCTACCTTAGTTGTGATTGAGTTATATTCTGTTATGTCACCCCATTCGGGGAGTATAACTGTGTATTACCTTAACTGTTAGATGTTGTGACCTAGGACAGCGTTCTACCGCCGACACTGCGACGTAGGCTGGACGTACCCACATCTCGTGTCCTTACTCTAGGGTGCGGGTCGTGACACATTTTTAGTGGTAGCCCATGCAGGTCGAGTTATGCAGTGGTATTCGAACTAGAATATCACTACAGCCTGCAGTAGGATTAGGATATGCTTTGAGGGTACTCAATCACAGTTAGGATTCCTTGAGAGATTCCTGGGATGACCCTTGAGAATCTTATTTAAACTTCAATTTGAAATCCTTCCCCTTGTTTTGTTTGCTCTCACTCCTTGATTATTGAATTTGATTTTGATGAATCGTTGTTGATTTTGATTTTCCTATCGAGATGAATTTTATGTCCTGAGTTACGGTACCTTCTGATAACATATGTTGACGGAATAACGGAGATAATAAACGTCTACTTGGTTATGGAACCTAGAGTTTATCACAGCTATATTAGCTGGCGTGGCGGAAACATAGAGACCGACTTCGGATGTACGTATCTTGGTTATGAGATTTGGAATTTCTCGCAGCTATACTAGTCGGCATAGCGAGAATTCCAGACGACATGATTATAGAGGTACATGCCCCTGTTATGGACTCTACCGTTTATCGCAGCCTTGCTTACTAGCGTGGTGAGGATTCTGAGTATCATGATTTTGGACAGACGTATATGATTATCAGATTGTATCTTGAAAAGTTTCTTAAATATATCGTCTCTATCTTCATTCCAGTTATTATAAATTGTTTCCATCATCATTTAACTTAGGAGTAGGAGTATGAGTAGGAGTAGCTTAGCTGTTATTATGAACCTTGTGTAACATTTGCTATAAATTTCTTCCTAATACAATGAATCAATGATTTTGCTAGACTTTGACTTAGATTTGATATTGTAACTCTAGTTTCAAAATAGTTCCTTCTTTTAAACAGATAGGCAGAACAGATTTTATCATTATTTTATTCTTTCTATTGATTCTTGTATTACCCTAATATATATATATATATATATATATATATAGTGGACACAGATACTTGCCTGACACATATGCATACTACACTTGTTTATCAACCTATCTAAATGCATGTTAATATGATTAATGTTAAGTTCTCAAATCCTAGTATTCTAATATAGTGCAGTATCAGTGACTAGTTCTCTGTTACTCCATATTAAATTCGTAATTTAAATTTAAATTTCATGTTATTAGTTTTGCTTGCATCACTACACATGTATGTTATATACAGGGTTTCATTTCTTAAAGAAATTGGTTGAGTTTGTGTTTGAATTTGTCAAATCTGAGACTGTGTGCATAGTAAACCCTTAACCTTGGATTCTAAGTGTTTAGTTCAAATTGCAGTTTTAAATTGTAAAGTTTTGAGCCGTATACATGGTTGTGTGCAGGTATATAATGTTAGGTTCATACTGTTACATGTTAAGTTGTGGTTAGGGTACACATTGAGTTGGTTTTGATGTTTGAATTTCTCCAAAACCTTGAAAACTGAATACATGTTAACATTTTTTTTACATTGCTTTTAATATGTGTAGTTCAATTTCAGACCTAATATGTAATGCTGAGCTAGCTGAATGATGAACCCTTCATTTCAAGTCTTAACCCATGTACACATGACACTCTACACTAATGTACACAACTGCCATGAAAACCTAACCTTTCATCTCTATGTTATGTTCATATAGCTATATAGATATATATATAGTTCTGTAAACATGTTATAATGTATGTAGATGCATAATTAAATCTTTACCTCTCTATACATATAGATATACATATATACACGGTTAGCCATGCATGTTATGAGTAAATAACTTGTGCCTTGTAGACTGCTTAACCAATATGCCATGAATAGTGTAACTCGATAGCTACAGTTGAGACTCAAATCCTCCTATACACTTTCATGTATATTTCACACTAACCACATAACCTTTACATAATGTTAGCTTTTCCCCTCTAACACTCTCTCTTCTATATATAGTAGATTGTGATTGCATTCAATGCTATTGACTTTCGTTCCTTAAACTTTTGGTTTTGATTTTTCTTAAATAGTACCCTTTATAGATGATTAGTAGTTGTCTTATTTATTTTTCTTGATAATTATCAGTTTTCAGATAGGATGGTAGACTGCCATACAGCCTTGATGATTGTTGTTTTCTTGGTTATCCTTCCCAGTATGGCACCCATGACCCTAGCCCGTCGCCTGAGAGCAGCTGCAGCTACTGAGAGTGTGCTTCCACCTCCTATTGTTCAGGAGGTAGTGATCCCTCTATCTGATCAGGGGGTGGTGGCACCTCCTGTCATTGAGGAGATGGTGGTAGCCTCGCCAGAGATTCTTTCTTCATCTCCTATCGTTCAGGAGAGAGCTGCAGATTTGCCTGAGACTGAGAGCCTTTTCCCACCCCTTGAGATGGTACCCCATACTTCACTACCCGGAGGTTTGTTACTTGACGCAGCTCAGGTGTTTGAATATTTCCAAGAAAGGATGTCGGAGTCACAAAGAGTTCATGATGAGGCCATGAGGGAGCAGTACCAAAGGTTGCTATGTCTGCGGGACTCTGTGCTTCCAGGAAGAGAGCCTAGCTCCAAGAGGGTGAGGAGCAGTACCCAGTCCTACCCAGAGCTTGATGAGTACCCATATATCCAGCCTATATCATCATACCCAGCCCAGTCTCCTGTCCAGCAGAGGTCAGCTGAGCCAGAGTCTATCTGTACCTACTGTAGGAAGTCTGGGCACAAGTGGAACTTCTGTAGAAAGAGACTAGGTTTGTGCCTAATCTGCGGGTCAGCTGCACACTGGATACAACACTGCCCTGATAGATCTGCCCCAACCAGGGCCCTGCTTCCAGGAGGGAGTTCTAGTTCTCAGACCTAGCTGGAGGTGAGTTTTGACCTAACCTTAGTATCCCTTTTTGAGAATATTTGATGCATCCCTTGCTTGTATGTTTTGATACCTTGTGATTGCCTAGTACTGTAGCATGTTGGTGTAACTAGATGAGACCCCAGACTGATATTACATGCCATGACCCCATAGGTTACACTTTCCAACTGAAAGATTTGAATAGGTTTCTGAGACTTTGATTGTGGGGGTTTGACCTAGAAGGGGTACGATCATCTTAATTTCGAGGACGGAATTTTTCTAAGGTGGGTAGGAGTGTAACACCCAGTTTTCCAAATGAGGGTATTTTGGTCATTTTCAAAATTTTAGAATTTAATTTGAATTATTATTATTATTTATAATTAATGTGATTTTTTAGTTATTTTAGAATAATTGATTTTGGTGGTTTAGTGACTTTGACTTATGTGACCTTGTAGACTAATCTAGTGGAAAACCTAGGTCTTGACTAAGTGGTTAGGATTTGAGAACCTAGATTGACTTAAGTTTATGAGGATTAACTCATTGGGTTTAGTTTGGTGAAATTAGGAGCTAGATTGGTTAAGGAATGGCTTGTGAAGTCACAAGTTATTTTATGACTAATAGGCTTAATGGCCCATAGCCCACACCCATTGAACCAAGCCCTAACCCTAGAAAATTTGACCAGCCACTATGGTCAGCCCCCCTATTTAAATGCTCTAAAAATTAGGGTTGCCTCTTAAGGAAACTTTGCCATTTGGAAGAGGTGAGTCCCTATCCTTGTAAATCCTTAGAAAATCCATTTCTTCTCCAAATTCCTTCAAACAAATTGCAATAGGACCTAAATCCATTGTTCTTGCTGTTGGTATTGAGTTTTTACAGGGCGGAATCAATTTGGAGAACTTTTGGTTGTTTGAGGAATCATTTCATTGGGGCTTTTTGAGAGCTTGTTCACCTATAGGTATAATCCTTTCCTTTGCTCATAAATTCTGTTAAAAATCATTTTAGGAATGACCTAGCCCTAACCTAACAGTAGGATAGAAAACCCTAGAATTTGGACCCATTTCGTGTCCGTATCGGATACGTACCAGTGTGTATAGATAAGTGTTCGACGAAATGCCTCAAAGGGCATTTCGATCAATTTTTGTGATTGTGTTTGAATAGAAAAATCCATTTTAGGCTCGCTTATACATTTCTTGGACACTGAGCACATTTTCGTGTCAGGTTGGGCCGATACGAGCGTGTAGACACGCGGTCGTGCACCCACGCACGCGGGCAGATTTCTCCCCTGCTGCTCGTGCACGTTTTCTCTGTGCACAGAGGATTTCGACGCTTGAAACTCGACATAGGAGTCGTGTCCATGACTGACACGAGATTCCTAGAGTTTCAGGGACTCTCGTGTCGTGTCGGACACGTATTTGTGTGTGCACATGTTGTACACTGTGCGTCCAGTGTGCAGTGTGGGTTTTCTATTTCAATTCGATTGCTAATGCTTTTAAATGTGTTTTAACTTACTAATTAGATCCTAAATATCATGAGTAATCCCTATTACATTAGGTTACATATTAGTTTAGGTTTAATGATGTGTTTTGGCTTGTAATGTGTTCGAACAGTTGATTCCTGACACATACACTGATACACTCAGACACAGTGTTCTAGCAGTGAGTTTCCTCACTTGTAAATTCCTGTTAATGATGTTTTCCAACTATAAACTACCCCCACACATTTGTTGGCTCATATTAATGAAACATTTAAATTCATTTGGGCTTTCATTGACACTGTCAGACACTATTATTTCCAGTTTTCCCAACCCAATTAATTTCCTTTGTGTTATGTTTTAAATTGATATATGATTACCCACATATCATAATACATGTTAGCTAAGTACTTTCATTCAAGATTTGGGTTTGTATGGTGTGATATGGGATTTGGTTTGTGGTTCAGAATATGAAATTATTGTTTAAAACCTGAGAATGTGTATTATTAAACTGAGATTTAGTTCCCAGTTTTCACATCAACCTGAGATTCTCTGTTTAATCTGGACATTGATTTCCCTCTTGCATTACATGTGTTAACTTGAATACTTCTCTTTTGAACTGTTAAACCTGGAAATGAGATATTGGACTGATTTTTGAGTAATTGAAATTGAATGTAAAACCTGAGTTGTATTCTACATAAAACCTGAGATTTATTTCCTCCACTTGAATGTGTAACCTGGGATTTATCCCTGAGATGGAATGGTTTCCAGTTTTGTGTCAAACCTGAGTTTCACCTTATAATTGAATTAGTGTGAAACCTGAGAATAGTTTAAACCATTTAGATTGATTTGTAAACTGTTTATGACTCATGAATTATATTAAACTGAGAACGGGGGAGGTATTGAATTGTTTGTAAATCAATTTCCTTCTTTGAAATAACTGCAAACTGATTTTTCTTTTGTTCTTTGATTCCTGTATAGACATAGAACCTGAGATGGGGATTTTGTTTCCAGTTATTAGAAACCTGGGTATTCCTGTAACTTAAATAATAATTATAACAACCTGAGATTCCCTTCTCTAGTTGTGAACTGAAATGAACTTTCACCTATATATGTGCAACCTGGGATTGGTTGTGTTCCAGTTATTGAAAACCTGGAATTGGATGTTCTAAAACCATGTTTACATTGTTTTTGATTCAATGCTTCTTCTTAATAACTGATATGGTATTGCACACTGTTTCATATGGAAACCTGAAATTTTAATATCTGAGATTCTTGTTTGATTACCTGAGATTCCTCCTCTAGTTTGAACTGAAATGAACATAAACCTGAGATTTGTTTAACTAATGTTCATGTAGTTGTAAACCTGAGATTGGAGGTATTGTTTGGATTTAAAAACTGATTTCCTGTGCATGTATACACTATTCTATTTTCTGAGCACACACACACACACAATGTGTACTCATGTGTCTCCTCTCCCATTCCCTATAGATATATATATGTGCATTGTTATATACACTTGTAATCTATATAATGTATCATAGTATTTTACCTATACATATTAATTATATATAGGAATGTGTGATAATGTGTATATATACATGATACCTTGTGATATGATTTGTATATATAAATATGGGTTATCATTTGACATATCATGATATGTGGGTTTTGTGTTATGATATGGTATAGAGTATGGATACCATATGTCATAATGTATTGTATATATGATACTATATGATAATGTGTTATAATATATGGGTGAAATTGTATAAGTGACTATAGGGTAGATGTTTTCTTAATAGACTATTAGTCATAGTCATATCATGTGGTTATGTGAATATGGTATGGTTAGGCATGGTATGCCTAGTTGGAGTCTAGATGGACTGTGTAGGCTTGTTAGAACCTAGAATGACTTGCCAAACCTAGATTAGACTAGTTTGACTTGGTTGACCTAGTTTGACTTCTAGAGTTGACTTTGGTCTAGATTGACCTAGATTCATGTAGAACGCATTGTAGTGCATCTTATTACCATTCTGGACTTGTTGTGACTTGTGCTGTTCTAATAGGAGCCAGACACCACTCCTCGGACAGTATATATTCTCCAGATTCTCAGGATACAGGCGAGTACATTCTCTGATCATTTCATATCTTGTTTAGGATTATATTCCTGCTTTAGATTACTTTACATGATGCTGACACATTGAAAACACGGATTAGTACTATATGGATCTTGTTGTGCGATGTTATCCCCTTAGCGGATACATCGGATATTCGTGTTCGTGTACTTTATCGTGAGCATCGTGTACTCCTTGTATTCGTGATATTCGTGTACAAATCGTGTGAAATCGTGTATACTCATGTGTTCATATTATCTCGTGTGCGACTATACTTCGTGTGCAATAACATAACTTAACTAGATCCTTATGTATTGATTGGGGCGGGGGAGTAGAAGTGGTTATGTATTCAACCTAGTAGATTACTCGTGTACAACCTCTGTAGATTACTCGTGTACAACATCGTGCTGTCTACATAACCATCTTGTGCTCTGAATCACTAGCACTGTTAGTTCTCTATATATTGTAGCTATTTACTTACAGTTTCTCTCTTTTATCATATTATTTCTTCAGATCCTGTATCTTACTCTCTAGCATGTTTATATTTCCTAACCGGTTATGATTTTGTTGAGATGTACTGTACTCGCTCCTGTCCTGACTGGACCTGTTGGAAATTTTACAGTGAATGATGAGGCTCTGGTGTCTATCCCTTTTGGTGCAGCATTAGACATCACTAGTGACTTGGACCTGATAGCAGTTGATGGCACTTCCTAGATTAGGATTGTCTTTACTTTCTGGATCACTGTATTTAGATTCTGGGATATTCTGAGATATGTATTTATTTTAATCACTTAGAATTCTGGATTTGTATCACTGTGATGTTACATTCCTGGATATTATCTATCTTTATCTTTCTATCTCATTCCTGTTCTACCTTAGTTGTGATTGAGTTATATTCTGTTATGCCACCCCATTCGGGGAGTATAACTGTGTATTACCTTAGCTGTTAGATGTTGTGACCTAGGACAGCGTTCTACCACCGATACTGCGGCGTAGGCTGGACGTACCCACGTCTCGTGCCCTTCCTCTAGGGTGCGGGTCGTGACAAAATCGAATACTGAGAACTGTGAGCTTCTGCCATGATCTCCTGTCTGATATCTTCACTGGGTACACAAAGATGCCACCTATGTCAGAGTGTACCATCTTTATGAATACATAGCTCTGGTCTTCTCCCTGCTACACATTCTGCCCTAAGCCGTTGAAGCTTAGGATCCGTAGACTGAGCTAACTTGATCCTCTCTACTATACTGGACTGAACTTGCATACTGGCCATCAATGCCACACTGGAAGTAAGAACAACTTCAATACCCATCTTCTGAAGATCTTCCAACAACTCTGGCTGCGCTGTTAGAAAATAAGCCCCGGCTCTCCTGCTCAATGCATCTGCAACAACGTTGGCCTTCCCAGGATAATACTGCAAGTCGATGTCATAATCTACAAGTAGCTCTAGCCATCTTCTCTGACGCATATTGAGGTCCTTCTGGGTAAACACATACTTAAGATTCTTGTGGTCGATAAAAATCTCCACCCGATCTCCATATTGATAATGCCTCCAAAGCTTAAGTACGAAAACCACCGCTGCTAATTCCAAGTCATGGGTTGGGTAATTCCTCTCATGATCACGAAGCTGACGTGATGCATAAGCTACTACCTTGCCATGCTGCATCAAGACACATCCCAATCTTCTGCCAGAAGCATCACAATAAACTGAAAATCCTTCAGTCCCATCTGGAAGCGTGAGAATGGGAACGGTCATCAATCTCTGCTTCAACTTCTCGAATGAACTCTGACACTCGGCTGTCCAAGCAAACTGCACATCCTTGCGGGTCAACTGCGTTAATGGCGCTGAAATTCTAGCAAAGTCTGATACAAACTGCCGATAATAGTCGGCCAATCCAAGAAAACTCTGAACTTCTGCGACAGTGCTAGGTACTGGCCATGTCTCTATGGCCACTATCTTCTGGGGGTCCACTTCCACTCCACCTCTGGTGATGATGTGACCTAAGTACGAGATATGATCAAACCAAAACTCGTACTTACTGAACTTCGCATACAACTGGTGCTCCCGAAGAATCTGAAGAACCACACGGAGATGCTGCTCATGCTCCGCCTCACTCTTGCTATAGACTAAGATGTCATCTATAAACACTATCACAAACTGGTCCAAATAGGGCATAAAGATACGATTCAAGAGGTCCATAAATACGGCTGGCGAATTAGTCGCTCAAAATGGCATAACAAGGAACTCCCAATGTCCATACCTCGATCTGAATGCTGTCTTCGGGATGTCTTGCTCTCTGACTCTAATCTGATGGTACCCTGACCGCAAGTCAATCTTCGAGAATACTGCCGCTCCCTTGAGCTGATCAAATAAGTCATCTATCCTTGGTAGAGGATATCTGTTCTTGATTGTTACAGAGTTCAAGGTACGATAATCAACACATAATCTTGACGTACCATCCTTCTTTTTTACAAGAAGCATCGGGGCTCCCCAAGGTGATCCGCTAGCACGAATGAATCCCTTGGTTCTAAGTTCTTTAATCATCTTGTACAAGATCTCTAACTCTGAAGGTGCCATCCTATAGACTCTCTCTGACACTGGTGCTGATTTGGGAATCAAATCAATGGTGAACTCGATCTCTCTCTCTGGGGCATGCCTGAAAGCTCTTCGGGAAATACATCAGGAAACTCTTCTACAACTCTGGGAAACTGAACTGCTGCTACTGCCATTCGCAATGCTGGAGAATAAGGTTCAACTGCGCCTCGAAAAAATAAAAACTCTAGCTCACCAGGAATACTAAAAATAATCTTGCCGATATGACAATCTATTCTAGCATACTGGTCCTTCAACCAATCCATCCCTAGGACCACATCATAATCGGCCATCGGGAACTCTATCAACCTAGCGGAAAACTCTCTACCGTTAACTACGATTCGACATGAGGAAAACACTCTATCTACTCCCACAAGACCATTACCAGTAAGTATATTGAGCCTTACTGATAAGGACTCGGGCTCCAGTCCTATCCGTGTCGCGAATCGTGCAGACATAAATGAATGCGATGCACCCGAATCAAATAATACTGATGCAGGAAAAGAGTTGACGAGAATGGTACCTGCCACCACCTTATCTGATGCCAACTCCTCCTCTACGGTCAAAGCCATCGCTTGACCTTGCCCTCTGGGTGCTGGTCCCCTCTGTTGAAAACCTCTCTGGCGGTTCTGATTCTGAGCCTGGGCCTGGGCATACTGCTGCGGTCGCTGCTGCTGGAATGCCTGAGCCTGAGGCGGCAATGGCCTCGGAGGCT
This sequence comes from Iris pallida, assembly GCA_029216955.1. NCBI lineage: Eukaryota > Viridiplantae > Streptophyta > Magnoliopsida > Asparagales > Iridaceae > Iris > Iris pallida. The sequence goes on from JANAVB010040619.1 coordinate 13,382,453, forward strand.
GGTACTGCTGCTGCTGCACTGGTGCTGGTCCCCTCACCGAAGGACTAGTCTGGGCCGATGAGGATGAACCGGCTCTCTGCGGGCAGGACGCTATCATATGATCCGATGCCCCATAAGCCAAACACAATCTTTGTGCTCGGCGACATTTCGACACCACATGCCCTGGCTTCCCATAATGGGTGCAGCCCATTGTGGAAGACTTCCTTCGCTTCTGCTGCTGAGGGTACGTCGGGGTTGAGTGCTGAACCGACGTAACTGATGCTGCCTTACTCGGAGCTCCGATGGTCAAGGCCCTAGCTGTCGGGGCTGGGGCTGAAGACTGGTTCATCTGACCATGGGACCACTTTCGTCCTCCAGTTCTGTCCACAATCCTCTGCGAAGTATACTCATGCCTCTTTGCTGCTCGCAAGACGGCATCAAAAGTCCGATGCTCAAACTGCTCCACTGCTAAAATGATCTCTAAGTGGAGTCCTTGCTGGAACCGCTGCGCTCGATCGAACTCTGTTGCCACCAAGGTGGGAGCAAACCGACTCAGTCTCAAAAACTCGGCCACATATCCATCAACTGTCCTGCTCATTTGCCTGAGATTGGTGAATCTCGTCTGTAGGTCGTGCCGAGCTACAGCATCGAAGTACTTGATCTGAAACTTGTCACTGAATACCGCCCATGGAACAGGCGTCGCCAATCCAACTGCTATTATCGCCCACCAGTGTGGGCTAGGTCCAAAAACTATAGCCGCACCACAGCTACCTTCTCTCCTTCTGGAGTCTTGGCTGCATCCAAGATGATCTCGATGTCCTGGAGCCACGCATCAGCTGCAATAGCGTCCTCACTACCATTGAAGAAAGGAGGGTTCAGACGCTTGAAACTGCTAGCCGCACTGTTCCCTTGATAAACAGCACGGCCCATGGAATCTTGTACTGCCTGGTACAGGACATCACCCCGACGATCTTGAGATGCAAGCAATTTCCTGATGAGACCCACCAGGGTGCCATCATCAGGCTCTGCAGGCTGAACTGGCTGAACTGGTGGCTCTTGACCCCCAGTAGGCATGACTCTGGAGGCTACTCCTGAATGCTGGGCTTGATCTCCATGTTGATGCTGGTCCACGGGAGGTGCTCCGTCTTGTCGATCGGTAGGACCAGGAACAATGTCGCTGAAGAAACGACATAGGAAACAATAAGGAAGGACCATGATAGATCAAGGATATAAGCATGTGATCAGATCAAGAATTCAGAAAGATTAGAAGACACGAGTAGAGATCAAGGACGAGTGCGATTGAGACATCTATCCGGTAAAACCCTCACACATCTTGATTTACAAGACTTGCATAGGCCACCACTTAAACCGTATCACGCCCCAGAACCAGAATACTGAAGAGCGGGGGACAGATACAGCCAACTACGTACCTTGAAGTGAATCCCACCTTGCAATACGATCACGACTGTCTAGATGCATGAGGGTTTACTACAAGCCATCAGTCTCTTAAGGTTAAGAACAAGCCTAGTGTCTCAATCTCAAGCAAGCAAGTAATTGTAACAAGAGGGTAGACCATCAGATAATCCATAGTAAGGCGTCCCGTACATTTCATATACAGATGATCATGAAGCTAGTCATACAAAATGTGAAGACTAGCAAGAGTTTAAGTCATACATGATCAACCCTAGGATTTGTCAATCATGTTAGAGCCCGTAGGCAGATAGTAAGTACGGTTGCAAACGAGCTAACACTTGCTCGGCGACTAAACGCCTCAAAAGAATATTTTTACAATAGAGTGAGAGAGCAAAATAAAACCCACTCGTTGCCAGGATTCCTTTTAGTAGTCACCATATGGCAGGAAGACTGAAAGATCCTCGATAGCTGCTCCGAAATCTGGCCATATAAAACCAGCTGGGTCAGACCCCAGAAAGAGCAAGTGCCATAAAGGAGGCTTCACTTAAGAACTAAAACCAGCACATCAGCACATAAAATCATAAAAAAATTAGCATAAGACATGAGTTAGAGAAAACAGGGTGATAAACGATAAGATAACTAAAGAACTATTCCGGTAACCAAGTTACAACCCGTAAACCAAATAAGGGCCGGGGTTGTAACCCTTCACCTGAACAGAACTTAGCCTCTAACCAATTATCGATAAAGTAAAGCATAACAGTCATGTCCAGAGATAGCCATGTACTGGATCAAGGCAAGACTAGACAAGATGGGCTTTATTCAATTATTCGCGGCCAAGCACGAGTATGGCTTGATAGTTAACTAGCTAGGGTTATGACAAGCCTAGTTACTAGCAAGATGCAATAAGATATTCCTACGGCCACAAGCCCTACAGACCATCAGGTTATCCAGGCGCAAGGTTCATGTTAAGAGTTGTCTTGACTTGTTAGGTGACTTGGATGCAATACATGACAGAGTGCATATTAATCGTTTCATGTAGTGCCCCACATAACAGTGAGCTAGAAATGTGTCCTATTCGTCGGCAGGCTACAAGTCCATCAGGAAGACGCCCAGATAACGAGATTGCTTGTAGCCGAAATATCTCTCTATATGAACTACGTGATCAATCTAGTCATTAACCTAGTCAGATTCAGTATGAATCCCTGACCGTGGTAATCAGGGATACAAGTCCTAGACATGATGCGAGACAAGACTGGTAGCTTATACAAGCATATTCAATGTAATCACCCACGGTGTCAAGATGAGAGTTTACTAGCCTGTCAAGTTAGCTGTCGCAACAACGTTTATGAGTTACATGTCAAGGTTACTTGTCAGGGGTGCACCACAACAGGTCACTATCAAGATTACTTATCATGTCAAGAGTGCGTCATGACGGACCACCATTCAAGAATTATCATATCATGGTTTGTAGCTCCCCTTCCCGAAATTTTTTCAAAATATTTATTTATTCTTTTATTTGATTTAATAGTGATTTTAGAAATTTTGTAAATAATTATTTAGTTAATTATTACGGTGGATGACTGTAGCCATGGTTGAGATTTGGAGTGCAAGATGACTAGGAATCATGGCACGGATAGTGCAGTGACGTGCTTTGACTAGTGTTTAGTCATGGTAGGGGAAGGCTGAGCCATAGTGATGTCCTAACTAGGAAAACCAGGCTAAGTTGCGACGTAACCCCTATAGATTAATTAATTATATATTAATTTAGATTATGATTTTTGGGGACCCGGTTGTGCCAATTTAGTTCGAACTGGACCCGATCCAAATCCCAGCATTTGTAAGTATGTAGTGAGACCAAAGGCGACCATGTAGACATATTTTATGTGTGTAAAATATTTATTAAATTATTTTAGGTATTGATGTGCATTTTTTAACTATTTGAATATTTATACGAAAATTGGTATTTTTATTATTTAATATTGTTTTACAATATTTGTACAATTTTCTGGACTCGGATAAGTGTGAGTAGTATGGATTCACCAAACCACCAGTTAAGTATTATTTTATTATTTTTGGTGATTAAATAAATATATTTATTACTATTAGATATTATTATTATTGGTTAATCTAGTATTTATTGATATAATATATGTGAATAAGTGTATGTGAATATGAATATATATGAATACATATATTATATATGGGTATGAATATATATAAATAAATATTATATTTGTATATATATAAATGTGTATGTATGTATATATATATATATATATATATATATATATATATATATATATATATATATATATATATATATATATATATGTCGGTATATATAAATATATACTATATATGTGTGTGTATGTGTATATATATATATAAATATATATGTATATGAATATATGTGTGTATGTCACGCCCCAGAACCAGAATACTGGAGAGCGGGGGCAGACATAGCCAGCTACGTATATTGAAATGGATTCCATCTCGCTATACGGTCACGGCTGTCTAGATACATGAGGGTTTACTACAAGCCAACAGTCTCCTATGGTCATGAACAAGCCTAGTGTCTCAATCACAAGCAAGTAAGTAAATGTTACAAGATGTATGATCATTAAATATACAATAATAAGGCGTCCCAAATATTACATATTCAGCTGATCATGAAGCTAGTCGTTACAAAATGTGAGGACTAGCAAGAGTTTAGTCATACATGATCAACCCTAGGATCTGTCAATCATGTTACAGCCCGTAGGCAGACAGTAAGTAAAGTGCAATCGAGCTAAACAGGTGCTCGTCGGCTAAACGCCTCAAAAGAATATTTTTACAATAAAGTGGGAGATCAAAAATAAACCCACTCGTTGCCAGGGTTCCGTCTAGTGGCCACCATCTGGCTGGAAGGTCGGTAGATCCTCTGGAGCTGCTCCGAAATCTGGCCATACAAAACCAGCTGGGTCAGACCCCAGAAAGAGCAAGTGCCACAAAGGAAGCTTCACTTAGGAACTAAAACCAGCAATTAACACAAGAGTATAAATAAAAGTAAGAACTAGAAATAAAGAAAATACATCTGGATGATATACGACGAGATAACCATGGAACTATTCAGATAACCAGGTTACAACCCGTAAACCAAACAAGGACCGGGGTTGTAACCCTTCGTCTGAACAGAACTTGGAATTCTCATCATTTATCGGTAAAATAAATACAGGCATTCAGGTCATATAGCAATCTGGAGCAGGATCAGGACAAGACTAGACTGGTTAAACTCCATCCAATCATTCACGGCCAAGCAAGAATTACGGCTTGATACTTTAACTAACTAGGGTTATCACAGGCCTAATTACTAGCAAAATGCAGTGAGATTATTCCACAGCCACAAGCCCTGCAGACCATCCAGGTTACCCAGGTCGAAATTAGGGGTTGAATTCAGGGGGGTACATCGTCCAGGAAATGCATGTACCCTTAGGTAGCTTGAAAGGTACAACACATGACAGTGTGCTGGAAATGTGCCCTACTCGACGGCAGGCTACAGATCCCAGGCGCACCCAGGTAACGGGATTACCTGTAGCTGGGAAATATCTTCATGAGTAATGTGTTAATCTAGTTATTAACCTTAGTCCATTTCAATAGGTACTCCTGACCGTGATACTCAGGAGCTCCCTCCCTAGACATGATGCAAGACAGGACTGGTTTATTTGTACAAGCACAATCGCCCACGGTGTCCATGTTATTATACAGGTCATGTCATATCAGGTAGCCGTCGCAACAGCTTATCAGATATATTATGTCAGGTATATCATGTCAAGTATTCTTGTCAGGAGTGCGCCACGACGGGCCACTATCAGGTTATGTCAGGTTTTCTTGTTAAGAGTGCACCACTATGGGTCACTATCGTGTCATGCTCAGGTATCATTTTCAAACATATTAAACAAATCCATGATTATCAAGTTCATGACAAAAGGCGTAAGGATATAAAATGGACGTAAAATATCTAATAAAATATCAATATTCAGGGCTATAGAAGAGCCATGCGGCTAAGTCATATGCGGTCAGGAAAGGGTAGACTCATGCGGCCCAATTAGAAGAGCGCATGCGGCCAGGGTCACTGGATCCCATGCGACTAAGACAAGGGGGCGCATGCGGTCAGGAAGATAGGAAACTCATGCGGCTGGGGGAATGGGTCTCATGCGGCTAGCAGGCCAATCAGGTACATGCAGCCGGGGGGGGGGGAAGTGTGGTTCCATGCGGCTCGAGAAAAAGCAATCCATGCGGCTGCGGGAGAGGGAAACCATATGCGGCTCAGAAGGGAAGAGTACTCATGCGGCTGCGGGGAGCAATGCCTATGCGGCTGGGAGCAAGTGTACGTATGCGGCTCGCGAGTGTTGAGTTCATGCGGCTCAGGATGAAGTCCTCATGCGGCTAGCGGGAATGGCGCATGCGGCTGCAGAGTTCAGAACTTATGCGGCTGGGAATTGAGCGAGTTATGCGGCTAAGTGAGTCCGACTCTCATGCGGCTCAAGAACTTTCAGTCATACGGCTGGATAGAACACTTGCCGCGTGAATATTCATGCGGTCAAGTCAAGCACTGTTCATCTTCTCTAAAGTTTCAGAGAAGAAGAACACCATGAGAGCCAAGTCCTCAAGCTCCATAACTCCATCATCCGGAGCCTAAATCCGAACTTCCATAGGTCAAAATGGGGTAGAACGAAATTCTCTATAACATGGAACCATCAAAACTCGAAAATAACAAGATTTAGTAGATCAAAAACCAAGAAATCCGAAAATAATGTAAACTTAGATCTACAAGAATCTAGCCATGGAAATTAGAAAAGCCAAGTACTAAAGTGTTTTATAATGTAGTAAAGAAGAGAATGGATCAATAAAATCAGAGTTCCTCCATGAAGCAAGTTGCACTTGTCTAGACCTCTCTCTTCTCTCTTTGGTGGGTAAGGAAGTAATGGGGAAGAAGAAGATGATTAATGAAGAGAGAGAATAGAGAGAATGGATTAATAAATACAATGGTGGTGGTAGGTAGGGGTTCACATTGGTTCATATTGAACCAAAGAAAACCGATCCAAGCCGAACCAAGCCAACCCGGGACAAGAATAAACCAAGCCATGCCATGAAGAAAACTAAACAAGAAATCATGTAATACAGAATAAAATATGTATACATATCCCAAAATACGTAATACGAACACAGGCATTACAACTCTACCCACCTTAAAAGAATTCCGTTCTCGGAATTTAATTAAGAGGCTAGAGAGACAAGAATAAGCTACACTAATCACAGGCAAGCTATACTAGACAATCAATCAAGCAATCAATCATGAAAGCAAGGAATCGAAGGCATGAGACATAAGAAGGACATTATACCTCACGAATCAAACAAGTCGGGATATCGCGATCGGATATCGTCCTTACGCTTCCACGTTGACTCACCCAAAGAGTGATGACCCCAAGCAACTCGGACTAACTTAATAGTCTTGTTCTTGAGTATCTTCTCTCTCCAGTCCAATATAGACACGGGCCTCTCCTCATACGAAAGGTTGGTACCAACAACCAATTCTGAATGATCCAGGATGTGGCTCGGGTCCGGGATATACCGTCGTAATTGGGATACATGGAACACGTCATGTACCTCGCTTAGCGACGGCAGAAGAGCGAGACGATAGGATACATCTCCTACTCGCTCCAGAATGTCGAACGGTCCTATATACCTAGGACTAAGCTTTCCCCGGACGCCGAAACGAATGACGTCACGGTTAGGCGAAATCCTCAGGAATACATGGTCACCGACCGAAAACTCGAGAGGGCGCCGATGAGAATCGACCCAATGGCGCCGGTGATCTTGGGCAACTCGAAGATGATCTCTGACCCTTCTGACCACTTCAACTGTCTGAGTGATCATTTCTGGACCAAGCATTTGTCTCTCCCCAACATCATCCCAGGCTAGCGGGGATCTGCACTTTCTACCATACAGTGCCTCGAACGGTGCCATCTGGATACTGGCCTGGAAACTGTTGTTGTACGAGAATTCTACCAGGTGCAAGTGATCTTCCCATGAACCACCGAAGTCAAGTGTGTAAGACCGCAACATGGCTTCAAGAGTCTGGATCGTGCGCTCCGACTGGCCATCTGTCTGCGGGTGATATGCTGAACTGAACTGGAGACGAGTTCCCAAATTCTCTTGCAAGCTACGCCAAAAGTGCAACATAAATCTGGAATCTCGGTCCGAGGTGATACTGACTGGCACACCATGCAACCTGACAATCTGTCTGAGGTACATCTCCGCTAGTTGAGCCGTCGACTGACCAACTCTGAATGGAAGAAAGTGAGCCACCTTCGTGAGCCGATCAACTATAACGCAGATAGCATCTCTACCAGCTGGGGATCTAGGTAATTCGGTCACGAAATCTATGGTCACATGCTCCCACTTCCATTCTGGAATCGGCAAAGGCTGAAGAAGTCCAGCCGGTCTATGATGTTCAGCTTTAACTTGTTGGCAAACCAAACACCGAGAGACAAACCGAGCTATCTCCCACTTCATGCCATTCCACCAGAAGTGCTGACGGATATCTCGGTACTTCTTCGTACTGCCAGAATGGATGGAATACGGAGAACTGTGCACCTCTGACATGATCTCCTACCTGATATCTCCACTGGGTACACAAAGACGCTTCCCATGTCGAAGTGTACCGTCCTCATGAATGCATAACTCTGGTCTTCGTCCTGCCTCACACTCTGCTCTGAGTCGCTGAAGCTTGGAATCTGCCGACTGCACCATCCGGATCCTCTCGACTATAGTGGATTTTACTTGCATGCTGGCCATCAATGCCACACTGGAAGGGAGAACGACTTCTATACCCATCTTCTGAAGATCTGCTAACAGCTCTGGCTGTGCTGTTAGAAAATAAACTCCCACTCTCCTGCTCAATGCATCCGCAACAACATTGGCCTTCCCGGGATGATACTGTAAGTTGACATCATAATCCACAAGAAGCTCCAGCCATCTTCTCTGACGCATGTTAAGATCCTTCTGGGTGAAAACATACTTCAGGCTCTTGTGGTCGGTAAAAATCTCCATCCTGTCTCCATACAAGTAGTGCCTCTACAACTTAAGTGCAAACACCACTGCTGCCAGCTCCAAGTCATGGGTTGGGTAATTTCTCTCATGATCACGAAGTTGTCGTGACGCATAAGCTATTACCTTCCCATGCTGCATCAGAACACATCCTAAACCTCTGCCTGAAGCATCACAATACACTGAGAATCCTCCGGTCCTATCTGGAAGCGTGAGAATAGGAGCTGTTATCAGGCCTCGCTTCAACTGCTCAAAAGAACTCTAACACTCTGCTGTCCAAGCAAACTGCGCATCCTTACGGGCCAACTGGGTCATTGGCACTGAAATTCGAGCAAAATCTGAAACAAACAGCCGGTAGTAGCCGGCCAATCCAAGAAAACTACGAACCTCTGCAACTGTGCTGGGCACCGGCCACGACTCAATAGCCACAATCTTCTGGGGATCGATTTCTACTCCTCCTCTGGTGATGATATGACCCAAGTACGAAATGTGATCAAGTCAGAACTTGCATTTACTGAAATTGGCATATAACTGGTGCTCCCTGAGAGTCTGAAGAACTATACGGAGATGCTGCTCATGCTCCGCCTCACTCTTGCTGTAGACCAGGATGTCGTCTAGGAACACGATCACCAACTGATCCAAGTAAGGCATGAAAATATGATTCATGAGGTCCATGAATACTGCCGGCGCATTGGTTGCTCCAAAAGGCATAACAAGGAACTCCCAATGCCCATATCTCGATCTAAAAGCTGTCTTCGGGATGTCTTGCTCTCTGACTCTGATCTGATGATAACCTGAGCGCAAATCAATCTTCGAGAATACTGAAGCCCCCTTGAGTTGATCAAACAAGTTATCTATTCTCGGAAGAGGGTATCTGTTCTTGATTGTCACGGAGTTCAAGGTACGATAATCAACACATAACCTGGATGTACCATCCTTCTTTTTCACAAGAAGCATTGGGGCTCCCCAAGGTGATCCACTAGCACGAATGAATCCCTTGGCTCGAAGTTCTTCAATCATCTTGTACAATATCTCCAACTCTGACGGCGCCATCCTGTAGACTCTCTCTGACACTGGGGCTGTCCCGGGAATCAAGTCTATAGTGAACTCGATCTCCCGCTCCGGAGGCATACCTGGAAGCTCTTCTGGGAAAACATCTGGGAACTCATCCACTATCCTGGGCAACTGAACTGCTGCTACTGCCATCCGCAATATCGGAGGAGAAGGCTCAATCGCTCCTTTGGAAAAGGAAAACTCTGGCTCGCTTTATTGTTCGAGTTTTTCGAGTAATCACCTGCGATTTTTGTTAAGAACGGGATTGGGGGGGGGGGTTTATACTTACTGAGTATCGGGGGGGGGGGGGGGGGGCTTGGACCGTGGGCTCGTGTGAAAGCCTGGGCTTAGCTTGGGGCTCCTGGGCTCGGGCCCGGGTGCTGCTTCTTGTTCTATTAGTTTTTCTTTTTCTTTTTTTTTTCTATTTCTTACATACAAATATATATATCCTATATATATATTTATGTGTATATTAATATATCTCTCTCTCTCTCTCTCTCTCTCTATATATATATATATATATATATATATATATATATATATATATATATATATATACACAGACACGTATATATATACACATATTCGTTTGTATACTTATATATACATATATTTATATATATATACATATATTTATATATATATATATATATATATATATATATATATATATATATATATATATATATATATATATATATATATATATATATATATATACACTATTATATATACATTTATATATACTTACAAATAAACACATATTTAATATACATATTTTACCTATAACAATATATCAATATTAATATATAACCTACCAATATTTAATGTACATATTTTACCTATATCAAGATATCAATGTTAATATATATAACATACCAATTTTTTATATACATATTTTACCTATAACAAATATTTAGCAAATAATTGCCGATTCCTAAAAATATATACGAAAATAAATGCCTTTATCAAACATGTCTACAAGGCCATATTTGGTCCCACTACATACCTACAAAGGCTTGGATTCGGTTCGGGCCCAGTTCGGGCTAAGTTGGTACAATCGGGTCATCTAAAATCAATATATTTAATTAATAAATAAATAGTTCATCGGTGGGGGTTAAGTCGCAACTTAATCTGGTTTTTCTAGTTAGGACACTCATATGGCTTTGCATTCCCCTAACATGGCTAAACACTAGTCAAAGCACGCTACTGTACTATCCATGCCATGATTCCTAGCCGTCTTGTACTTCAAAACTCAACCATGATTAAAATCATCTACCGTAATAATTAAGTAAATAATTATTTATAATATTCTAAAATCACTATTTAAATCAAATAAAAAAATAAAAAATATTTCAAAATTCTGGGAAGGGGAGCTACAAATCTACCCACCTTAAAAATAATTTCGTCCTCGAAATTCTAATTTCTAATTATTCCTAAAATTCAAAAGGAAGTCTACTATTATCTAAATCTTCTTAAATTCAACTCCTCAAAAATAGTTTACAACCTTCCCCTAACAATTTTGGTAACTACGAAATCTCGTGGACTTCTACCCACCTTTGGTCACAGTACTCCTCAAAATACGGTCACTAAAGTCTTATGGTCTTCTAACTAATTGCTAACAATTCTACCGGCAGATACCTAGGCATATGGCATCTATAACCCCTCATATCTATAAACAACCAAACATTCAATAGTCAAGCAGTATTATACTATAATTTAAGAATTTCTAATGAATTCTAGACAACACAATCATTCGTCACCTCGAAATAGGAAGGGACGAGAATCAATTGTACAAGCAGACAAGGGAGAATAATCGAGAACGAATACGAAGGTTCAAAGACGTAGAGAAATTTCTAGGAGAATTTTCAACGCAGAGTGGATTGAGATATCTAAGGTTTAGTCATAGTCGCAGGCTCGTATCAGTACAGTTACGTAACCGATACGATATGCTCTGACCTGCATGGGCCACCACAAAAACTTGTCACGACCCGCACTCGCTTTTCGGACGTGAGCTCGTGAGCTAGCCAGCTACGTATCGAGCGAACCCCAGCCTGACTCGAGTACGTATAAGCTGTCAAGGTCATGGGTATCATGTCTAATCTAAACTATATCTCAATCCACAAAATAATGTAAAACAAAAATGAACAATTATGGGTCATGGTCTGTAGCCCATTAGCATATTGTTCGATTAGACTCCAAGAATAATATGAGTCTATAAAGTAAGCAGAAAATATCAGGGTGAGAAGATAATAAAGAATATCACAAGCAAATACCTGTATCATATATCGCAATCCTCTACCATCCAGCTCTACTAACTAACTCCATGCAGTCGCTAAACCTGAAGAGATCATCAGGTCCTCAGAGGACTAGCAAGATACATAATATACAAGCCAACATGTAACAGTAAAAAGAGGCAAAAAACAATCAAGGGTATCCAACGAGACAAAATGAACGAAGACACAAGATCTAAACACGAGGATCCTAAGACACTGGCATGCCATACTAGAAATGGCTGGCTATAAACTGCAGTCAAGACAAGTACTCATAATCTATATTGTCTCAATCGCAGTCAAGGCAAGTACTCACAACCAAGTCAGTAGCCAATCCTAGTATAAAATCCTATAGACCATAGTCAAGGAAAGTACTCATAATCTATAGAATGTCAAAGTCAAGTCCCACTCAAGTCATGTCAAGTCAAGTCAAGTTATAATCAAGTTGAGGAAATCCTGGTGTGGGACTAGACGACTCTATCAAGCAACACGTATGAGACTAACATAGTGTAACAGGTAGAAAAAATATCATAACAGAAAAGGAACAAGAAACTAGAAACATGTAAAGTAAAACCATAACAGGATGAGTGTACTAGACATGGAATCAAGCAATCACGAATGTAAGGAAAAGAACCACATTGAGATGATGAACATGCATATAAATTATGCTGTACAAGTTGGCAAGGTATACTTGCCTGGGGTTGCACGAAGAACAAACAATGTATCGCCAATCACAAGTCAGAAAGTCCATGTCATCACAACTGTCTCCGAAAGCTGAAATAAACATTACCAACATTATCAGAATAGTCAAATTAGCTAGGATTGCCTGTCTTTAAGTCCAATTCTGGACACAGGGGCAAAACGGTAATTTTGGACAAAAACGGTGTCCGCCGTTGGACCCGCGTTGCACCGAAAAGCATGCCAGAGTCAATGGTCTCTAAAGTCCTCAAACTATATGTCTACGGATCTAGTTTTTCGATACGAACCCAACCGTATGTCCAGAGTTGGATTCCGGCGGGCCGTGCATAAAATCACCCGTTGAATCGGACCGTGGGGCCCGCGAAACGGCGATCCGATTCCACTGTCTCAGAATTGGACCAATCTTGGCATACAGGACCAAAAAAATGATACGGTCCTGTTGGCGCAAGTTTCGTCTCGATCTGATGAACGTGCACAAAGTAATTGGAGAATTTGCAAAGTGCACGATACGGAGAATTTCGACGGATACGTATCAAATTCGTCGCGCACACGCGACCAATTTGAATTCCGTCAAATCCCACACGACCACGAAGCCGTTACGCACCCTTCGATGCTTTCGGTACGCGGCCACGTCCCCCGGAATGGCGGAACGCACGTCCTGTGGAAGGATTTTTTAAGTTTTCAAAAACTGTTTTTGAGTTTTTTCTCTATTTTCAATTTGATTTATCTCACTGCTTAAATCCCTAGAAATAAAACTAAAAATTAGGTCATGAAGCTTTATATGTTGACTAAAAACCTATTTAAATAGATTTTGCGAATCTCTAAATGGTTGTAAATAATCAGCCTTCCAAACAATGTGTTTGGATTGGATGAGTTCTGTCTAAGAACAGACTTTTGGGTCAACTTCATGCCGATTTCTAGGTCGATTCCTATACGTTTCCATCCGAACTTATCTAATGGATTTAAAGATGTATATAGGGGGTTCATACTTGAGGAAGCGGCTCGGGGAATCGTTGAGCAGGTGCGAAGAATTCTTGCGACGAACATCGCACTCCGCTGCGACTGCTGCTGGTGTTCTGCTCCTTACGCGCGCGCCTGGCCGTAACTTGGTCGGTCGACGGTGCCCTGCGCGGCGGCACGGTGTCGGAGGGGGGGGGGGGTCGCCCAGGGACTGGTGATGGGGCGCGGTCCCGGCTAGGGTTTTATGGTTCGAGTTTTTCGAGTAATCACCTGCGGTTTTTGTTAAGAACGGGATCGGGGGGGGGGGGGGTTTATACTTGCTGAGTATCGGGGGGGCTTAGACCGTGGGCTCGTGTGAAAGCCTGGGCTTAGCTTGGGGCTCTTGGGCTCGGGCCCGGGTGCTGCTTCTTGTTCTACTAGTTTTTTTTTCTTTTTTTTTTCCATTTCTTACATACAAATATATATATCCTATATATATTTATGTGTATATTAATATCTCTCTCTCTCTATATATATATACATACACAGAAACGTATATATATACACATATTCATTTGTATACTTATATATATATATATATATATATATATATATATATATATATATATATATATATATATATATATATACACACACACACACACACATACACTATTAAAAAATATATATATATATACACACACACATACACTATTATATATACATTTATATATACTTACAAATACACACATATTTAATATACATATTTTACCTATAACAATATATCAATATTAATATATAACCTACCAATATTTAATATACATATTTTACCTATATCAAGATATCAATATTAATATATATAACATACCAATATTTAATATACATATTTTACCTATAACAAATATTTAGCAAATAATTGCCAATTCCTAAAAATATATACGAAAATAAATGCCTTTACCAAACATGTCTACAAGGCCGTATTTGGTCCCACTACATACCTACAAAGGCTTGGATTCGGTTCGGGCCCAGTTCGGGCTAAGTTGGTACAATCGGGTCATCTAAAATCAATATATTTAATTAATAAATAAATAGTTCATCGGTGGGGGTTAAGTCGTAACTTAATCTGGTTTTTCTAGTTAGGACACTCATATGGCTTTGCATTCCCCTACCATGGCTAAACACTAGTCAAAGCACGCTACTGTACTATCCGTGCCATGATTCCTAGCCGTCTTGTACTTCAAAACTCAACCATGATTAAAATCATCTACCGTAATAATTAAGTAAATAATTATTTACAATATTCTAAAATCACTATTTAAATCAAATAAATAAAATAAAAAATATTTTAAAATTCCGGGAAGGGGAGCTACAAGTAGATAGGGTATTTTCCTCGTGTCGGATCGTAGTTAGCGGTAGAGAGTTCCCCGCTAGATTGATAGAGTTCCCGATGGCCGATTATGATATGGTCTAAGGGATGGATTGGTTGAGGGACCAGTATGCTAGGATAGACTGCCACATTGGCAGGATTGTTTTTAGCATTTCCGGCGAGCCAGAGTTTTCCTTCTCCCGAGGCGAAGTTGAACCTTCTCCTCCAGTATTGCGGATGGCGGTAGCAGCAGTGCAGTTGCCTCGGATAGTTGAAGAGTTTCCAGATGTTTTTCCGAAAGAGCTTCCAGGGATGCCGCCAGAACGAGAGATCGAGTTCACCATCGACTTGATTCCCGGGACAGCCCCAGTGTCAGAGAGAGTCTACAGGATGGCACCGTCAGAGCTAGAGATATTGTACAAGATGATTGAAGAACTCAGGACCAAGGGATTCATTTGTGCTAGTGGATCGCCTTGGGGAGCCCCGATGCTTCTTGTGAAAAAGAAGGATGGTACGTCCAGATTATGTGTAGATTATCGTACCTTGAAATCAGTGACAATCAAGAACAGATACCCTCTTCCGAGGATAGATGACTTATTTGATCAACTTAAGGGGCAGCAGTATTCTCGAAGATCGACTTGTGCTCAGGATATCATCAGATCAGAGTTAGGGAGCAGGACATCCCAAAGACAGCCTTCAGATCTAGATATGGGCATTGAGAGTTCCTTGTTATGCCATTTGGAGCAACCAATGCGTCGGCTGTATTCATGGACCTCATGAATCACATCTTCATGCCTTATTTGGATCAGTTCGTGATTGTGTTCCTAGACGACATCCTGGTCTACAGTAAGAGTGAAGCAGAGAATGAGCAGCATCTCAGAGTTGTCCTCCAGATTCTCAGATAGCACCAGTTGTATGCCAAGTTCAGCAAATACGAGTTCTGGCTCGATCGCATTTCGTACTTGGGGCATATCATCACCAGAGGAGGAGTGGAAGTGGATCTCCAGAAGATCGTGGCTATTGAGTCGTGGCCAGTACCCAGCACAGTTGTAGAAGTTCGCGATTTCCTTGGTTTTGTAGAAGCATAGAATTTTAGGACCGAAAATCCTATGCGCCTAACATTACGTGCGCCAGGGAGCTCAGATAAAGTACTTGGCACAGCAAACAACAAAAGCATAGACATTAAAAGAAGATTTTTATTTTCATATAAGAGTCTATTACATGTCTATAAAAGGCTTTACAAAGAAGAATTTCTACAAAGGAAAGACCCTAAGTCTACAGCTAGGTGCAGCAACCGCCATGCGCTCTCAGTCAGGCGCATCTCTACAGCGTCTCAGTTTGGCACATCTCTTCAGCGTCTCAGTTTGGCGCATCTTTTTAGCGTCTCAGTTTGGCACATCACTTCAGCGTCTCAGTCAGGCGCATCTCCTCAGAGTCTCAGTTATGCGCATTATGAAGTCTCAGCATATGCGCTCCACTTCGATCCGATCGAGTGCATCGACTAATGAAGCATTTATTGAGCAGAACAAGGGTAGATGATCAACCCCACCCTAGCAGGAGGAAGAGCTCTCCAAAGGAAGAGGAGAGCATCGCAATCAATCCATGGCAAAATGAGGCTTTCAACATAACCAGAATGGGCAACACCCACTCTAGCAGGAGGATGAGCTCTCCAAAGCCCAAGAAAGATGATCGGGGCACCACATTTCGATCTACGCCTCTTCCAGCATAATGGAGACGAGGCTCGAGCATCCCAATCTTTGGATGCAACAGGCACCTTCCGCCTGCCTCAGAAGCCCTCGACTCCGACTTTTGGATGTAACAGTCACCTTCACGAGTGCATAAATGAAGACAGTGCGTCGTATCTTCACCTTCGGGAGCATTTCGTTAACAGAATGTGCACGAGCAAACAAGTTTATTTTGGAAGGATGTGAGAGAACGAGAAGCAAACTCTCTCCTTGCCACTATTTATAGGCCGGATAAATCAAACCCATGCGCCAAGTGGCGGGCTCTCCGAATCCCGTGCAATAAATTTGCATAAATGGTGATGAACCTGACGCTTCGAATTCAGCCAAGTCAAAACGGCTATTTAAAGCACTTAAAGAAGACAAAAGTCAGACCAATAAAGATGCGCCATGCAAGCGGATGTGCCGGTCAGGTACCGCGTATCGCACGGACGCGCCCGTCAGTTCCAAAGCGCCCCGTAAAGATGCACCCAACAAAGCACAGATCCATGTGTCCTAATCAACATGGACCCATGCGTCCATTCCGGTTCATCACCCATCAAGCAATTAATGCTCAAGTGACAGAGTTGGCAGCACGTCCCCCCAAGACTGAACAGTTAGCAGCTTTTCAGAAGACGAAGCATCGCTGACATCAGCATCATCATTACTTTTCTCTGACGGTTACGACCCACGTGGCCGACCAACCACTCGCATATGCCTCAGCGGCCATACGCTTGAAGACTCGCAAGCACCTCAAAAGCCATGCGCCCAGACTGGTCCGTGACTCCTAAAGGTTACAAGCCAAAGTCTTCTCATGCACCCAATCCCAGGCGCATCCTATCAGATCACTCTCCACCAAATCCGAGATCTTTGAGCAACGGGCAAGCGCCACGTGTCCTTTGACTCGATTCAGCCTATGAAGGGGTGCTAATCACCCAAGATCTCTGCAACAGAAAGATCCTCTCCCCTGCTACGTGTCAGCCCACAAAAGCAGCATGAAGGATTCAACCCATAAATGATAGCGCATCATCCATGCGGCTCCCGCAACTTTAAACCACGTGGCGTCCCTATGTATAGGCGCATCCTATATATGTGCGTATGAGCAGCCAGCCTGGAAGCTATAAATAGAGGGATCATCTCCTTCTTACACACACACAGAGACACCTACGGACCGAGACCTACATACACAGTGAGAGAGGCAGATACAGACACTCAACGCCTTCTTCCTCTCCACAAGCTCCAGCACCCAGAGCAACTCAGATCTTCAGAGAACCGAGAACCATCGTCAGATCGTCAACGGAGTCAATGTATTACCACTCGCTCCATCGACACAGGGACCCAGATAAACAAAAGTGTTCTCCTAGGACTACTTCTAAGTCCTATATTGTAACACTGTTCTGTTTGTAATTGAAATTTGCAATAAAAAGATTTTAATGGCAAACAAGCTGGCGACTCTGCTGGAGAACTCTTTCTACTCCACCGAGAAAGCTGTATCGCTATCCGACGACGTGAAGGTGGGCTCCTTCCACAAGATGCTGGTCGTATGCCTCAATCAACAGGCGTATGAGGAGTTCATCTCTGAAGGTAGTGCAAGTCCTTCGAAGCGGCTGCCAAAGCTGAAGAAGACTCGCCAAGTCTGGGTGCACAAGGTCGAGGCCCCTGGCACCACCACTGAAGGGGATGCGCCGATGCAGTCCACCCTTCTCGCTGACGTCCTCAGCAGCCAGGATGCGCCCACCGGTACAGCGCATCTCTCGGCAAAGCATGGTGCTGACCACATTCCTCAGCCATCTCCTTCTCAGACAAGGAAGATACACCGACGGAATAAGGGCGCATCTAACGTCCTGTGCAGTAACTCTGATGCGCCACAGGTCTCTATCTTTGACAGGCTCACTTATTGTCGTGTCGAGAAGAATTTGGACTCTGGGTACTATGCGTCCCAGCGGGCTGGTACAAAGAAGTCCAAGGCGGCACGGGTCATGCGCCTCAAACGTGCTATGCAAGCGGCAAACCAGAAGCATGCGCTCGCGATTATACGCGCTGTTGATGGTAAGCTGTATAAGGTCGACTCGGGTGCTTCTGTGCCAGAAACGAGCCGACCTTCAAAGTCCTTCCCTCACTTGGGCGCATCTGTTGCGTTCGCAACCAAGTCGAACGAGGCAAACTCTGTGGTCTTGAACCCCAGCACCTACATAGGATGTACGTCTGTGGCTGGTTCAAGTCACTGTAAATGTTGTGCCCCTACTACTGATCTGAGCGCATCTTCTGCGTTGGTTCAGGGGGCACAGCATTCACCTGACCACCCCGGTACTTGGCCTTGCCATGCGCCTGATGGGGGTACGAAGGTGGCACTCTCCTCCAATGATTTACGTAATGTGATCAGTCACAAGCACCGATCAGGAGAGTCGAATGATAAGCACATTGCGCCCCTCACAGGGCACACCTGTGCTGTAGTCACCATCAACTGTTGTTGCAAAATAGCAGTTCCACCACCAAGGCAGTCGGTGTTCCAGCGGCTGCAATCATCAACACCCCTCCAATGTCACCTCATGAAGAAGGTGTCAATATAAGAGTAGCCAGAACTAAAGGTTGCTTCTTGCAATGTAATCTCTAACTCCTCATCAATCCGAAAGGTGACTGGCAACTCCTCGGTCTCGTCCTCATCCAAGAACCAGCCGAGGAAAACTAAGACAACTGTCCCGTCCTCTGGAGTGTTTGAAGGCACTCGGAGGAGAAAGAAGATCTTGGGGGAACTGGGGGTAGTCAAGCCCTTGTTGATCCTCCTTCTGAAGACGAAGACGTCCTCCAGAGTATAGCTGGGGGTAGTCAAGCCCCTGTCGATCGTCCTCCTGAAGACGAAGACGTCCTCCAGAGCACAGCTGGGGGTAGCCAAGTCCTTGCCGATCCCGAAGGCGAAGATATCCCCAGAACATAGCTGGGGGTAATCAAGATGAAGCTCCAGGAGAAGCAACTCCTCTACAGGAGAGTGAGGCCGAAAGTGAAGCCTCAATCGATCCATCCACTTTCAGCCATGTCATGACAGTATACATGACTGGGGGGATACCGAGTCAGATGCGCCGCCAGTAGACCTCGTCCAGCGCGTGGATACCTTGGAGGGAGGACTCAAAACCCTCTCTGCCTCCATGCAAATACTGACTCAAGCAGTATTTAAGATACGATCTACCTTGGCCAGGGCACCTTCTACCGGTCCTGATCCAGGGGCTAATGGAGAATAAAGTGTACCCCTTCAACGGGCATTCTTGGATACAGATCGCCACGAAGTACTACGGACATCAGAGCCATCAAATGCTCAACTCCAGGCTGTACCACCTTCCCCGAATCCCAGCTCCCCGGAAGACGTGGTTGAGATGAACAGGGACTTGTACGAGCGCTTTGAGTCCAAGAACAGACAATAGAAGCGCCAGAAGATGGGGATCCCACAACCATACCCCCTCGAATGGAACAAAGTAGTTTATCCTCCCAAATATAAACCATAAACATTGACGCCATACGACGGAAAGGACTCTCCACGCTGCTATCTGACATACTTCCAGTCTCAAACGGGACATCTCCTGAAGGAAGACGCACTACTCACCAGCATATTTGTCAGGACACTGAAAGGAGTGGCTTACGACTGGTACTGCAGTCTTTCCGACAACCCCATATCTTCCTTCGATGACTTGACACGTCTCTTCCTCGATCATTTCTACGACGGAGGGAAGGACATGACAATGGCATCCCTTATAGAGATACGTCAGAAGAAGAAGGAAACAGTTCGAGCATTCATCGAACGATTCCGACAAGCCTGCTTCAGACTGCCCCCGGGTATGCCAGAACATGTACTCCTCTCCTCCTGCAGCATAAATATGCTGCCTGTGATCAAACTCTGGCTCAACTCCACTCCTTCTTCCGACTGGAGTTCCTTGATCATCGAGGTCGAAGCAGCAGAAAAAAAGGCGTCCAATGCTCGTCGTCTGGGAGTCAGTTTCCATGCCTTTGAGGACAAGAAAAAACGGCCTACAGCCAACAACCCTGGACGAGAGACGAAGGGGAAGCAGGCGTTGACTGTCAATGTCTCCAAAGGTGCATCAGCACCTACTCAGAAGCCTCCACTTGTACCAAGGCCAAAGGAGGTTTATTCTATCAACGATGAAGACACTCTGTAACTCTTCGAGATATTGAAGCAGGGTGACAAGAACAAGTTGCCGGACACGAAGTGTCCCGACGAGGTTGGGAGAGTGGACAATCCGAGGTACTGTCACTTCCATCGGTTTGTCGGACATCCAACTAAGGACTGCCACGTCCTCAAGAACTACATCCAGCGCATGATCAATACGGATGTTATCTCCGTCGACTACGAGGAGAAAATGATCTCGGCCAACCTGGTGTCACTCCAATTTGGCACCTTGTCGCCAACCACAATACAAGATGGCATCGTCCCCATCCTAAAGGCGACAATGGAGGTGGTCAATCTACCACCTACTCGTGACAACGTGAGTGGACTCATCCCACTCACCACATCTCGGGGAGAGATCTTATGGGTTTACCCCGATCTCGTCTCCGAGGTTACTCAACCGGAGGTACGCTCTGCCTCCAAAACCAAGGGCAGAAAGATCAAGTCTTGCCGCATGATCTCTTCCTCTGCGGAAGAGGCACTTCCTGTACAGAAGCGTTCACATCAGAATGCCCAATCTGACGAAACTATCGTCGAGGTGGTGCCTCCTTGCACCGTCCCTGCTGCCCAGGAAGAGGGCCCATCCATGCCTCCAGTAGCCAATAAACAGAACCATGTAGAGGCCCGTTTCGACAAGCCTTTGCGAAAGAAGAATGCTTCGGGGCTAGCCAAGCCCCACAACTTTGACATACTGGCACAACTTGCCAGTACTCCTGCCCGTTTATCCCTGTTTGAGCTTCTTCGTCTTTCCAAAGACACTCGTGAAGCTCTCTGTGAAGTCCTGAAGGATGCTGAATCCTTCATCAGTCAGGTCAAGCAGCCTGAGGATATCCCGACCACATGTGCGCACTGCCATTGTGCGGATGAAGTTATCCCCAACATAAGTTTCACCCAACAAGACATGCTGCTTAAGCACAACCGACACAACAGGCCACTGTATATTATACAGGGTATGTCGGTTCCGTCAAGGTGAAGCAAATTCAGATCGATCCAGGGTCTTCCCTCAGCATCATCCCGAAGACGCTACTCTCAATACTGGGGATCCCAATGTACCGTCTGGCGCCTTCCAACACTACAATCAGCGGCTTCAATGCTAGTAAAAGCGAGAGCTGCTGGGCAAAATAAGGCTGGAGTGTCATATCGGTAACCTCTAAACCGAGGTGACTTGCTATGTCGTGGACGCTGACGTCAACTACAACCTCCTACTGGGCCGTCCGTGGCTGCATAAGTACATGGTGGTGCCATCTACACTCCACCAATGTATAAAGTACGTGTCCACCAATGACATCATACGGACAGAGTTCGCGGATATTGACCCTTTCAAGGGGGTCGAAGCCTACTTCACTGATTCTATCCTATATAAGTCGTCCGACGAAGGGGAAGCCAATGACGCTGACGATGAAGCAGAAATGGCAGCAGAGCCAGACATGAAGCCAGAGATGTTTCTCGAAGCTTCTTTGAAAATTCGACTCAAAGGGAAACCGCCTCCGATGCTTCCTCCCATGACCATCAAGCTACCTTGAAAAGCACCAACTTCTCTAGGTAGAACACCTACTGAAGCTCCCTTGAAGATACGGCTCAAGGAAAAGCCGCCTCAAACATCGGCTCCCCTTGTGGCAAAACTAACAGGGAAGGCACCAATCACTGAAGGCGCAATTGAGGCACCTCTGAAGGTGCATCTTAAAGGCAAGCCTCCGCAATCATCCATCTCATCCAAACTGCCGAAGAAGGCCCACATAGCCCTCTCGGACCTCAAGTAAAAGCTACGGTGGACTCTCCTGAACCAACCCTAGTACTCACAGATGAAGAGCTAGGGGAATACATATCTGCTGATGTAGATGCACCCTCTCTGGATAATGTAATCCCGCAGGACAAAATCTCGTGTTTCATCAATAATAGAGTGTCTTTTAATTATTCTAGTCTTCCACATTGGAATGCCATATATACATTAGATAACGCTCTACGGTCGTTGCAAACACGAATAACGACCGTCAATCATGTAAATCCAGTAGTCCCTTCCCAAGGGGTCTGTTTCGTAGTCCCACTGCAGAATCGAGACGAAGAATCCATTATCTTCGGCAAAGTCGAGCGTCATCAAGACCTTCCGCCACTCGAGCAAGAACCAGATACCGGCAGAATACAAGTCTATCGGTACACGTACAAGGCAAAGTACCTTATCCAAAAGATGGGTTACGATCTAAAAAGCAACAAAGGCCTAAACTACAGCAAGGGTCGATGCCTTCCTCTCCGGCTCCCAACACCTAAAGGAAAGCTGCAGGACTACTATCATCGAACTCGATAGGGGGTGGGCTATGTCACGCCACCGGCAACTCCAGAGAGTTCGGAGGCAGAAGAAGTAGAACATTCTCATTCGTTCGAAGCATCAACCTGGGATTCCGATACCAGTATCGGCTCAGTCTTCAAGAAGGTGCTATCAGTCAACATGGCATCTTCATAGTCTCAAGAAGATGAAGGCGAAGACCAAACGCCAAAATTTTTCGAGGAAGAACCTTGGGCTCAATGCCTAGGAGCACAGTGGGAGTCTCGTTTTGAATTACACGAACCCCCTACCGAAGACGAAGTCGAGCAGATCGACCTTGGGGATGGACCTTCTTCCAAACCCATCTTCATCAGCAAGAGTCTAAAGGGACCAGACCGGGAATCTTTAATCCAACTGGCTAAAGAATATATCGACGTCTTCGCCTGGAGCTACGAAGATATGCCGGGACTCGATCCCGAGATCGCGATGCACAGACTTAACATCTTGCCTGATGGTAAGCCTGTAAAGCAAGAGCAGCGACATTTTCGTCCTGACATCATGAACGCTATCGATCAAGAGGTAGACAAACTCCTGACCAGTGGGTTTATCCGTGAAGAACAACACCCAGATTGGGTGGCCAATGTCGTCCCTGTCACCAAAAAGAATAGAAAGATACGAGTCTGCATCGACTTCAGAGATCTCAATACTGCTTGCCCGAAAGATGAATTCTCGCTCCCAATCACTGACGTGATGATCGACAATACATGTGGCTTCGAACGCATGTCTTTCATGGACGGGTATTCGGGCTACAATCAGATCAAGATGTTTCCCGATGACGTAAAATATACGTCATTCAGGACTCCGAAGGGTGTTCTCTGCTACACAGAGATGCCCTTCGGCTTGAAGAACGCTGGTGCTACATACCAACGAGCTATGAGTACCATCTCCCGTCAACATCTTCGCAAAACAGTCAAATACTATATTGATGATATCGCTGTCAAGAGTCATCTCAAAGGTGATCACCTACAAGAGCTAAAGACAGTCTTCGATCTCATGCGAGCGCATCAACTCAAGATGAATCCCGCTAAATCCTTCCTTGGGGTTTCTAGCGAAAAGTTCCTGGGCTTCATTATCATGGCAAAAGGCATTCATGTCGATCCCGAGAAGACTAAGTCCATCCTTGACATGGACCCTCCGAAGAATCACCGAGAACTTCGAGGCCTGCAAGGGCGCCTTGCATACATCCGAAGGTTTATAGCAAACCTTTCCAGAAAATGTCAACCCTTCACCCAGCTCATGAAGAAGGGAGTCTCCTACGTCTTGACAGAGGAATGCCAGAAAGCTTTCGATGATATCAAGGCTTACTTGACGAGCCCGCCAGTTCTGGTGGCACCCGTCGCAGACAAACCATTTCTCCTCTACGTTCGTGCCATAGATCATTCCTTCGACGCTCTGTTGGCTCAGAACAGCGATGCAGGCTACGAGCAAGCTATCTACTACCTCAGTAGGACACTGATCGGGGCCAAACACCGGTACAACCTCGTTGAAAAAGAGTGTTTGGCTTTGGTGTTCGCCATCCATAAAACTCGCCATTATGTCCCGGGACAGACAATTCATGTCATCTCCCGAGTCAATCCGCTCAGGGTTATCATGACAAAGACAGGATCATTGAGCTCCCGGCTAGCTATATGGGCGATCCTGTTGACGCCATACAACATGGTGTTCGTTCCACAAAAAGCCGTCAAGGGTCAAGTTCTGGCCGACTTTTTAGCTGCACACCCCATCCCAGAGTCCTTCAGACTCTATGAAGACATCCCAGATAAGGTCCAAGAATAAAACGTTACCGAAGAAAGCTTCTGTCTGGCGGATGTTTTTCGATGGCGCTTCAAGAACTGGCTCCAAAGGCCAAATCATCGTCGGAGTGGGGATAGTCTTAGTCTCCCCCGATCAGCTGGTTATCCAGCGTGCTTACTCCCTTTCGAAGACATGCTCCAACAATGTTGTCGAGTACAATGCTCTCATCATGGGACTCCAGCTGGCACAACAGCTGGGGTAGACCATCTGGAAGCCTACGGCGACTCAAAACTAGTCGTTAACCAGATCAGAGGACAATACGATGTTCGCCATGAAGATCTGGTTCCTTACCATGAAGTTACATTGAACATTATTTCAACCTTCACCAAGTTCTTCATAGAACACGTACCTTGATTACAAAACCTGGAGGCTGACGCTCTGGCTGGCCTTGCAGCCTCATTGGCAGCACCCCTCGGGACTCAGCACTACGTCACGGTAGTTGGTCGAGACTTGGTCTATCCTAAAAATAACCTATGCTCACAAATGGCCCATGCCATGTCAACAAGTGCTGGTATCAATGTTCGAGACTAGAGGTTCCCGTTCATCGACTTTGCTGTCTCCGGAATTCTTCCAGAAGACCCGAAAGAAGCCGTCTCAGTCAGGAGGCGTTTCCTTCGATTCTATTACGATACAGCTACTAAAATGCTGTACCGACGCTCCTACGATGGACTTCGCCTTCGATGCCTGTCCAACGAAGAAGCAGCCGAAGCCCTTCGAGAAGCTCATGATGGAACTCGCGGGGCTCATCAACCTGGGCCTAAGTTGCAGGATCGATTGCGACGCATGGGTTACTACTGGCCAACCATGACAGCCGACGCTGTCAACTATTGTAAGAAGTGCCATGCTTGTCAGCTTCATGCCGACTTTATCCATACACCGTCGGAACCACTACATCCTACGGTCACCTCTTGGCCTTTCGTAGCTTGGGAAATGGACATTGTAGGACCGATCATCCCTTCTTCATCGAAGGGACACCGCTTCATCCTAGTTATCACTGACTACTTCTCCAAATGGGCAGAAGCAGTTCCACTGGCGGAAGTAAAAAGCTCTAGGGTGATCAGCTTCATCAAGCATCATGTCATCTACCGTTTCGGGGTACCCCATAGGATTATCCATGACAACGGTCCACAGTTCATCAGCCATGTTTTCAGCAGATTCTGTGACGAGAATCGCATTCAGAACGTGGCATCGACCGTCTACAATCCGGCAGCAAACGGATTGGCCGAGGCGTTTAACAAGACTATCGTCAGGCTACTCAAAAAGGTCGTGTCATCCAACAAACGCGACTGGGACGAAAATCTCGACGAATGCCTTTGGGCCTACCGCACAACGGTACGGACCCCGACGGGCAACACACCATTTTCCTTGGTCTACGGAAGCGAAGCGGTACTGCATCTCGAGATCCAGATACCCTCACTCCATGTAGCGATCACAAATCAACTCACAGAAGAAGACAATCAATGTCGCCGTCTGCAAAAATTGGAGGCACTTAACGAAAAATGCCTCCTAGCTCAACAGCGTATCGAACTCTATCAAGCCCGTGTATCATAGGCTTTCAACAAGAAGGTCAAGCAGAGAACTTTCCAAGTAGGCGACCTGTTTCTGGCAGTCAGGAGGTCGATGGTGTTGACACACAAAATACCAGGAAAGTTCGAGCCCAAATGGGAGGGACCTTTCATCATTGAGACGGTATACTCAAACGGTGCTTATCGCCTCGCCCGATCAAACGGGGACTTGTTCATGATGCCCATCAACAGTAAGTTCCTAAAGAAGTACTACTCTTGACATCTTTCAGATATGTACTTCTACCTCTATCTAGTAAGGAAATCAGTAGACCTGATCGTCAGAGCTAACA
Organism: Iris pallida; assembly: GCA_029216955.1. Taxonomy (NCBI): domain Eukaryota; kingdom Viridiplantae; phylum Streptophyta; class Magnoliopsida; order Asparagales; family Iridaceae; genus Iris; species Iris pallida. The sequence continues at coordinate 13,409,128 of JANAVB010040619.1, forward strand.
TACACCTCCCTTTCACAAAAAAAATCCTATACTTTCGGAACCCAGTTGTTCCATTGCATTCTATCTCCAGTAGAAGGGCAACCACGTCCACATTACCTCTGAGTTGCTCCTCTACGCCCTACAAAGCGGAATCTTACGCTCTGTAAGACTACGCTACCTGTAGTGCCCCGAAATTCGTGATACGTATTTTATACGTGATCGTATTTCTGACCCGTATTTCTTATTTTCTTTGATTAGTTAGTTGTGGATTATTTTCATATTTAGCATTTTGGTTTAATTGTCATTTATCGTTCATGGATTAATTCTAATTAATAGAGCTTGGTTTATTGAGTATTTCATGGTTCCTCATGGCATTGCATTGGCTTGGTTTGGTTCGGTTCGGTGGGTTTGGCTTGGTTGGGTTTTATGTGAACCAAACCACTCCCACCTACCACCACCCTTATTTATATCCCACTCTCTCTCTCTTCCATTATTACTCATTACTCTTCTTCTTCTCCTTCATTAACTCTCCACCTACCAGAAAGAGAGAGAGAGAGAGGTCTAGGCAAGTGCATCTTGCTTCATGGAGGAACTCCAATTTTATTGCTTTATTCTCTTTTTTACAGCATTTTAACTTACTTTAGTACTTGGCATTTTTACTTTCCATGGCTAGATTCTTGTAGATCTAAGTTTACATTATTTTCAGATTTCTTGGGTTTTGATCTACTTAATCTTGTTATTTTAAAGTTTTGATGGTTCCATGTTGTTGAGAATTTTATTCTGCCCCATTTTGACCTATGAAAGTTTAGATTTGGACTCTGGATGAAAGATTCATGGAGCTTGGGAGCCATGACTTGAAGGGTTCTTCTTCTCGGAAGGATGGAGAAGAAGAACAGTTCATAGCCGACTGGACTTAGCCGCATAGCTTTATGCAGTAAGTTTTATTCCTGACCGCATAAGCCTTGCTGAGTTACTTGGCCGCATGGCCTATGCCGCAGGAACTCGATTCTCCCAGCCGCACGAAGATTTAATCCTAGCCGCATGAGGCCCAGTCCTAACTGAGCCGTATGGGCTTCTGAGTCCGGGCCGCATGACCCGATTTATTCTAGCCGCATGCGCCCTCTTACCTATTCAGCCGCTTATGTGCCCGCCATACTTAACCGCATGACCCGGAGTCGTTCGAGCCGTATAGGCTCCACTGCTCCTTCAACCGCATAAGCATTTCCCCCTGCTGCCGCATGGGACTCCGCCCACCCTCAGCCGCATGAACTCAACACCCTGAGCCGCATGAACTTAAACTCCCGCTAGCCGCATATGCCACTGTCATTTCCTGGCCGCATGAGATCCGGTTTACTTTCTGGCCGCATAAGGCCCAGTCTTCTCCAGCCGCATGGGCTGTTCTCCTTCCAGCCGCATGTGATTATTACCTGGCCGTATATGCCTTAGCCGCATGGCTCTTCTATAGTCCTGAATATTGATAATCACGAATTTACTTAATATGTTTAGAAATGATAATTGAACATGACATGATAATTGTCCATCGTGGTGCACTCCTGACATGATAACTTGACCTGATAATTTGACCTGCTACACATGACACGACAGTGACCCGTAGTGGTGCACTCTTGACAAGTACCCTGACAATGCTTGATAGTGGCCCGTCGTGGCGCACTCTTGATAAGTAGTAATGATAATGATAGTGGCCCGTCGTGGCGCACTCTTGGCAAATTAATTTATTGGCCTGGACACCGTGGTTGTTTGCATGGATTGTGCTTGTATAAACTACGAGTCCTGTTATGTCTTGCATCATGTCTAGGGCATGATCCCTGAGTACCACGGTCAGGGATCCATACTGAATCTGGCTAGGTTAATGACTAGATTGATCAAATAGTTTATAGAGAATTTTCCAGTTATCTGTTGCCCCTTTGGTCCCGACCTTATATATATTTATACATGGGATTTGTTGCTATCCGTCGAGATGAGCGCACTTCCAGCCCGCCGTCGAGTGTGGTACCTTAGGACACATGTATCTTACTACAGTGTGTCTGCTATATCCTGCTATCTTTTTCTTTTCTTGCTGGGATCACTCAGGTAGTAACAAACAGGTAATCGGACTTGGAATTCTCATTGCATCTTGCTAGTAACTGTTTGCCATTAAAATTGTTTTGATTGAAATCTTAATACAAACAGAACAGTGATACAATATAGGACTTAGATGTAGTCCTAGGAGTACACTTTTGTTTAAGCTGGATCCTTAGTGCCAATGGAGCGAGTGGTAATGCGTTGACTCCGTTGACCGGCTGACGGCGGTTATCGGTTCTCTGAAGGTGTTGATTGCTCTGGGTGCTGGAGCTTGCTGAGAGGAGGAAGACGTTGAGTGTCTAGAACTGCCTCTCTGGTGATTCTCTGTTGTGGATTCTCTGTGAATCTTCTGTTCTGAGTCTCTGTGTGTGTGTGTGAAGGAGATGATCCTTCTATTTATAGTTTTGCAGGCTGGCTGCTCATGCGCGCATGTAGGATGCGCCAGTGTGGGGACGCCACGTGGAGGTTGCTGATGGAGGCGCATGGATGCTGCGCCCTGATCGAGGGGGAGAACTCTTCATACTGCTGTTGTGAGCCGGCACGTAGCAGAGGGAAAATCTTTCCGTTGCTGAAATCTCGGATGAGTTGAGTCAAAGGACACGTGTCGTCGACTCATGGTTCGAAGATCTCAGATTTGGTGGGGAGGAGTGATCTGGTGAGCTGCGCCTTGGATTGGGCGCAGGCGGAGGCTGCGGCTCATAACCTTTAGGAGTTACAAACCACTTTGGGGCGCATGGCTTTTGAGGCGCATGCAGGCGACTTTCCTTCTGTCTTTCGGGATCAGAGATCAGTCTGGGGCGCATGGCTTTTGAGGCGCATGCTGGTTTGGACGCATGGCCGTAGAGGCACATACGGGTGTGGACGCATGGCCGTAGAGGCGCATGCGGGTGTGGACGCATGGCCGTAGAGGCGCATGCGGGTGGCCACGTGGCAGTAGCCGTCGGAATAGAGTCATGATGATGCTGACGTTGCCGACGCTTCGTTTTCTGAATAAAGCTGTCAACTGTTCAGACATTGGGAGGCGTGCTGCCAACTCTGTCAGTTCAGCATTTAATATTGGTGACGTTCGATGGACAGCTGAGTGGGCGCGTCGGTTGGCGTTCTACTCGGTATGGAGATGTGTGGGGGTACACCCTCTATAATGTGCCGAGTACTGTAGGGCGCGTCTGTGTGATGCGCCTGATGCCGAAGGGTGCGTCCGTGTGATGCACTATCTGGCTGGCGCATCGGACATGTCTTTTAATGATGCGGCTGTCTCGCTCTTCGAGTGCTATAAATAGCCGTTTGGCTGAATTCGAGGCATCCGTTTCATCCATTTAATGTAAATTCATTACACGGAATTCGGAGGGCCATCCACTTGGCGCGTGGGTTTGATCTGTCCGGCCTATAAATAGTGGCATGGAGAGAAGATTTGCTTCTCATTCCCTCACGTACTTCTAATATGAACTTGAACATACGGGTGCATTCTGCTGACGAAGTGCTCCCGAGGGTGAAGATGAGACGCTGTGTTGTCTTTGATGCACTTGAAGGTGACTGTTACATCCAAAAGACGGAGTCGAGGGCTTCTGAGGCAGGCGGAAGGTGCCTGTTGCATCCAAAGATAGGGATGCTCGAGCCTCGTCTCCGTTATTCCGGAAGAGCCGTAGATCGGAATGGCGGTGCAAGGCTCTCTCTTCCTGCAAAGTGGGGTTTCCCCACTTTGATCGTGTCGAAAGCTGCTCCTTTAGCCGCGGTTTCGATCACGGTCTTCCTTCGGCTTTGGAGGCTCTTTCGAAGCCTCCCCTGGCCACAGCATTTGCGGTGCTCTTCTCTTTCTTGGTTCCAGCCAGAGGGTTAAATGCTTTGTGTCGAAGCATTTATCGGGCGAGCCTGGTTGGAAGAGCGGCACATAACTGGGCTCTGCTCGGCCAGGTGAGCCTGGCTGGAAGAATTTGGCTGAAGGGGTGCACATAACTGAGCTGCTGAAGAGATGATGGGATGCGCCTGGATGGAGGCGCATGATATCTGCTACACTTCACTAGTGGCGCATAGTGATGCTGCGCCTATCTGGAGACGCATGGTGGCCGCTGCGCTTATCTGAAGGCGCATGGTGGCCGCTGGCTGTAGACTTAGGTTCTTTCCTTTGTAGAAATTCTCCTTTGTACAACCTTTTCTAGACATGTAATAGACTTTTATATATAAATAAAAAGTCCTTCTTCAAATGTCTATACTTATTGATTTTGCTGTGAAATTCTTCGTCTGAGTTCTAGCGCATGTAGTGTCTGGCGCATGGGCTTTCTGGTTGTGAAATTCCATGCTTCTACAAGACCCCCTTCAAAGTTTTCAAAACTTTTGAATAAGTTTTGGAATACTTTGAATAAGAAGCATGGAGGTCAGGGCGCATGATTTCTGGGCGCATGCCTGTTCGGGCGCATGCTCTTCTCAGTTAATGATGATGGTGCCTCGGTAATCGAAAAGATTAATGATGATCTTTTGGTCTTATTTGCTGCTATCCTTGCACAGAACCCGAGGCGACGGCTGAGATCACACGTCATCTGTTCACGCGTGCGACCATGCCCTATAAATAGGTAAGAGTCGGAGAGAGAAAGAGTTCTTCTTCTCTGTGCCTCTGCTTCTTTAGAGTTTCTTCTTCAAAACCCTAACTTCTCCTTCTTCGAGAGAATGGCTCCCAAGACTCCTCGCGGCGCTGCCGGCAAGGGAAAGGAGAAAGCGAAGGAGTCTGTCGATGAGGATGTACCTATCACTCTTGCGCCTCTTGCTGACGTTCGTCCTGAGGTGACAGGTGGGTTTCGTCTCTGCTTTGGGCCCTGTGCCCTAACTACCGACGCGTATAGACTTTGGTCTTTGATGATACGCCGAGGTTCTGTCCTGCCGACGTGCATAGGTTTATACCTTTATCATGCACCGAGGTTTTAATGGCTGACGCGCATGGGTTTTATTCCCTGAAGATGCGCCGAAGCCTTTGCTGACGCGCATGGGCTCACGCTCTGATAATGCGCCGACGCTCCAATGCCAACGCGCATGGGCTTACGCCCTGATGATGCGCCGAGACATGCTGACGCGCATGGGCCTATGCCCTGATGATGCGCCGAAGCAGATGCGTATGGGTTCATACCCTGGCAATGCGCCAGTCTGCTTGACATATTTTGTCTTTTTGCCTGACTTCCACTTTTGTTGTGCCAGTATCGATGACGATCCCTTTGTTGAATGAGGTCCTTCTGGACGCTTCTCTTTGCCAGATGGAAGTTGATTTTGATGAGGCGGTGATCAATCCTGCAAAGGATGCTATCCTTCAGGACCAACCTCGTGAGAGGATGCTACAAATCCAGGTCCAGTTGCCGCTTTTCCTCCAGAGTATGATGGAGAGCGGTAAACTGAAGTCTGCTGATTCTAAAGGTGTGACCTTCTTAAAGCCTGCGTTTCTGTTTGGCGACCGATTAGTCTCTTCCGAGGCGAAGATATTGAAGATCAGAGAAGACTGGCTCTTCGCTGCTAAGGGTATGATGTTATACATGCGGCAGGTTGACCGCCAGTTGCCATTGACAGCCTTTTATCGTCTAGCTTCGAAGAGAAGGATGGGTTGGGAACTTACTCCTTCTCAAGGAGGTGCCTTGGGGGGCTCCCTTTCGATTGACACCACCTCGAACCAGCGAGACACCTTGACCGCTTCACGAACTGGTTCTTCGTTCAGTTACCGAGCTTTGCGTCCCGGGAGCATCTATAGTGAAGTCCCAAATGACACGTTTCCCTTCAGTGCCCCGACTTTTGCAAATCGGATGCTGACGTCGAAGGTCACGTATCCGACAGCTGGTTTTAGAGTCGAAGGTTGGTGTCACTACATCCCAAAGTGGGACGAGTTGACCTCCTGGGTGCTTTCCAGGTTCAAAGTTGAGCTTAAAGAGATAGGGCTGACTGCCGCCATTCGGGCCACGCAGGCAGGCGTGGACCTCAATAAGCCGATGTTCCTTGCGCTGTTGGAGCTTTTCAACGCCCAGACTGGCAGCTTCTTTACTCCAGTGGGGGAGTTGGGATTGGCCCTTCATGAGATGTACGAAGTGTCCAAGCTTCCTTGGGGCTCGGAACCGTACGAGGAATATTTTCCATCGAATGAAGAGATCCAGGTCTTGGAAGATAAAGACCCGGAGAAGATGGCCGTTTTCAAGGAGGTGACGAGCCATCATTATCTGATGCACCGGAGGGACAAGGGTAAGACCCAACCTCACGTGACTGCTTGGAGGGACTATGTTTTTAGACAGGATTTGGCGGATCCTTCGAGGATCCGATTTGCGACTCCGCAGGGCTTGACACCCGCGGAAGTGAGTTCTGAAATAACCCGGCTGGACGAGAGGACCCCACATTCAAATGAGAGCGGCAAGAACACGTACAGCTGTTTCTGGCACTGCGGACACCGGATGTCATCTAAGGCAGTGTTGACGGCCTACTTGATGATATGGCTCCGGGATTGCATATTTGCAGGGGGATCCGGTGCTGTTGAGAGGGTACATCGGAATCTCATTTTGCCTGCAGTGAAGTTGGCCTTTGGACGACCTCTGGCTCTCCTTCCCGCGATGGTGTGCAACCTGCTGCGCGGTTTGAGGTCTTTCGCTGATGATGTGATCCATGAGAAAGGTAATAATGACAACTTTCCCCGGGCCGAGCTGCCTTTCCATTATCTTATGGGGTGGCTGATCTTACATCATCCGAATGTGATGAGTCCTGGTCCTGAGGAGGACCATGTTGAAGGAGATGCCTTCATTCGCCGCTTCTACAAGAGGAAGTGGTCTTACACTGGCGTCCCCGTTTGTAGGAGGGTTTTGTCCTTCCTTCAGGGATGGGAAATCGTGAAGGTTGGCCCGATCTTCAAGAATTTCGAGGCCGACCAGGATTTGGTTGATTCTGGCGAGGATGCGGTTACTTTGCCGAAATGGAGTTTTCGTTGGTTGCAGAGTATCCGGCCTTCGCATCTGGTCTACCGTAATCAGAACAGGTGTTATCTGGAACCGTATTTGCCAAGCCGATTTGCTCGTTAATTTGGCTACACTCAGCTAATGCTGCGGAATCCCAGTAGCAGTCTAGGCTTCATCGGGAGTTTGCTGGATGGAGCCCGGGGCTGGCAGTATTATAACGCTGGATGTACTAGCGTTAAGTTTACCACCCCAGTTCGTAATCCTCGGCCGCCGATCTTATATCCGGTCGCCAAGCTGTATTGCACTATGAATACTATGTCTCCTGGTTATGACAGGGAGACTAGTTTCATCATTGGAACCCAGTTGGAAGCAACCACGAATATGTTGGTGGCAGCTCGGTCATATCGTCCGCCAGAATTAGCGGGGTATCGGGCTGCTGCTGTGGCACCAGTGAGAGACCCGTCTGTCGGGAAATGACGGGCTGACACAGAAGCTGGTTCTTCTGTACCAAAAAGGTCGAGAAGGACGTCGACCCCGAAGATTACGAAAACGCCACTTGTAACGCCAACGGGCTTAGCTCCCGCTGAGGTAAGGAGTGCTTCATAATTCCAGTTTTTTTTATGTCATTGTGGCGGCTTATGCTCTTCTTCTTGTAGGGATTGAAGAAGAAGTCTCGTGCTTCAAAATCGGGCACCAGTAAGCCGAAGGAGGTGGCAGGCTCTTCTGAGGAGCGCATTCCACCAACGATGATGTCTCCTGTGGAGGAGGGTCCCGAAGATGTTCCCGCGGAGGTTTTAGTATCTCCTGACTTTGAAGTCGCAACAACTTCTGGGATAGTACCATCTGCCGTGGAGGCCTTGGACGCTGAGGGTCCTACAGACTCGAGGCATCCTGATGATGAAGTGGATTGGAGTTCGTCGCCTTCTGGTGACGTCCCTCCAGCGTTGCAAGGGTCCGTTGCGGGGGCAGCAGAAGCGGTGAGGATAGAGGAGAGGGTTGATTCCCCTCCTGGTCATGATGAAGGGAGGTCGGCTGAATCATTGCCGAATCCTACCTTGGCTTCAATCATGGACATAGAGATGGCTACCGATCAGGCGGTAGCGACAGATTTTGTCCCTGTAGAGGGATTTGAGAAGAGTGAGACCCTTCTGCCGGTCTTGTCTCCTGGGGCTGGCCAGGAGATAGATGTCGATCTTCCCGTTTTACCGGGGGAGGTAGCTGATGCTGATAGAATGTCGGGGGTAGAAGAAGTGGCCGTTGGCGTCGATGATTTCTCCGAGCTTGAGAAGGGTAAGGGTGTGGAACCCTCTGTTGCTCCTTCCACTTGGGGTACTATCACGACGCATGTGCCGGCTCCTTCTGTTCCTTCGACTCCTCGGGCTAGCAGTCTGGGCCCTGTTGATGAAGAGCCTATTGCTGCCGAAGTTCGAACCTCTCAGATCGAGGTTGGCGGATCTTCCTCCGGTCCGCAAACTGTAGTAGCTCCCTCAACTCCTGCTATGACGCCGCAGGTGTTGGCGGAAGCCGACGGGTATGTGAAGTTCCTCGTCGAGGGAGTGTACAAAATGCTGGAGAAAGGCGTATCTGCAGTGATGGATGCCAAGGGGAGCTTTGCGACGGCAAAAGCTTTGGCAATGCCTTGTATCGAGCTGATCCGCATTCACCAGGGCCATGACCATATGGCCAAAATTCTGGAGGTTTCGGTGATGGAGCTGGACGAGCGGCTCGCAGAACTGCAGCGCATCCAACGAAATGACCTCTCAGTCTTGATAGATGCAGAGATAGGGAAGTCGATGGCTGAGATCGAGGCTTCCCATCGAGCCGATGTGAGCAGTTGGGAGCGTGAAGTGGCTGGGACTGAGGCTGCGGCGGAGCAGCTGTCTCAATCTATGAAGAAGACGACGGAGAAGCGGGCTGCGGTGGATGCTAACATCGCAGAGGTTGATGCTCAGATGCGCCGTCTTGAAGACCAGCGGGCCCAACTTCAACTAGAGGCTGAGCGTGTCCTGGCTGAACACGTGGCATTCAAGCAGGAGGAAACGACTCTCACTCAGCGGACCCTTGCTTTGGCTCAGCAGCGACGACAGCTTGATGAGAAGTATGAGAGTAAAACTTCCGCTGAGGCTGTCGGGTTAATGCGTCAAGAAGCCGAGCTGCGAGTCCAGGCGACTGTGGAAACTCGCACTGCCGACCTGAGACGTCGAGTCAGAGAACTCTTATCCCATCCTGGGGAGGATCGGAGATTGTAGCTTCTCTTCTTTTTTATGTATTTTTTGCAACTCTTGCTGGGGAAATAGCGTATTTCTGTACTCCTTTTGAAAAATAAAGAAATACACTATCTCTTTGATGTGTTCATTTTTGATTTCATGAACTTGATGATTTATGTGGACCTATTATCTTTTGCGCACCTTGGTTTTTAGGTACAGATAATAAGTATAAAGGAACCAACATGTTTGCTCAGAGGTAATGTGGACATGGCAATCATTAGGTTCAAATGATAGAATCTTCCTACTCAGAGGTGTTTATGGACGTGGTAGGAATGATCCTGGGGGATACGCTGAACAACTCAGAGGTAATATGGACGTGGAAGTTCTGCGATCAATGTACGACAACGTAGGAGTTGTTTGTACGGGATGTTTACTCAGAGGTAATGTGGACGTGGTAAACATGAAGGATAGCGTAAGCTCACGAAGTGTAAGGTTTCGCTTTGTAGGATGTAGAGAGACAACTCAGAGGTAATGTGGACGTGGTTATCTTTCTACGGAAGGATGCCACGGAACAGCTGGGTTCCGGAAGCGGTTGATTTTGTGAAAAGAGGTTGTTTGGGGAAATACATGTCTTGGAGGATGTCAAGAGTAGTACTTCTTTAGGAACTTGCCGTTGATGGGCATCATAAACAAGTCCCCATTGGGTTTGGCGAGCCGGTAAGCACCGTTTGAGTATACCGTCTCAATGATGAAGGGTCCTTCCCATTTGGGCTCGAACTTCCCTGGTGTCTTGTGAGTTAACACCATTGGCCTTCTGACTGCTAAAACCAGGTCGCCAACTTGGAAAGTTCTTTGCTTGACCTTCTTGTTGAAAGCCTGTGATATACGGGCTTGGTAAAGTTCGATGCGTTGTTGAGCTAGGAGACGCTTTTCGTCAAGTGCCTCCAGTTCTCGCAGACGACGACGTTGATTGTCTTCTTCTGTGAGATCGTTTGTGATTGCCATGCGGAGCGAAGGTATCTGTATCTCGAGAGGCAGTACTGCTTCGCTCCCGTAGACCAGGGAGAATGGAGTGTTGCCTGTTGGGGTCCGTACCGTTGTGCGGTAGGCCCAAAGGCATTCGCCAAACTTTTCGTCCCAGTCGCGTTTGTTGGATGACACGACCTTTTTGAGCAGCCTAACGATAGTTTTGTTGAACGCCTCGGCCAATCCGTTTGCTGCCGGATTGTAGGCGGTTGAGGCCACGTTTTGAATGCGATTCTTGTCACAGAACCTGCTGAAAATGTGGCTGATAAACTGAGGACCATTGTCATGGATGATCCGTCGGGGTACCCCGAAACGGTAAATGACATGGTGTTTAATAAAGCTGACCACCCTAGAGCTTTTTACTTCCGTTAGTGGGACTGCTTCCACCCATTTGGAGAAGTAATCGGTGATGGCCAGGATGAAACGATGTCCTCTTGATGAAGGAGGGGTGATTGGTCCTACAATGTCCATGCCCCAGGCTTCGAATGGCCAGGAGGCGACTGTAGGATGTAGAGGTTCAGATGGTGTATGTATGAAGTCTGCATGAAGTTGGCATGCATGGCACTTCTTAGCATATTCCACTGCGTCGGCAACCATGGTTGGCCAGTAGTAGCCCATACGTCGCAGTCGATCTTGCAACTTAGGACTTGGTTGGTGAGCTCTGCAAGTTCCGTCATGAGCTTCTCGAAGAGCTTCGGCCGCTTCTTCGTTAGACAGGCATCGAAGGAGAAGCCCGTCGAAGGAGCGTCGGTACAGCATTTTAGTGGCTGTATCGTAGTAGAATCGAAGAGAGCGTCTCCTGACTGAGGCGGCTTCCTTCGGGTCCTCTGGAAGGATTTCGTAGACGGCGAAGTCGATGAACGGGAACCTCCAGTCTCGGACATTAACCCCAGTGTTTGTCGGTATGGCGTGAGCCATTTGCAAACATAGGTTGTTTCTGGGACAAATCAGGTCTCGGCCAGTCACCGTAACATAATGTTGAGTCCCAAGGGGCGCGGCCAATGAGGCTGCGAGGCCAGCCAGAGCGTCAGCCTCCAAGTTTTGTAGACGGGGTACATGTTCGATGAAGAACTCAGTGAAGGTTGAAATGATGTTCAATGCAACTTCATGGTAAGGGATCAAATCTTCATGGCGAACCTCGTATTGCCCCCGAATCTGGTTTACGATGAGTTTTGAGTCGCCGTTGGCTTCCAGATGATCCACCCCCAGCTGTTGTGCTAGCTGGAGTCCCATGACGAGTGCATTATACTCAGCAACATTGTTGGAGCACGGCTTCGAAAGGGAGTATGCGCGCTGGATGACCAGCTGATCGGGGGGGACTAAGACTACCCCCACTCCTGCGATGATTTGGCCGTTGGGGCCCGTTCTTGAAGCGCCATCGAAGAACATCCGCCAGACGGGGCTTCCTTCAGTGACGTTTGATTCTTGGACTTCATCCGGGATATCTTCATATAGTTTTGAAGATTTTGGGATGGGGTGTGCAGCTAAAAAGTCAGCCAGAGCCTGACCCTTGACCGCCTTCTGCGGGACAAACACCATGTTGTATGGCGTTAGTAGGATCGCCCATGTAGCCAGCCGGGAGTTTAATGACCCTGGCTTCGTCATGAGAACTCTGAGCGGATTGACTCGGGAGATGACGTGAATTGTCTGGCCCGAGACGTAATGACGAGTTTTCTGAATGGCAAACACCAAAGCCAAGCACTCCTTTTCAACGGGGTTGTACCGGTGTTCGGCCCCGATGAGTGTTCGACTGAGGTAGTAGATTGCTTGCTCGTAGCCTGCATCGCTGTTTTGAGCCAGCAAAGCGCCGAGGGAATGATCCATGGCACGGACGTAGAGGAGGAATGGTTTGTCGGCGACAGGTGCCACTAGGACTGGCGGGCTTGTCAAGTAAGCCTTGATATCGTCGAAAGCCTTTTGGCACTCCTCTGTCCAGACGTAAGAGACTCCCTTCTTCATGAGCTGAGTAAAGGGTTGACATTTACCGGAGAGGTTTGCTATGAACCTCCGGATGTATGCCAAACGTCCCTGTAAGCCCCGAAGTTCTCGAAGGTTCTTCGGAGGGTCCATGTTGAGGATGGCTTTAGTCTTCTCGGGATCGACATGAATGCCTTTTGCCGTGATGACAAAGCCCAAGAATTTGCCGCTAGAAACCCCCAGGAAGGATTTAGCGGGGTTCATTTTGAGTTGATGTGCCCGCATGAGATCGAAGACCGTCTTCAGGTCTTGTAGGTGATCTCTTTTGAGGCGGCTCTTGACTGCGATGTCGTCAACATAGCACTCAACTGTCTTGCGAAGATGTTGACGGAAGATGGTGCTCATAGCTCGCTGGTACGTTGCACCGGCGTTCTTCAAGCCGAAGGGCATTACTGTGTAGCAGAAAACACCCTTTGGAGTCCTGAATGACGTGTATTTTGTGTCATCGGGGAACATCTTGATTTGATTGTAGCCTGAATACCCGTCCATGAAGGACATGCGTTCAAAGCCACATGTGTTGTCGATCATTACATCGGTGATTGGGAGCGGGAATTCATCCTTCGGGCAAGCAGAGTTGAGATCCCTGAAGTCGATACAGACTCGTATCTTCCCGTTCTTCTTGGTGACAGGGACGACGTTGGCTACCCAGTCCGGGTGTTGTTCCTCACGGATGAAGCCACTGGTCAAGAGTTTGTCCACCTCCTGATCGATGGCGTTCATGATGTCCGGGCGGAAGCGTCGCTGTTGTTGTTTGATAGGTTTGGCATCTGGTAAGATGTTCAATCTATGCATCGCGATCTGTTAATCGAGACCCGGCATGTCTTCGTAGCTCCAGGCGAAGACGTCGATATACTCCTTAGCCAGTTGGACTAAAGATTCTCGGTCTTCTCCTTCCAAGCTTTTGCTGATAAAGATGGGTTTAGAAGAAGACCCATCCCCGAGGTCGATCTGCTCGACTTTGTCTTCGGTGGGAGGTTCTCGTAACTCAAAACGAGACTCCCATTGTTCTCCTAGGCGTTGAGCCCCGGGTTCCTCTTCGAAGGGTTCCGGCGGTTGGTCTTCGCCTTCATCTTTCTGAGGTTGCGCCGATGTCATGTTAGCTGACAGCACTTTCCTGAAGACTGATCCGATACTGGTATCGGAATCCCACGTCGATGCTTCTGACGAGTGGGAATGTTCTATGTCTTCTGCGTCTGAACTCTCTGGAGTTGATGGCGGCGTGACATAGCCTAACCCCCGTCGAGTCCTATTATAGTAATCCTGTGGCTTTCCATTGGGCATCGAAAGCCGGACAGGGAGATGCCGACCCTTGCCGTAGTTTAGGCCTTTATTGCTTTTCAGGTCGTAGCCCATCTTTTGGATGATGTGCTTAGCCGCATCCGTGTATCGATAGACTTGTACTCTGCCGGTATCAGGTTCGGGCTCGATCGACGGGAGGTTCCGACGACGCTCGATTTTGCCCGAGATGATGGTGCCTTCGTCTCGGCTTCGTGGAGGGAGTATGAAGACTCCTTGAGACGGAACTATTTGATTATGGTAGACGGTCGTTACTTGTGTTTGCAACGACCGAAAAGCGTTGTCTAATGTATACATGGCATTCCAGTGTGGAAGACAAGAATAATTGAAAGACACTCTATTATTGATAAAGTACGAGATTTTATCCCGTGGGATTACATTGTCGAAGGAGGGTGCGTCAACATCAGCAGAGATATATTCGCCAAGCTCCTCGTCTGTAAGCACTGGGGCCGGATCAGGAGAGTCCTCCACCGCTCTGACTTTGGGGTCTGAGAGGGTTATGTGAGCCCTCTCCGGCATCTTGGATGACTGCGGCGGCTTGTCTTTAAGACGCACCTTGAGGGGTGCCTCGGTTGCGCCTTCGATGAGTGGCGCCTTCCCTTGTAATTTTACCACCAGGGGAGCCGCTGTTTGTGGTGGCTTCCCCTTGAGGCGTATCTTCAGGGGAGCTTCGCGAGCTGGCACTTTTCCTGATAGCTTGATGCTCATTGGAGGCGCCTTCTGGGGTGGTCTCCCTTTCAGACGGATTTTCAAGGGGGCGTCAGGAGTCGCTTCGGGCTCCAAGTCCGGCTCTGTTGCCGTCTCTGCTTCATCATCGGCATCGTTGGCTTCCTCCTTGTCAAGTGGCTTGTACAAGTCGGAATCGGTGAAGTAGGCCTCAATCCCTTTGAAGGGATCGATATCTGCAAACTCTGTCCGGATGACGCCGTTGGTGGATATATATTTCATGCATTGGTGGAGCGTGGAGGGCACCACCATGTACTCATGTAACCATGGTCGTCCGAGTAAGATGTTGTAGTTGACCTCGGCATCCACCACATAACAAGTCACCTCAGTTTTGAGGCTGCCGATGTGACACTTCAGCCGGATCTTGCCCAGTGGCTCGCTCTTGCTGGCGTTGAAGCCGCTGATGGTCGTATTGGAGGGCGCTAGCCGGTACATTGGGATCCCCAGCTTTGATAGCAGCGCCTTTGGAATGATGCTTAGGGAAGACCCCGGATCGATCTGAATCCTGCTCACCTTTACCGAACCGATGTACCCTGTGTAATACAACGGTCGGTTATGTCGGTGATGCTTGAGCAGCATGTCTTGTTGGGTGAAGGTTATGTTTGGGATAACTTCATCCGCACAATGACAGTGTGCACAAGTAGTTGGGAGGTCTTCAGGCTGCTTGACCTGACTGAGAAAGGATTCGGCATCCTTCAGAGCTTCGCAGAGAGCTTCTCGGGAGTCCTTGGAGAGACGCAGGAGCTCGAACAAAGACAAGCGTGCAGGAGTACTGGCCAGTTGTGCCAGAATGTCAAAATTGTGGGGCTTGGCTAGCCCCGAAGCATTTTCTTTCCGCAGAGGTCTGTCGAAACGGGCCTCCACTTGCTTTTGTTTATTGGCTGCTGAGGGCTTGGATGAACCCTCCTCAGGGATGGTGCCAGGAGGCACCACTTCGGCGGCAGCTTCACCGGGCTGGGAGTTCTGTTGTGCACGTGTCTGCACAGGAAGCGCCTCTTCCGTTGAAGAAGAGACCGTGCGGCAAGACTTGATCTTCCTGCCTTTTGCTTTGGAGGTAGGGCGTACCTCCGGTTGAGTTACCTCGGAGACGAGGTCGGGGTGAACCCAGAGGACCTCTCCTCGAGATGTGGTGAGTGGGACAAGTCCACTCACATTGTCACGGGTGGGTGGCAAATTCACCACCTCCATTGTCGCCTTAGGGATGGGGACGACGCCATCTTGTGTGGTAGTCGGCGGCAAGGTGTCGAACTGAAGTGACACCACATTAGCTGACACCGTCTTCTCTTCGTAGTCGACGGAGATTACATCCGCATTGATCATGCGCTGGATGTAATTTTTGAGGACGTAGCAGTCCTTAGTCGGGTGTCCGACAAACCGATGGTAGTGACAGTACCTCGGGTTGTCCACTTTCTCGACTTCATCGGGCCGCTTCGGGTCCGGAAGCTTGATCTTGTCACCCTGCTTCAGTATCTCAAAGAGTTGCAGGGTGTCGTCATCATTGAATGAATAAACCTCCTTGGGTCTTGGTGCCAGTGGAGGCTTTTGAGTAGGCGCAGATGCGCCCTTCGAGGCATTAACAGTCAATGCCTGTTTCCCCTTTGTTTCTCGTCCGGACTTGTTGGTTGCGGACTTTTTCCCCTTATCGTCAAAGGCGGGGAAGCTAACACCCAGAAGACGTGCATTGGCCGCCTTCTTCTCTGCAGCTTCAGCTTCAATGATTAGGGAGCTCCAGTCGGAAGGGGGAGCAGAGTTAAGCCAGAGCTTTACTGCAGGCAGCATGTTCATACTGCAAGCGGAGAGAAGCGCATGTTCTGGCATGCCTGGAGGTAGCCTGAAGCAGGCCTGACGGAAGCGTTCGATGAATGCCCGAACCGTTTCCTTGTCCTTCTGGCGTATCTCAATGAGAGACGCCATCGTCATGTCCTTCCCACCGTCGTAGAAGCGGTCGAGGAAGAGGCGTGTCAGGTCGTCGAAGGACGAAATGGAATTATCGGGGAGGCTGCAGTACCAGTCATACGCCACCCATTTCAGGGCCCCAACAAAGATGCTGGTGAGGAGCGCGTCCTCCTTCGGAAGATGCCCTGTCTGTGACTGGAAGTACGTCAGGTACCGTCGTGGAGAGTCCTTCCCGTCATACGGCGTGAGTGTTTGTGGTTTATACTTTGGAGGATAAACCACCTTGTTCCACTCAAGGGGATAAGGCTGGGGAATGCCCATCTTCTGGCGCTCCTCCTGCCTGTTCTTGGACTCGAAGCGCTCCCGCAGATCTTTAATCATTTCGACCACGTCCTCCGTGGAGCTAGGAGTCAGGGAAGGAGGTACCACCTGGAGTGGAGCGTTTGAGGGCTCCGATGTCCGGGGTGCTTCTGTGTCTGAGGGTGTCCGCTGGAGGGGCACACTCGACTCTCCATTGGCTCCTGGGTCGGGACCATTTGAAGGTGTCCTGATCAAGGCCGACCGCATCTCAAACACTGCTTGAGTCAGTGCTTGCATTGAGGCAGAGAGGGTTTTGAGTCCTTCCTCTAGCGAGTCTATGCGCTGGACAATGTCCTGTGGCGGCGCATCAGCCTCAAGATCACCCCCGGTCATGTATACTGTCATGACACGGCCGGAAGTGGATGGATTAGTTGAGGCTTCGCTCTCAGCCTCGCTCTCATGTGGGAGAGTTACTTCTCCTGGTGTTTGGCCACCCCCAGCCACATTCTGGAGTTCGTCTTCGACAGGCGCATCTGCAAGGGCCTGACTGCCCTCAGCT
Source organism: Iris pallida (assembly GCA_029216955.1). Classification (NCBI taxonomy): domain Eukaryota; kingdom Viridiplantae; phylum Streptophyta; class Magnoliopsida; order Asparagales; family Iridaceae; genus Iris; species Iris pallida. The sequence goes on from JANAVB010040619.1 coordinate 13,426,083, forward strand.
CTGTCTTGAAGGGCCTCTTCGTTTTCAGCACTACCCCCGGCGGTGTCCTGGAGGACATCGTCATTTTGAGGGGCTTCAGGGAGGCCATCTTCGCCTTGATGAAGATCCGCCGCAGCTGTGCTTTGGACATCTTCGTCTTCGGAAGGAGGCTCGACAAGGGTCTGGCTACCCCCAGCTTCCTCCAAGGACTTCTTCCTCGACCGAGTGCCTTCGAACACTCCAGAGGTCGTGACAGCTGCCTTGGTTTTCCTCGGCTGGCTTTTGGATGAAGACGAGGAATTGGCAGTCGTCTTCCGGACAGATGAGGAATTGGAGATCACGTTGCATGACGCAATCTTTAGTTCCTCTTCTGCTGACACCTTCGTCCCAAGGCGATGTCGGAGGGGTGTCGATGATTGTAGCCGTTGGAAGACCGACTGCTTTGGCGGTACTGCCGTCTTGCAACAGCAGTTGATGGTGACCACTGCACAAGTGTGCCCCGTGAGAGGCGCATCGTGCTTGTTGGTCAACTCTCCTGACCGGCGCTTGTGAGTGATCACGTTGCGTAAGTCGTTGGAGGAGAGTGCTACCCTCACACCCCTCTCAGGCGCATGGCAGGGCCAAGCGCCGGGGTGGTCGGGTGAGTGCTGCGCCCCCTGATCTAATACCAAGCAGGCATCACGATCAGTAGTGGAGGAACCACAGCATTTGAAGTGACTTGAACGGACCTCGAACGCACAACCAGAGGAGGCGCGGGAGTTCAAGACCACTGAGTTTGTCTCTCTCGGCTTGGTTGTGCACGCAGTGAATGCGCCCAAGTGAGATGAGGACTTTGAAGGTCGACTCGTTGTCGGTGCAGGAGCACTTGAGTCAACCTTGTACAGCTTGCCATCGGCAGCGCGCGTGATTGTAAGCGCGCGCCTCTGGCCGGCTGCTGGCATAGCACGTTTGTGGCGCATGGCCCGTACCGTCTTGGATTTCTTCGTACCAGCCCGCTGGGGTGCATAGTACTCAGCATCCAAATTCTCCTTGCCGTTACAACGAGTGAGTCTGTCGAAGACAGAGGCTCTTTGTGGCGCATCAGAAGTAATGCGCGGGGCATTGGCTGCGCCCCTGCTCCGTCGACGTATCTTCCTCGCCTGAGAGGAAGATGGCTGGGGAACGTGGTCAGCCGCACGCTTCCCCGAGAGATGTGCTGCATCAGCGGGCGCACCTTGACTGCTGAGGACGTCAGCAGGAAGGGAAGGCTGGACGGGTGTATCCCCTTCAACGGTGGTGCCCGAGGCGTCGACTTTGCGCACCCAGACTGCGCGGGTCTTCTTCGGCTTCGACAGCCGCTTCGAAGGACTCGCACTTCCTTCAGAAATGAACTCCTCGTACGCCTGTTGATTGAGGTGCACTACCAGCATCTTGTGGGAGGAGCCCACCTTCACGTCGTCGGCCTGTGACACGACTTTCTCGGTAGAGGAGAAAGAGGTCCCCAGCAGAGTCGCCAGCTTGTTTGCCATTAAAATTGTTTTGATTGAAGTCTTAATACAAACAGAACAGTGATACAATATAGGACTTAGATGTAGTCCTAGGAGTATACTTTTGTTTAAGCTGGGTCCTTAGTGCCAATGGAGCGAGTGGTAATGCGTTGACCCCGTTGACCGACTGACGGCGGTTATCGGTTCTCTGAAGGTGTTGATTGCTCTGGGTGCTGGAGCTTGCTGAGAGGAGGAAGACGTTGAGTGTCTAGAACTGCCTCTCTGATGATTCTCTGTTGTGGATTCTCTGTGAATCTTCTGTTCTGAGTCTCTGTGTGTGTGTGAAGGAGATGATCCTTCTATTTATAGTTTTGCAGGCTGGCTGCTCATGTGCGCATGTAGGATGCGCCGGTGTGGGGACGCCACGTGGAGGTTGCTGATGGAGGCGCATGGATGCTGCGCCCTGATCGAGGGGGAGAACTCTTCATACTGCTGTTGTGAGCCGGCACGTAGCAGAGGGAAGATCTTTCCGTTGCTGAAATCTCGGATGAGTTGAGTCAAAGGACACGTGTCGTCGACTCATGGTTCGAAGATCTCGGATTTGGTGGGAAGGAGTGATCTGGTGAGCTGCGCCTTGGATTGGGCGCAGGCGGAGGCTGCGGCTCATAACCTTTAGGAGTTACAAACCACTTTGGGGCGCATGGCTTTTGAGGCGCATGCAGGCGACTTTCCTTCTGTCTTTCGGGATCAGAGATCAGTCTGGGGCGCATAGCTTTTGAGGTGCATGCTGGTTTGGACGCATGTTCGTAGAGGCGCATGCGGGTGTGGACGCATGGCTGTAGAGGCGCATGCGGGTGTGGACGCATGGCCGTAGAGGCGCATGCGGGTGGCCACGTGGCAGTAGCCGTCGGAATAGAGTCATGATGATGCTGACGTTGCCGACGCTTCGTTTTCTGAATAAAGTTGTCAACTGTTCAGACTTTGGGAGGCGTGCTGCCAACTCTGTCAATTCAGCATTTAATGTTGGTGACGTTCGATGGACAGCTGAGTAGGCGCGTCAGTTGGCGTTCCACTCGGTATGGAGATGTGTGGGGGCGCACCCTCTATAATGCGCCGAGTACTGTAGGGCGCGTCTGTGTGATGCGCCTGATGCCGAAGGGCGCGTCCGTGTGATGCGCTGTCTGGCTGGCGCATTGGACATGTCTTTTAATGATGCGGTTGTCTCGCTCTTCGAGTGCTATAAATAGCCGTTTGGCTGAATTCGAGGCGTCCGGTTCATCCATTTAATGTAAATTCATTGCACGAAATTCGGAGGGCCATCCACTTGGCGCGTGGGTTTGATCTGCCCGACCTATAAATAGTGGCATGGAGAGAAGATTTGCTTCTCATTCCCTCACGTACTTCCAATATAAACTTGAACATACGGGTGCATTCTGCTGACGAAGTGCTCCCGAGGGTGAAGATGAGACGCTGTGTTGTCTTTGATGCACTTGAAGGTGACTGTTACATCCAAAAGACGGAGTCGAGGGCTTCTGAGGCAGGCGGAAGGTGCCTGTTGCATCCAAAGATAGGGATGTTCGAGCCTCGTCTCCATTATTCCGGAAGAGCCGTAGATCGGAATGGCGGTGCAAGGCTCTCTCTTCCTGCAAAGTGGGGTTTTCCCACTTTGATCGTGTCGAAAGCTGCTCCTTTAGTCGCGATTTCGATCACGGTCTTCCTTCGACTTTGGAGGCTCTTTCGAAGCCTCCCCTGGCCACAGCATTTACGGTGCTCTTCTCTTCCTTGGTTCCAGCCAGAGGGTTAAATGCTTTGTGTCGAAGCATTTATCGGGCGAGCCTGGTTGGAAGAGCGGCACATAACTGGGCTCTGCTCGGCCAGGTGAGCCTGGCTGGAAGAATTTGGCAGAAGGGTTGCACATAACTGAGCTGCTGAAGAGATGATGGGATGCGCCTGGATGGAGGCGCATGATATCTGCTGCGCTTCACTAGTGGCGCATAGTGATGCTGCGCCTATCTGGAGACGCATGGTGGCCGCTGCGCTTATCTGAAGGTGCATGGTGGCCGCTGGCTGTAGACTTAGGTTCTTTCCTTTGTAGAAATTCTCCTTTGTACAACCTTTTCTAGACATGTAATAGACTTTTATATATAAATAAAAAGTCCTTCTTCAAATGTCTATACTTATTGATTTTGCTGTGAAATTCTTCGTCTGAGTTCTAGCGCATGTAGTGTCTGGCGCATGGGCTTTCTGGTTGTGAAATTCCATGCTTCTACAGTAACTAGGCCTGTGATAACCCTAGTTAGTTAAAGTAGCAAGCCGTACTTACTGCTTGGCCGTGATTGATTGTATGAGAATAATCTGTCTAGTCTTGTCTTGATCCTGTACAAGATTGTTACATGTCTCGATTTCTTATATTTACCTTACTGATAAATGGTGGGAGAAGCCAAGTTCCGTTCAGACGAAGGGTTACAACCCCGGTCCTTGTTTGGTTTACGGGTTGTAACCTGGTTATCTGAATAGTCCCATGGTTATATCATCGTATATCATCCTGTCATGCTCTTCCATATGTCTTGTCTTTTATTGATCCTGTACAATATTGTCTTTTATGTTTACCTGTCATGCTTTTTCTTAAATTATTGTCTCTTATTTTGTAATTATATTATTGTGCTAATTGCTGGTTTTAGTTCCTAAGTGAAGCCTCCTTTGTGGCACTTGCTCTTTATGGGGTCTGACACAGCTGGTTTTGTATGGCCAGATACCGGAGCAGCAGCAAAGGATCTACCTGCTTTTCAGCCTGATGGTGACCGCCAGGAGTAACCAGGGCAACGAGTGGGTTTCTTTTTGTTCTCCCACTTTATTGTAAAATTATTCTTTTGAGGCATTTAGCCGCCGAGCCAGTGTTAGCCCTTGTATATTTTTTACTGTCTGCCTACGGGCTGTAACATGATTGGCAACTCGAGGTTGATCATGTATAACTTAACTCTTGCTAGTCCTTACATTTTGTACGACTAGCTTCATGATCATCTGGATATGTAATGTTTGGGACGCCTTACAATTGTATATTTGGTGGTTTGATATCTTGTAACTATTACTAGTTGGTTGAGATTGAGACAATAGGATAATTTATGACCTTAAGAGACTGATGGCTTGTAGATAAACCCTCACATATCTAGACAGCCGTGACCGTATGGTGAGATGGATTCCATTTCATTATACGTAGCTGGCTATGTCTGCCCCCGCTCTCCAGTATTCTGGTTCTGGGGCGTGACACTACCCATCATGTTTACCACGTCTATATTACCTCTGAGTAAACATCCCGTGCAGACAACCCCCGCGTTGCCGTACATTGATCGCAGAACTTCCATGTCCATATTACCTCTGAGTAGTTCCGCGTATCTCCCCAGAGTCACTCCTACCACGTCCATAACACCTCTGAGTAGAAAGATTCTGACATTTGAACCCCATATTTACCACTTCCAGATTACCTCTGAGCAAATATGTTGGTTCTCTCAAACTTATTATCTGTACCTAAAAACCAAGGTGTGCAAACGATAATAGGTCCACACAAATCATCAAGTTCATGACAGAAAGAATGAACACACCCCAAAACTCTTTATTCTTAATCTAAAAGTAAATGATTACATCCCCAGCAGGAGTTGCAAATTACACAAGATAAAAAAAAAGGAAAGGCTACAATCCCTAAGCATCACTGGGATTGGCTGAAAGCTCTTCGATCCGACGCTTCAAGTCTTCCGCCCGAGTCTCTGCGGTCGCCAGGACTCGGCGTTCGGCTTCTTGACGCATCATTTCTATGGCCTCAGAGGAAGTGTCATCCTCATACTTCTCGTCCAACTGTTGCCGCTGCTGGGCCAGGAAAAGAGCCTGGCGAGTGAAAGCTGCTTCCTCCTCCTTAGATGCTACATGTTCAGCCTGGACTCGCTCAGTATCTAACAAGAGGTGGGCCTGCTGGCCTTCAAGGAGGCGAATCTTGGCATTAACCTCCGCTAAACTAGCGTCCAACAACGCTCGCAACTCCACCATCTCCTGCGTGGACTGAGATAGCCTCTCCACCGCAGCCTCAGCTTCGGCCACCTCGCGTTCCCAGACAGCCACGGTGGCCTGATAAGATGACTCTATTATAGCGATCAACTTCTCCTTTTCTGCTTCTATCAGAGCGGAGAGATCATTTCTCTGGATACTCTGAAACTCGGAAAGCAGCTGGTCGAGCTCGGCCACCGATGCCTCCAGAATCTCGGCCATGTGGTCATGGCCCTAGTAGGAACGTATCAGACCAATGTGAGGGAGCGCCACGGTTTTTGCCATCACGAAACTCCCGTTGGCATTCATCACTGTCGATATGCCCCTCTGCAGTATCTTGTACACCGCCTCAACGATAAACTTTACGTACTCATCTGCATCCGCCAGCACTTGCGACGTTATAGCAGGAGTTGGAGGAGCTGCTCTAGACGACGGACCAAAAGAAGAACCGTCGACTTCAATCCGCGAGGTTGGAACCTCGGCATCAACGGACTCTCCCTCAACAGGGGCTTGAACTTCGCCGCTGGCCCGAGGAGCCAAAAGAACGGAAGGAGCCGAGAGGGGCGTCGATATCGTACCCCAAGTATAAGGAGCAACATGGGGTTCCAGCAAACCCTTACCCTTCTCAAGCTCGGAGGGACCACCGACGTCAGGGGCTACCTCCTCCGTCTTCAACACACTATCAGCAGGCCGTACGGGACCCTCCCCCTCTGGCAAAGCAGCGAGATCAGCACTTGTTTCCTGAATCGACTCCCCTGGAGTCAGGCTCGACGGACGAGTCTCATTTTCATCATCGAATCCCTCCGCGGGGATAGAATCATTCGCTACCTCCCTGTCGGCAGCCACCTCAGCCTCCGCTGCTGAGTCTGGGGTAGGCCTCGGCAACGCTGCAGCCGACCTTTTCTCATCATGACAAGGAGCGGAATCAGCCCTCTCCTCTGTTTCAATCATGTCTGTTGCTCCCGCAACAGGCTCACTCATCTCTGGAGGAACGTCATCCGAAGAGGACGAACTCCACTCCACTTCCTCATCTGGAAGCCCCATATCTGCTGGGTCCTCAATGCTAAAGGCCCCTACGGAGGCTTGCACCCTCCCGGGAACTGCTTCATCCTCAGTTTCCCTTCTAACATAATCTGGAGATACTAAAATCTCCGCAGGAACGACATCGTCCGGATTCTCCTCCACGGGAGACATCACGATCGATGGAATGCGTTCTTCAGATGAGCCCGCCACCTCCTTTGGTTTGCTTGCACCCGATTTTGGAGTTCGGGGTCTCCTTTTCAGCGGCTCCTACAAAAAGAAAGTATATGTCACAAAAATGGTGGAACTAACCAGACTATGTGGGACTCCTTACCTCCATAGGAGCAGAGTCTGTTGACACTGCTGGTGACAATGCCTTCTTCTGTCTCTTCGACGCAGAAGAGCCAGCCTCTGCATCAGCACGTCTCTTCGGCTAATCGGCCGAGGGCTCTGCCTGACCCCCCGTGGATACGGCAGGGGTACCTCGATAACCCGCCTCTGGCGGACGGTACGATCGAGCCTTCGCCAACAGGTTTCCAGTCGCCTCTAACTGGGTGCCGACAATAAAACTGGTCTCCCGATCATATCCAGGGGGCACGGCATTCATGGCACAGTAAAATTTGGCGGCCGAGAAAAGAATCGACGGCCGCGAATTCTGAACAGGCAGCATAAAACGAGCTCCGGTGCATCCGGCATTGTAGTAATGCCAAGCTCGTGCACCGTCCAGCAAACTTCTAGTATACCCCAGGTTAATACTGGGGTTCTCCAACATCAACTGAGCATAGCTGATTGTCGTACAAAATGGCTCGGCAAATATGGTTCCAGGTAACACTGGTTTCTATTCCGATACCCCAGATGGGACGGCCGGATGCTTTGCAACCAGCGGAATCCCCATGGAGGCAGAGTTGTGGCATCTTCACCCGAATCTGTTAAGTCTTCGTTGGCCTCAAAACCTAAAAAGACGGGGCCAACTTTGGTGATCTCCCACCCTTGAAAGTAGGATAAAACTTTCCTGAAAACAGGAACGCCAGTATGCAACCAGCTCCTCTGGTGGAAACGATGGAGGAATGCATCTCCAGCCCTATGGTCTTCTTCCGGGCCCGGGCTCATCACGTTGGGATGGTGCAAAATTAACCATCCCATCAAATAATGAAACGGCAGTTCGGCACGGGGAAAGTTGTCATTCCTACCTCGTTTATGAATGACATTTTCCGCAAATTCTCGTAAACCTCGCAGCAGGTTACACACCATTGCGGGGAGTAGAGCCAGGCGACAGCCAAAGACCAACTTCACAGCTGGCAGGATTAGGTTCCGGGTCACCCTCTCCACAGAGCCTGACCCGCCTGAAAAGACATAATCCCGGAGCCAAATCATCAGATAAGCAGCCAGCACTGCTTTGGACGACATCCGATGAGTAAGATGCCAGAAACAGCTATAGGAGCGTTCGTCCGACTGCCGGTCCTCGTTTTCTTGGGAACTTTTCTCACTTAGCCTGCTCATTTCAGATAGTACCGCGGTACTGGAATGCGCTGGCGGAGTTGTAAACTGAGATGGATTCTCCGTGTCTTGCTTAAAGACATAGTCTCTCCAAGCAGTCACATGAGGCTGTGACCCGCCCTTATCCCTCTTCTGCATATAATAATGATAACTCGCCACTTCCTTGAAGACGGCCATCATCTCCTCTGCTTTGTCCCCCAGGACTTGGGATTCTTCGTTGGTCGAGAAATATTTCTAATAATGTTCTGATCCCCAAGGGAGCCTTGACACCTCGTACATTTCATAAAGTGCGAATCCCAGCTCCCCTACCGGAGTGAAAAAAGTCCCGGTCTGAGTGTTAAACATCTCCAGAAGCGCGAGGAACATATGCCTGTTGATGTCAACGCCTGCATGGGTAGCCCGGATCGCGGCAGTCAGCCCAATCTCTCGGAGTTTGGTTCGAAACTGCGTCAGAACCCAGAGTGTCAGCTTGTCCCACTTGGAAACATAGTGACACCAACCCTCTACCCGAAATTCAACTTTCGGGTACGACCGCTTCAACGACAGCATACGATTTGCAAAAGTCGAAGCGCCAAAAGCAAATATGTTGGTAGGGACGTCATTGTAAATGCTCTCATGACGCAGAGTCCGCCAGGTGAAAGAAGGCCCAACCCGTACAGCGGCTAAAGTATCCCTCTGAATGGAGGTAGTGTCGATCTTGATGGTGCCTGCCACCGCTCACCCCTAAGACGGGGTTAGCTCCCAAGACATCCTTCTCTTGGAAGCAAGGCGACAGAAAGCCGTCAAAGGCCATTGACGCTCAAGTTGCTTAACAGTCATATGCAACCCTCTGGCTGTAAAGAATTAATCTTCCTTGATCTTTAACACCTTTGCTTCAGTAGAAGTAAGGTGGTCCCCAAACAGGAACTCAGGCTTCAAGAAAGTCACATTATCAGAAATTGTAGATTTCAAAATGGTAGATCATTCTCTCGGGAGGCTGATCCAGCATTATAAAAGTTTGGGCAGGATTTATCACCGCCTCGTTATAATCTACTCCCATCTGACAGAGAGCAGCATCTAGAAGCACTTCGTTCAAGAGCGGGACAATCATCGACACTGGCGGTCAGCAAAAGAAGTCAAAAACTTAGATATGTTAGAACAACAAAAATTCTAAGTTTCGCTCTCATCAGAAGCGCATACACTGAACCAAGGCTCAGGTGCATCTGGAAAGAAGCTTCGACGCATCATCAAGGTCCAAACCCATGTACCTCAGCAGGGAAGCTTCGGCGCATCACCAAGGTTTAATCCCATGCGCGTCAGCAAGGAAGCTTCGACGCATCATCAGGGTCTAAACCCATGCGCTTCAGCGGGGAAGCTTCGGTACATCATCAGGGTCTAAACCCATGCGCATCAGCAGGGAAGCTTCGGAGCATCATCAGGGTTTAAACCCATGCGCGTCAGCAGTGCAGCTTCAGCACATCATCAGGACTCAAGGTCCATGCGCGTCAGCGTATGTGAGTTCTAAAAATGGCCTACTCGAGTACAGAAAGGTAAGGTAAAGAGCGACGAAACCCACCAATCACCACCGGCTGAACGTCGACGGGCGTCCTGGGGACATCATCCACAACAACCTCCACAGGCTTTTTCCCTTTGCCTCGTCCCCTGCCAGCACCACCGCGAGGAGTTGTGGGGGCCATTTCGTGAAAGAAGAAGTTAGGGTTTTTTCGAAAGAAGAACTCTAGAGAAGAAGAAAGCAAAGAGGAGAAGAACCCTCTCTCTCCATTAGACGCCTATTTATAGGCTTGAGCATACGCGGAAACCGATGAGGAGTGACATCAGCCGCCGCTTGGGGTTCTGCGAATGATAACTACAAATAATCCAAAAAGGTCATCATTAAACTTTTGTTGATTACTTCGAAGCGTTATCATTTAATTGAGAGGAGCATGCACCCCATCATTGATGCACGGAGTAATCATGCGCCCGAACAGTCATGATCCCTGTTGAAGACACCACCATGTTTCTTATTCAAAGTATTCCAAAACTTGATAAAAAATTTTGAAAACTTTGAAGGGGGTCTTGTAGAAGCATGGAATTTTAGGACTGAAAATCCTATGCGCCTAACATTACGTGCACCAGGGAGCTCAGATGAAGAACTTGGCATAGAAAACATCAAAAGCATAGATATTAAAAGAAGATTTTTATTTTCATATAAGTGTCTATTACATGTCTACAAAAGGCTTTACAAAGAAGAATTTCTACAAAGGAAAGACCCTAAGTCTACAGCTAGGCACAGCAACCGCCATGCGCTCTCAGTCAGGCACATCTCTTCAGCGTCTCAGTTTGGCACATCTCTTCAGCGTCTTAGTTTGGCTCATCTCTTCAGTGTCTCAGCTTGGCGCATCACTTCAGCGTCTCAGTCAAGCGTGTCACGACCCGCACCCACTGTGAGGGTACGAGAACGTAACAACGCCCAGCCTACGCCGCAGTGTCGACGGTAGAACACTGTCCTAGGTCACAACATCTAACAATATAATGCTAAGCTGTTTATACTCCCCGAATGGGGGTGACATAGCAGAATGTAAACTCAATCACAACTAAGGAAGATGAAGCACGATATGATATAGAACTCAAAGAAATACAGATGATCAGAAGAGTCTAAGTGTCTAAGATAGCATCTCAGCAAACATCCAGAAATACAAGTCTCAACTACTGAATATGAAAGAATAAATACAATCCAGATCCCAAGACAGAAATAAAGTCTAACTAAACTAGTCTCAAGACAACATAAGTAAGATAAAGCCTAACTAAACTAGTCTAGGCAGTAGGGGTAAAGTCATCAGCTAGAGCTGGGTCCTCCTGAGAGTCCAACTCACAAGTGTCGTCTAGGACTGCCCCGTATAAGGTATCCACATAGGCCTCCTCCTCGTCCTCTGTAATATTTTCAACAGGTCCAGTCAGGACAGGAGCGAGCACAATACATCTCAACAGATCATAGCAGGTTAGAAAATATAATCATGAAGTAAAGTAAGATACATGAACTGAAGAAATACAGTATATAAACAGAGAGAGAGAACTGTAATAGAAATATCTACTATAAGTAGAGAACTAACAGTGGCTAGTGAGTCAGAGTACAATATAGACATGTAAATGGCATAGGATAATTCTGATGCTACACTATGGAATGATTCTGATGCTACACTACTTGGATATTATTCACATGTCTACTTCTACTCCCCCGTACCCCCAATCAATATACAAGGATCCAGCCAGGTTATGTTATGATTCATGTAACGGCCCCCGAAGGGTGGTACATGATAGTCCCATAAATGGGGATTCTAGAAAGTCCAATAATTGGAAGGATTCAAGGAGGCCTCTGTGATCATGAGAGTACATGTCACAAGTGATTCAATGAACCATAAAGCATAGTGATACACCATGTAAGTAAAACGCACAGAACATGTAGTACCCGATGCTCCCGGAAGGGATAACATCTCAAGAAGGGATCCATATAGTACTAATACGTGTGACCAACGTGAAAGTATCAAGTAAAGTAATTTAAAGCAGGAAAATAATTCTAAGCAGGATATGAAATGATCAGAGAATGTACTCGCCTGATGTCTGAATATCTAAAGTAAATATACTATCCGAGGAGGGGTGTCTGGCTCCTAATCAGAACAGCACAAGTCAAGATGTATACAGGGAATGATAAATATAATCTACTATGCATTTGCATGCTGACTAGGTCAAACTAGACCAAAGTTAACTCTCGGTCAACTCTAGTCAACTAGACTAGTTAAAGTAGGTCAACTAGGTCAAGCTGAGTCATACTAGGTCATACTGGTTCATACCAGGTCACTGGGAGTCAATCCAAGTCAAACTAGGTAAAACAGGATCAAAGGTTGACTCATAGTTGACTTTTGGTCAACTGGTCAACCCTGGTCAACTCTGGTCAACTCTAGGCCAAACCAGTCTAATGTTGACCAACTGTTGACTTCCAGTCAACTGGTCAACTCTGGTTTGGTTTCGGTCAAATCTAGTCGCTTAAAGGCTAAGTTTGACTCTCAGTTGACTTTTGTTGACTTTTGGTCAAAATGGTCAACCGACGTCAAAACTAGTCTAGGAGCACTACATTTGATCATTACCAACCAAGGGAACCAAGTTCTAACCATGTCTTAGACTCTAAACTCAAATACCTTAGTTCTAGGTAAAACCTACATTACCCTACCAAGGTAAATACCAATACCTTGTACATACCACTCTAACCTAGGAATACTTGCCTAGGTTTTCTAGGATAGCTAGATACTATCCTATACTAACATTACCTTCCAAAAAATCCTAGTATCTAGGTCATCTAGATCATCTTATGACACATGTTAGTTTCCAACCATATCTTAGACTCTATACCCTCTTCACATCTACTAAACACTCACATACCCAACTCATGACTCACTTACTCACTATGGTTCACAATAGGCTCTTACCTATAGGTTCACATAGGCTAACCTATAGGTTATTAGCTATACTCCTATAGGCTCTCTCACACACACACACAAACTCGCACACACACTTACATATAGGCTCATATTGTGGTCTGATTCATGAAGCAATATGGACTGAATTTCAGGGGTTTATAGGGACTGATTTAGGCATTTTATGTAGCTGTGTTTGGTGGTGGTTTAGGGCTATTAGAGGGGTGTAATGACAGGAATATGGGGGGGCTGAATGGACCAATATAAAGGCTGTTTTGGGAGTTAATGGGGACAGCAATATGGGGGTTTGTTAAGGCTGAAATAGGCATGATATGTGGGGGTGAAAATCTGGACTGATTTGGACTGCTGGGGACTGCCACATATAGGACAGCAAAGGGCTTACATATGGACCGTTTTGACAGTGTAAAGGACAGCTACTAGGTGCTGATATCTGGGCTGATTACAGGGGGTTTGATGATGTATATGGACTAATTTTGTGGGTGTTTTTGGACAGGGAATGACAGGTTTATGGGGAGCAAGGGGACAGCCAACAAAAGAGGGTTAATAGTGGTGAATGTTGGGGCTGTGAAGGACTGTGTTTGGGGCTAATTTATGGACTGCAAGGGCAGCAATGTGGACAGCCATATATGGGTTTTAGGGGGCTGCTTTAGAGCTGTGTTTGGGCAGGAATGGAAGCATATAGAGTGGTTTAAGGGGACTGTTTTAGGACAGGGTTTTGAGTGGTTTGAAGGGCTAACAAAGGGCTGAAATGTGGCAGCCATATAGGACTACATGGACAGCCATGTACTGCTGTTAGGATCAGCAAAATGGGTGTTTCCCTCCTCTCTAATCACTCACTCTCCACCCTCAATCTAACTCTCATCCCCTTCTATACTACCACACATACACCCACATCAATTCCTTTACTCTATTCTAACATATACACATCTAATTCCAAATCCTTGGCCGAAATCCTCATGCCCCCATAGCTGCTGCAATGCAGCAGGTAAATGCCACAGAACAGTCCCCTTTGTGGGGACTGTTTCCTTCCATATCAGTCCCCTAGGAGGGACTGATACCATGTTCCTGCTGCTATTAGCAGCAGTATCTCCCCCTTCCCATTCTCTCAATCTCTCACTCTCTCTAACTCTCTAACTCTCCTCTCCAACTCTCCCTCAATCTCACTAACACTCTCAGTCTCATTCTCTCAAACACTTTCTATGCACAACACACAACTACACACACACTAATCCAACACCAACTCCACCACCATTCTAATTCTCTCTCGGCCGAACCTACATCCCTACCCCTTCACAAAATTACACACACATATACACTCCATAATACATATAAATACATATATATATAGAGAATAATATATATATACAACCATATATATATACATATATAGATTTAATAATATGAAACAATATGATACTTAGGAAAACACATCCCTAACACCTAGAAATATGAGAATAAATATTAAAACAATCATTAAATCAATATCTAATAAATCTACATGTGTCCAAATAGGGGTTTTTCCACTAGGACACGATCCTACACATTGGACACCTCTACAAGTGTCCAAATGGACACAAAATGGACACAAATGGAGACACAACCATGGGGATCCTTCCTATGAGTCAAAATCAACCTAATGCATGAGAAGAATGAGAAAGAGGAAAGGATTTATACCTCCCGGTAGGTCGAATCGAAGAAAAAGCTTCCCGATGCGCCACCGACACGTAGGAATCCCTAACGGACACGAACGAGCTCCGAATCCTCCCAAACTTGGATAGCTTCCTCCTTGGTTTGAGTAGAGAAGGAAAGAAGAAGGTTGGGTGGAAAATGGAAGTATTTGGTGGAGAAAAAGCTAGGGATTGCTCTCTAGAAATTTGGGGAAGAACAAGAGAGAGGGAAATAAAGTGGAAAAATAAAAAGAGGCACTCTCTCTCTCCCTAGCTAGGTCCGGCCATGTATGGTCAATTATCCCCCTATTTGCAATGTCTAAAATATCCCCCCCCCCCCACTAGCCTATTTAATTAAATATTAGGAAAGGATTTAAGTCGGGGCTATTTTAGTCATTCTAAATCTCTAATCTAACCAAACCGTATCCATAATAATTAGTCTAACCACTAACTAAAAATTAATATCGTGTGGGCCATGGCTAACTAGTGTGTGGGCCCACTAGAGTCAAAACTACCCCCGGCTCCCCGTTTTAAGTCGGATTGAGCTGAAATTCGAACCCGACTCAATTAACCCCAAAATAACATTATAAATAAATAAATAATTCTAAAAATATTCTAAAATAAAAAATGGCAAAAATACCCCTATACTAGAAATGATAAGTGAAATACCCTAATCACATGTCTAGGCTTTAGGTCACTTATCTCTAGTGTTACACTAGCAAAACACCAAATCACAAGTCATATTTTTAAATAGTTTAAAAATGATTAAAAATCACCAAAAATCATAATATGAAATAAATATCAATAAATAATAATTATAATTATAAAATTTCAAAATTACTCTCATTTGGAAAATTGGGTGTTACAAGGCGCATCTCCTCAGAGTCTCAGTTATGCGTATCATGAAGTCTCAGCATATGCGCTCCACTTCGACCCGATCGAGTGCTTCGACGAATGAAGCATTTATTGAGCAGAACAAGGGTGGGCGATCAACTCCACCCTAGCGGAAGGAAGAGCTCTCCAAAGGAAGAGAAGAGCACAGCAATCGATCCGCGACAAAAGGAGGTTTCAATACAACCAGAATGGGCAACACACACTCTAGCAGGAGGAGGAGCTCTCCAAAGTCCAAGGAAGATGATCGGGGCACCACAATTCCGATCTGTGGCTTTTCCAGCATAAGGGAGACGAGGCTCGAGCATTCCGATCTTTGGATGCAACAAACACCTTCCGCCTGCCTCAGAAGCCCTCGACTCCGACTTTTGGATGTAACAGTCACCTTCACGAGTGCATAAATGAAGATAGTGTGCCGCATCTTCACCTTCGGGAGCATCTCATCAACATAACGTGCTCGAGCAAAAAAGTTTATTTTGGGAGGACGTAAGAGAACGAGAAGCAAACTCTCTCCTTGCCACTATTTATAGGCCGGACAAATCAAATCCATGCGCCAAGTGGCAGGCTCTCCGAATTCTGGGCAATAAATTTGCATTAATAGTGATGAACCTGACGCTTCGAATTCAGCCAAGTCAAAATGGCTATTTAAAGCACTTAAAGAACACAAAAGTCGGACCAATAAAGACGTGCCATGCAAGCGGATGCACCGATCAGACACCGTGCTGTAGAAGCATAGAAATGAACAAAAAATCCTATAAGGCTCAAGACTAGGAGAGTTTTATGCGGCTCAAAAGTTCATTAGAGTTTCATGCGGCTCAGAAGTTTCCAGCCATCACGTGGCTTTATGCGGTCCAAAAAGTCCTTCACAAACCGGTCGTAATTAATTTATGCAGCTGGCTCATTTAATGCCCTGATACGAAGCGACGGCTCTGACACGAAGTTTTGACAACCCTGACATAAAAGTGAAATAATGACCCTGACATAATGGCAGGCTCCTAGGGAAGACAAAAAAATCTTCACAACTGGCACAGTCTACCAACCCTAAAAAGCTCCCTATGTGGCTACCATCCCTCATACGGCAGCCACTCTTATGCGGCTGCCACTCTCACGTGGCCGCCACCCCCATGCGGCTGCTACTCCTTTGCGGCTCAGATCATGGGGCCACCCCTATGCGGCTGCTCCGCCTATACGGCTCGGATCATGGGGCCACCTCCCATGCGGCTGCTACTCCTATGCGGCTCGGATCATGGGGCCACCCTCATGCGGCTCAGACTAAAGGATTTCCATACGGTTCAGTTAAGGCCACCCTTATGCGGTTCTTACACGAGGCCACACTCATGCGGCCCAACCATCACAGTCCTTCATACGGCTCGCAGCAGTTGGGATACGTGGCAGGAACTGATCGAATCTCAATAATTCATATTTATTGCAGTCGATGAGGAACACGTGGCAGGAGGTTATCGAATCTCAATAATTCATATTCATTACATTCAATGAAGGACACGTGGCAGGAGTCGATCAAATCTCAATAACTCAGATTCGCTGTAATCAACATAACTGTCCAAATTTGGTCAAATCCCAAACAAGCCAGATTTATTGCTATCATCATAATCATCCAGATTTAATGCAATCATTACAATTCGAATTTATGCCAATCAACATAATTACCCAGATATATTACAATCATAATAAACCAAATTTATGGCAATCAACATAATGATTCGGTGCTCCGAATCCGCCACGTGGATATACACCCCCACCCATGATGCATATAAATAGCAAGGTGCCATTTCCTTGTAGAAGAAGAGAGGAGGACAGAGGAGAGAGCACAGAGATATACGCACAGTGTAACACCCAGTTTTCCAGATGAGGGTATTTTTGAATATTTGTAATTATAATTATTATTTATTGGTATTTATTTCATATTATAATTTTTGGTGATTTTTAATTATTTTTAAACTATGAAAAATTATTTAAGTCATGACTTGTAATTTTGGTATGCAGCTAGTGAAACCGTAGAGACTGCATGACCTAGAGCCTAACCATGTCATTAGGATGGTTTAATTACTATTTTTAGTCTAGGGATAATTTGGTCATTTTGACTTATTAGAATTATTTGGTGATTTGTTGAATTGGTGAGTTCTAATTTGACCTTGACTTGTTGAGACCTAGTGAACTAGCCTAGAAGCTAACCCTAGCCATGGTGACCCTAGTCTAACTTAGGTTAACCTACTTTTAGTCATTAGAAACTAATTTTAGAATGAGGGGACTTGGTTTAGTTAATTTAAGTCATGGCTTGTGGTTTCATGAAATGACTTATGGCTTGATGATTTATTTGATCATGACTTGGCCCATGGCCCATAACTAGAAGCCCTAACCCTAACCAAACCCTAAATGACCAGCCATAGGGATTTCCACCCTATATAAACACTTATTCTCTAGGGCTTGCCTCTTTCTTTATTCATTTCAACATTAGAAAAAGAAAGGTATTTGTCCCTCTTCCAAAAATCCCCATAAATCTATTTTAATTCCTTTTTAATCCTAGTTTCTTGCATTAGAACCTAATACTATCCTACTTTCTGATTGTGGAATTTAATCCCAGCTTTGGATCAATTTGGAGCTTTTGGCATCAAGAGGATGAATCCCCCATTCGAAGCTTTTCCAAGCTTTTTGCACATATAGGTAAAACCCTCTAAATTGATTTAAATTTTAGTTTTCTTTGCATGTAGGGCTAGATCTAGGAGTCCCCTAGGTGTCCCCGAAATTTGGATGGAATTTGTGTCCGTTTGGTGTCCGTATCGGACACGTGTCAAGGTGTATCCTAGGTGTTTGATTAAATGCCACTTAGGAATTTATTTTCGATTTTTGTAAAACCAATTACATGAATTTGTAGATCTAGATGTTTATATTAAATTTTGTGAAGACTGATTTAATTTTCGTGTCGATTTTATGTCGAAATAGGGTGCGGACACGCTGTACGACACGCGTGTGCGCTGTCCTGCTACCCGTGTCCTGTTTCTCACTGGATACTGCGTTTCGACACACGATACTTGGTATGGGGATTGGGGCAGTGACTGACAAGTCACTTCCCAAGTTTTATGATACCTCGTTTCGTGTCGGACACGAAAACGAGGCCGTACGGGTTTTGCACTGGGCTGAACACGCAATTTTGGGGTTCTGATACGGGCTTCGTGCCCCTCATGGACACGTCGTGGTGACGTGTCAGGGACACGAACACGTAGCCCTATATGGGACGAACCCCTAGACACGAGCACGTGTCCTGATTCGTGTCGTGTCGTATCCACGAGTGGTGTGCACGCATGCACGACGCTGTCTGTGCACAGTTTTTATGTCTGTGTACGAGCAGTATTTTGGACACGTCGTGTCCACTTTTGTGGACACGAATCAACTTGTACAACACCTTATTATTATTCACACAATTATGAACCACTTGTTGAAGTTTTATTGAAATTCGAATGTGGAATTGGGTTTTTGAGAATGTTCTGATACAAACAGATTTTCGATTTTACTGAGATTTAATGAGATTACAACTATTTTTCTTTTTCTAATGATTATTTGCAGTGATTGATGCACCTACATGTATCTAGGTTATTAGCCTACATATTATTGATCATATTAGCATTCTCTTAGCATTTGAAATTCGATTCCATTTTATCACTGATACCTTGTTTTTCTTTTATGTTTTCGTTGATTCATTTGATTTCAATATGAGTTCGTACCTCTACCTGAGTTTGATGTTAATATCAACTTTGGGTTTAGGTTGTATCTATAGGTATGGCTGAACTGATTTCAAGTTTCAGTTAATGACAAATGGGTAGTGTTTAACATGTATTTGTGTGGGATTATTGAGATATTGATATGGGGTTTGTTTTGTGTTGGAAGTATTGCTTTTGAATGATACCATAACTGTCATTGACACTCTTGACACCCTAAATCTGAGAGCACATGACTGTAATGGTGCACTGCCATAGGCTATGTTAATTCCTGAGATTAGTTCTAATTTCTGTTCACACACACACACTATTCCTAATTCCTAATTCCTGATTTCCTATTGACACATATATCAATGTTCACACACACACACACAAGCATGTGCCACATTGCCTTCACACACTCACTCTCTACATACATGTATGCCACTGAACACTGTCACTTAAGCACTCACTCATTCACTATTTTTCTGAGACTGAAATTGTTTTGGGTTATGGAGATTTCGAATTAGTTGATTTGAGTTGTTACATTGGTTGGTAAATCATGTATGTTAACTTGATGTGATTTTATATAAACCTGACATTAGATTGGTTAGGATGATGTGTTGGCTTGGCTTTTGGCATTGGCTTGCATCTGCAGAGCAGTAGCTTGCTGCCTTGGCTTGCATTGCAGGTGCAGCAGCAAGTATTGGCCTTGCAGGTGTAGCAGCAAGCAGTGGCATAGCAGCAGCCTTGGCTTGGCCTGGCTTGCATTTGCAGAGCAGTGGAGAGTAGGCTGGGGCTTGGCCTTACAGCTGCAGGCCATAGCAGCAGTAGGAGCAGTAGACAGGTCCTAATTGGACCTGAAATTGAGTGTGATAGCCTAGGCCCACTGTTAGCAGTTGGTCAAGAGAGGCCACTGTTAGACTGGGAAATTGGCCACATGGTTGAGAGGGAATATGAGGATTAATGTGTCACATTAATGTATTAGAGGAAGGGTGAGGAATAGGTGAGTTAGATTGATTGTCCTAGTATAGTTTTGTAGAGGGAATCAATTGGTATCCTGAGAGTTGGGGCTAGTATCAAATATAGGTTTGAAGATAGAGTTTAGATTAAGGTTGAGAGAGTTGATAAGTTGGGGAGTTAGTATATTGCAGATTTCATAAAGTACAGTGAGTAGGGGTGGGTAGTTAGATGTGGTGTTTTGTATTGCTGAAATGTTAATAACAGTAGTAGTAGCAGGAATCATAGGGAGTAGGTTTTGGACTTGAGTCCCATGTCCTTGGTTCATGTTGGGATCCTTTCCTTTTGCCCTCTCTCCTTGGGTTCAGTTATCTTCTAGTAGATGCACTTGTACACATATATGTTGATCATGTAATGTGTGGCAAATGCATACATTATATGGGGTAGTGTGGGTTAATGTTGATATTGGGTATACATGTGGGTATATGGTATATGGTCTGAGTAAGGATACTGAGTTATGATATGTATTGTATTCCTAGGCTATAGGGCATGAGTCAGAGTAGAGGTGGTAGTGTAATACATTATGTCTATGTTTATGTGTAATGCTCTATATAGGTATATATATATGTATATCTATGAGATATGTATGTGTTGTATCACATGCTTTGGTTTTAAGAATAACTAAGATTGTTGGCCTAATCTAGAGTAATGGCTTAGGTTGACTAGTTCAGACCAATTGAATCATATTGACCCCATTTACCTTGTTGACTAGTCTAAGACTGACCTAGAATTACCTTAGCAAATTGTTAACCCTAGATATTGACTTGATAGGCTAGAAGCTTGACCCAGAGTTGACCAAGTTTGACTTGGACCTAGTTTGACCTAGATAGTTGACCAAGGTTGACTTAGAGTTGACTTTGACCTAGATTTGACTTAGAAACATGTAGATTGCATCATAGACTTCATTTGTCTTATTTTAAGCATATTATAACCTGTACTGACACTGTGACTCTGGTGCAGACATCTGACATTACACTACTCTTTTTAGAGTATCGGGCGAGTACATTCTCTGATAGTTCTTTCATTTACTTGTCAATTACTGTACTTCAATTCTAGTTAGTTGTATGCGATTCTCTGTAACAACACGTATGGATATTTCTGGATTCATGTATACGACACACATTTATTATCTGGCCTCTATTACTGGAATCATTCTGGAATCATTTACTGGTATCTTCATATTACTGGCTGGACTCATCTTGAATCATTATGTCGGAGTTCTGGATTCACTTGCTGGGAGAGGAAATACTAGAGTAAGACATGTAGACATACCCTATTTCTGGAATCACCCTTTGCTGGAATCAAACTGGAATGATAGCCATATCACACCCGGCCAGGTGTGTGATGTGCCGGATTACCTATAGCCGTTTACATGTCGATCTCGGTATTTTAAAACACACTGCTAGAGTATAGGCTGGACTTACCCTGGAATCATTGATCACTATAACTGGAATCTTCCCTTACTGGATTCATCTTGTATTAGATTCATCTTGTAATGGACTTACATTGGAGTTACACTTGTCTACATTGTTGTCTGGACTTTATATCATATTACCCTGGTTCAGCTAGTTCTATTTTTACAGTCTACATTGCTATGATTCTTCTCTTGTTTAGTTATTTACTTTCCTTGCACTTTATCTGTCTTCTTACCATCATCTGAATATAAACCGCCATTTTCATCAATACAACTGTCTATAACTGTTTTATAGTTCTCTGTCA
Source organism: Iris pallida (assembly GCA_029216955.1). Taxonomy (NCBI): domain Eukaryota; kingdom Viridiplantae; phylum Streptophyta; class Magnoliopsida; order Asparagales; family Iridaceae; genus Iris; species Iris pallida. Next base: position 13,447,559 of record JANAVB010040619.1, read on the forward strand.
TTTACCTGGGTTTTCTAGATGAGATGTGCTCGTTCCTGTCCTGACTGGACCTGTTGTAAATTTTACAGATGATTGCCCTGAGGACACATGCCCTACAAATTACAGACCAGGAGATGGCTTAGCTACCTATGGCCCCGACACTCATGAGTGATCGGGAGTTTAGCTAGTTTGTCTTGTTTTAGTTTTCATATTTAGAACTGGAGTTGTACATATAGAATTGAGACATGAGGCATATTTGAGATTATTCAGATGTTGTTATTATTTCAGTAGTTTGTTGTCTTCAATTTCTTAGTGATATTCTGTGTTATCTTATCGTGCTTAGACTGTGATTGAGTTACACCATATCTTATACTTGTCCTCCGTTCGGAGTTGATCATGATAAGTACATTATATACTGCATTAGTTGATGGTTAGTTAGAGACTCAGAACAGCGTTCTACCGTCGACACTGCGGCGTAGGCTGGGCGCTGTTACGTACTCGCACCCTCACAGTGGGTGCGGGTTGTGACACACAGAGCCAGACACAGAGCGATCCACATTCGAATAAGAGCATTTCTTTCCCGGAGCCGAAGCTGCGTCCGATCGTCCAAGGAGTAAGGCAGAGCTGCCGTCGCTTTCCCGAGCCTCTACCGTCATCCCCCAGAAAAAAATAAACAATTGTACTTAGATTGTTGTACCCAGGTTTTCGGCCCTAGGCTTTCTTTGTACAAGCGAGTTTGTATTGTGAGTCTAAGTTCATCCCTCCCATAAAACTGTTCTGTACTTTTACAATCAACGTCAAATACGATGGCGACTCTGCTGGGGACTAACTTCTCCACGGCTGAGGAGTTGGTGACGCAATCGGACGCAGCCATACTTGGCTCCACTCAACAAATGCTGGTTGCCTGGTTCGACCAGTAGGTGTTTGAAGAAATACTCTCCGACGGGAGCGCTGGCCCGGTCCAGCGGCGAGCCCGCACGAAGAAGGCCCGCAGGGAGTGGAGGCCCAAATCATTCGCTCCATCCCAAGCTCTCGAAGGAGTACTCTCTGTTGCCCAAGATGGCGGAGAAGACTCTCTTGCTGCCCCACTTCAGACCATAGAGGACTCTGCTGTCCCCAAGTCCGGCAGAGGAAAATACTACGATGCTGGACTTGCAGGGGCAAAGGGTAACTCTACACGGTCCAGGAAGAAGCCGCAGAAGGATGCTAGCCGCATGAAGACTTATGCGTCCACAAAAGTCAGCCGCAGACAGAAGGCTCACGCGGCCAGAGCTGCCAGCCGCATGGAGGATGCTCATGCGGCCATTATGACTTCCAGCCGCATAGAAGAGGCCCATGCGACCACTACAGCTCCCAGCCGCATACACACCGCCAGCCGCATGAGGACCGCTTATGCGGCCGTAAATACCAACCGCATGCAGGCAAGTTGTACGGCTAACAATCTCAGCCGCAGGCCATTTACTTCATACGGCTCGGGTTCAGTCTTCGACCGCCTCTCAGGTGGTCCTAACCCCAGATTCTCTCATGTGCCAGTCTCTGTGGACTCTTCCTACTATGCACTCTCAGGTGCTAGAAGGAAGAAGTCTCGGGTAGCGCGGGCTCGCCAAGCTCAGTCAGCTGTCCCAACTTCCGACTATCAGGGCATCCCGCTGACTATTACGCGGGCCCCTGATGGAAAGTTGTATAAAACTATCCGTGTCCAGCCCCCGGCGGCCAACGAACGGAATAGTTATCAAAAATCTCCCGACAATGATCAAGGGCAAGTACTCGTACTACCCCCACATCAGGAAGCAGGTAGAATGCCAATACACTCATGTGCTCAGGACTCTCGGGCCTACAAAATGAGTGACTTGCGCAACGTCATTCTTCACAAACGCAAGAAAAGAGACGAGGACTTGGTGTGCAGAGAGTCCTTCCATGGACATCACTGCACTCAAGTCATTGTCAACTGCTGCTGTAATAGGCGGCCACACAAAAAGACCGGCGATCCGTCTTCCAACGACTGCAATAACCAAGCTCAGAGGACGAAGCGCTTCTCGTCGCCTCCTGCAATTCTGCTCTGAAGATCCCTGGCGGCGGAAAAGGGAAGAAAACAAGTGTCTCCAGCCCGAAAATCTCAACCAAGAAACTCTCTTCTAAGCGGCTGTCCACGACCGCTACAGAAGGAGTTTTCCAAGGTACTCGCTCAAAGACGAAATCTACCACGCTTGGAGATTCGTCGTCCATATCTCTGGGAGGCGCTGGAGCTGGGAGTAGCACTCCTCCAAACATTCGCGACTATCCGGTGTTCCAAGAAGATAATCCAGGGAAAATTGTTTCCCCAACAGATGCAGCAAGTTCCGACGTCCCCAAGGACGTCCACAACTCTCAAGACGAGGCAAGCTCTGAAGTTGGGAGTACCACTCCTTCTGAGTCCGAACTAGAGGAGAACATTCCAACATACCCTGACGACTTCTCTGTACAAGGGTATGACTCATAGGGCGCGTCCTCCACCGTTCCTTACATCTCTTCTCATGTGAGGACGGTGTTCATGACGTACAGCAACCAAGACAGTCCCAGTGATCGCCAACGCCTCGACACTCTGGAGGCCATACTGTATGCCTTGGTCAAGTCCGTAGACGAGATCAAAGCGGCCCCTCCAACTCTGCAAAGAAGAACGCATGGCCAAACAAGCTTGGGTCTCGCGGTCAGACTCAAACTCGGCTGCACCAAACCCGGGCGATAATCCTTCGACAACATCGGCTCCTACTGCTGCAGACGAGGCCAGGGAGGCGAGACGAGAGGTCCAGGAGCTCCGGGCCATGTTCCACGCCCGAGAAACCTGTCAGGATACGACAACCGTATCCGGCTGCATGGAGAGATGTTCCCTTCCCACCAAGATATAAACCATTCAACATCAATCCGTATGACGGAAAGACATCTGCGAGCAGGTACATCACCTAATTTGAAGTCACAACCGACCATCTACCTCATGATGATGCCATCCTTACACGGTTGTTCATTGGAGCGTTAGAAGGGGTCGCCTTCGACTGGTACCGCAACTTGTCGGACAATTGCATTCATTCCTTCGTCGGCTTCAAACGTATGTTCCTGGAGAGGTTCTATGATGTAGGACAAGACGTGACGATGTCCACTCTCATGGATGTTGTTCAAGGAGAAAAGGAGCTGACGAGAAACTTTATCGAGCGGTTTCGTCAAACTGCGATGAAGTTACCTTCCGGTAACCCTGATTCCTTCTTAATAGAAATTTTCCAAAAGAGGCTGCTCCCTACAATCAGCCTCTGGATAGGCAAAAGTCAGTTTAAGGATTGGAAGACTTTCATTATCAGCGCCACTAGCGCAGAAGACAAGTTGAAGAAAGCATGCCAACTGGGATTGCACGTCTCGGAAGGAGAGGACAAGGGCAAACGCCCTAACACCAACAGCAACAATGGTGGTAAACCCTCCAACAATCGAGACAACAAGGGCAAACAGGCTATGGTGGTCGACACAGCTCTAAAGCCTGAACCAAAGCCGGCAGAGAAGCAGTGGCCTCAGATGACCTACTCCTTCAAAGATGGCCATGTCAAGCCCATCTTGGACATGCTCGTATAAGGAGGTCAAATTCAGCTCCCTCCTCCAAGACGTGAACCTCGTCCTGCAGAGATGGAGAGCCCTAAGTACTGCCACTACCATCGCTATGTACACCATGCTGCACAAGACTGCTACCAACTGAAGCGATACATCCAGCATCTCATCGATTCTAAGGCCTTAGCCATTGATTTCGAAAAGGTAATCGTAGCAGCCAATATGGTGTCAGTACAATTCGGTAGCTTTCCTCCGACAAAGACATAAGATGGAGTAGTATCCGTCCCTAGATCAAAGATGGAGGTCGCTACCCTTCCACCTCCTCGAGACCAGGCTGCTGGTCTAGTACCCCTTACCACATCACGAAGAAAGGTCATGTGGGTCCATCCGGACCTGGTACCTGAAGTAACTCAGTCCGCACCACCCTCCACCAGCAGGAAGAAGAGTAGGAAAGTCAAATCATGTCGTACAATCTCGGCAGAGGTCAAAAAAGCTATGGCTGTCGTTACCCGGTCAGGTGCACAATGCCAACCTACACCGGGTAACTCGGCTGAAGATCATCAGCCAGCTACTGCTGATGCTCCAGGACCTGCTCAACCTCCGACGACCAACAAGCCTAGGCCGAAGGAGACTCGCTTTGACAAACCGCTCCGAAGAGAGACGCCTCATAGGCTGGAGAGGCCCAACAACTTTGACATCTTGGCACAATTGGACAACACACCGGCCAAATTATGGCTATACGAGCTCCTGAGACTCTCCAAAGAGGTTCGCGTCGTACTGAGCGAGGCACTCCAGAATGCCGACGCATATCTGGCTCAGTTCAATCTCACGGAGGAGAGCTTGCCTGTAGATCTCCAGGACAGCGCTTGCACAGGTGCAATACCCAACATCGTCTTTACTCTGCAGGATATGCTTATCAAGACTAACCTGCACGATCGCCCTCTGTATTATTCTGGGTACATTGGCGATATCAAGGTGGATCGGATGCATATTGATCCCGGTTCTTCCATAAGCATCATTCCAAAGAGTCTGCTACACCATCTGCGCATCCCAATGCATCGTCTGACACCGACAAGTACCGCCATTAGCGGTTTCAATTCAGGCAGAAGCTATCCGATCGGAAAGATTCATCTGAAATGCCAAATCGGCGATCTTTAATCAGAAGTGACATATTATGTCATAGATGCGGATACTTCCTACAATATTCTCCTGGGACGTCCTTGGATACATGATTACATGATCGTGCCTTCCACACGACACCAGTTCTTCAAGTACGTCGATAAGCACGGCTTTGTGAGGACAGAATTTGCTGACGTTGATCCCTTTAAAGGGGTTGAATCCTACTACTCTGACTCATGCTTGTACGAGAAGTCGAAAAGGCACCTCGTCGAAGAAGATACTCAAGCTCCAACTGAGGCGGCAACTGGATCGGAAGAACCTCTGACGATCCACCTCCAAGCCCGCAAACCTAGCAGAACTGTACCACTTACAGCCACTCTACGTAAGGATGCAATCAGCCTCTCTACACAAGAGGGGCAGATAATAATTCGGCTGCCAAGGTCTGACCAAGCGCCAAGACCCATGGTAGAGCCACTGACAATCAGGCTGCCTAGAACTAGCTAGCAACAAACAGAGGAGCTCAATCCCTTCGTCAAGCCGATGACGATTCGTCTTCCCAGAATGAATCGGCAGCCGAACACTATGCCAGGAACTGCTAGCCAGCTAACAACTCCCCGCCTAGCTCCGAGCACCAAACTGGGGGTCGCTAGTACGCCAACGACTCCAAGTTCTGCTCTACCTATGGAGCGCCTGATGATTAAGCTGCCCAAGTCATCCTCTCAGTCTTCATTGACACAGGGGGTGGCTGAAGAAGTGTCAGAGCTGGCCAAGTATGTGGCTGCTCACACTGGTGTTCCATCCGCAGATGATGTAATCCCACTGGAAAAGATACCTTACTTTATCAATAAAGGGCTATCTTTGAATTACCTCGAGCTTAATAAGCTTTGTAGAATGTATGCTATGGAACACGGTATAGGCACCCACCTACACACACAGGTGACAAATGTCTATACCGCAAACCAACTTACTCCAGTGGAAGACGCTTACCACATAATCGAGGGAGAGGATCACCCAATCATCTTCGGCCGGAAGAATGATCCACAACCCTTCAGGATATAAGAAGTTGAGCTCGAGCCCGACACCGGAAGACTGCCCCTTTATCTGTATAGTTTTCGATCCAAGTACCTCATACAAAAATAGGGGTATAATCTGGAAACTACGTCAGGCTTGAACTACGGCACTGGACGGCGATTACCCTTACAATTGCCGGTTCCGACTGGGAAACCACGAGATTACTACAACAAAAGTAGATGTGGGCTAGGTTATGTTACACCTGCAACGACCCCTGAAAGCTCAGATGAGGAATACGACTGGCATTCACACTCAACCGGATCACCAACTTCTGATTCAGACGTCAGTATTGGGGACATGCTCAGGCAAGTCTGGTCCGTCAATATGGCATTTGCCGATGCCTACTAAGAAGATGAAGACATTCCTGAACTTCTTGAGTTGGAGCCGTGGGTACAACAGCTAGATGCACAATGAAAGAAGCGGTTCGAACAAAAAGAGCCTCCCACTGAAGATGAGGTTGTACAAGTTGATCTCGGTGATGAGTCCTCTCCAAAGCCCATCTTCGTCAGCAAGAATCTGACAGACGAAGAACGGGAATCGCTACTGACCCTCGTCAGAGAATACATCGACTGTTCGCCTGGAGCTACAAAGACATGCCAGGACTGAACCCAGAGGTTGTACTTCACAAACTCAATATTTGTCCGGACGCAAAACCGGCCAAGCAATAGCAACGACGGTTCTGCCCCGACATCATGAATGCCATTGAAGCTGAGGTCAACAAACTGATAGCTAGCAGCTTCATCCGCGAGGAACAACATCCAGATTGGGTAGCCAATATAGTACTAGTCCTCAAGAAGAACGAAAAGATCCGAATCTGCATCGACTTCTGGAACTTGAATGAGGCGTGTCCTAAGGATGAGTTCTCCCTCCCTATCACAGACATCATGATTGACAAAACCTGCGGCTTCGAGCGTATGTCATTCATGGATGGTTTTTCGGGGTACAACTAAATCAAGATGTTCCCTGATGACGAAAAGCATACATCATTTCGAACACCAATTGGCTCATACTGCTACACAGTCATGCCTTTCGGTTTAAAGAATGCTGGCGCCACCTATCAAAGAGCTATGAGCGTCATCTTTAGAGACCACTTGCACAAGATTGTCGAATGCTACGTCGACGACATTGCCGTCAAAAGCCGCTCTAAGGAAGATCATCTGCAGGATCTGAGGACAGTGTTCGACCTGATGCGAGCGCATAATTTGAAGATGAATCCCACAAAATCCTTCATGGACGTATCCAGCAGAAAGTTCTTGTGTTTCATCATTACTTCCCAGGGTATCCACATAGACCTTGAGAAGACGAAGGCAATCATGGAGATGGGTCCCCCGAGAAATCTCTGTGAACTCCGAGGCCTTCAAGGGAGGCTGGCCTACATCAGGAGGTTTATCTCCAACCTCTCCGGACGATGTCAGTCATTCACCCACCTCATGAAAAAGGGCGTTTCATTCGTATGGGATGAAGAATGTCAGCGTGCCTTTGACAGCATCAAGGAATATCTGACGAACCCTCCAGTCCTAGTGGCCCTGGTCGCTGGAAAACTATTCCTGCTCTATGTGCGAGCAATGGAACATTCTCTCGATGCTCTACTAGCATAAAATAATGATACAGGCCATGAACAAGCTATATATTATCTCAGCCGAATGATGATGGGGTCGGAGCATCGATACACTATCGTAGAAAAAGAGTATATTGCTCTGGTTTTTGCCATTCAGAATATGCGACACTACGTCACGGGACAAACCATCCATGTCGTATCAAGAGTCAACCCCCTCAGGGTCCTTATGACTAAACCAGGTGCACTCAGCTCTCGCCTCGCTACCTGGACGATATTACTGTCCCCCTACCATATGATCTTCGTCCCACAGAAGGCGGTTAAGGGTCAAGCTCTGGCAGACTTTTTAGCAGCTCATCCAGGTTCGAAGTCAACCAGAATATACGAAGAGGTTCCAGATGAGATCGCCAATTCAAATGCGGTCTCCCATGATGCCATCTTTCAAATGTTCTTCGACGGCGCTTCGAGAACCGGGCCCAAGGGCAACATCGTCGCTGGAGTCGGAGTCGTGCTGATTTTTTCCTCCTGGCTGATAATCAATCGGGCTTACTCCCTCATGGAGCCCTATTCAAACAATGTGGCCGAGTACAATGCTTTGGTCATTGGCCTCCGACTTGCAAAGGAGCTGGGGGTAGAGTGTCTTGAAGCATACGGCGATTCACAATTAATCGTCAATCAGATCTGAACATTGAAGTCGATGCCCTAGCAGGCCTTGCCGCTTTCTTAGCAGTTCCGAATCACGCTCACCACTTGGTTGACATAATAGGGCTTAATTGGTCTGTCCCAAGAATAATGTTTAATGTGTTGAGAGTTACTCCGCTCGGACAGTCGACGAAGCACCAGACTGGAGACAACCATTCATCGACTTCGTAGTCTACGACATTCTGCCAGAGAATCCGAAGGAAGCCACTTCTATCAGAAGACGTTCCTTCAGATTCTTTTACGATACAGAGACAAAAATGTTGTATCGGCGATCGTACGATAGATTACTGCTTCGGTGTCTGTCAAATACAGAAGCCAAGGAAGCTGTACGCGAAACTCATGACGGCATCTGCGGTGCCCATCAACCTGGCCCAAAATTGCAAGATCGCCTTCACCGAATAGGCTATTACTGGCTCACGATGGTTGCAGATGCAATACACTATACACAAAAGTACAAAGCCTGTCAAGTCCATACAGATTTCATCTACCAGCCATCCGAGTTCTTACATCCGACGGTAGCATCCTGGCCCTTTGAAACATGGGAAATGGACATTATTGGTCCGATCACTCCACCTTCATCCAGAGGACACCGCTTCATACTCGCAATCACATATTACTTCTCCAAATGGGCGGAAGCTGTTCCGCTTACAGAAGTAAAGACATCAAACGTGATCAGCTTCCTCAAGCATCACGTAATCTACCGCTTTGGACTGCCCCGAAGGATCATCCACGATAATGGTCCGCAGTTCGTAAGCCACGCTTTCTATCGATTCTGCGACAAACACCGAATCCAGAATATTGTTTCAACACCGTACAATCCGGCAGCGAATGGGTTGGCAGAAGCATTCAATAAAACTATAATCAAGCTGTTCAAGAAGTTCGTGTCTTCCAAAAAATGCGACTGGAATGAGAAGCTTAGCGAATGCCTATGAGCGTACCGTACTACAGTACGGACGGCCACCGGGAACACACCATTCTCTCTGGTATATGGGAGTGAGGCAGTTCTCCCACTAGAGACTCAGATCCCCTCGCTCCGCGTCGCCCTCACCTACCGATTGACGACGGATGATAATCACCATCGTCGGTTACAAGAGTTGGAGGCTCTGGATGAGAAGCATCTGTTAGCTCAACAACGAATCAAGCTGTGCCAAGCACGTATCTCGGAAGCTTTTAACAAGAAGGTTAAAATCAGAACATTCCAAGTAGGCGATCTCGTTCTGGCAGTTCGAAGGCCGATGGTTATGACTCACAAAATCGTCGACAAATTCCAGCCAAAGTGGGAAGGCCCATTTGTCATCGAGGCTGTATTCTCCAATAGTGCTTATCGTCTCGCAAAACAAAACAGAGACTTGCTTATGTTGCCCATCAACGGCAAGTTCCTGAAGAAGTACTATGTCTGAAACGACATCCTCCAAATCTCTCAGGTTGTTGAGTTATGTACCCTCTGATACCGCTGAACTCACACTCTGACTCCGAATCTCCCAGATTGTTGAGTTATGTACCCTCAGGTACCACTGAACTCATATTCTGGTTACTACAGATGAATCTATATCGCATCTTCTAGGTAGTAAGTCACGTATGATCATACCTCTGAACTTTCTTCCTAAAAGAGCTCCCTCCTCATGATCCAATACCCGCACTTTCAGTGCATAAAAAAAGGGTAACAGATCCACAAAATTCCCGAAACAACCACGTCGATGTTTCCTCTGAGTTGTTTTCACTTCCATCAAAAATAAACCGCCCCTCACGTAGAACTTCCATGTCCTCATTACCTCTGAGTTGTTCTATGTACCCCTTCATGGAGCCCACTCCTGCCACATCCTCATTACCTCTGAGTGGGAAGGCTCCATCGAAGAAACCCTCATATTTACCACGTTCTCACTACCTCTGAGTAAGTATGTTGGTTCTTTCTCGTCCTATTATCCGTATCCAAAACCAAGGTACGCCAAGGATAATAGGTCCACACAAAGTCCCTCATTAGGGCAATTACTACAAGAAAAGAAGGGAGCGAAGGTATTCCGTTTATTCAAAATCAGTTACATTCACATGACTACATTTCATGAGCAAGCCAAACAAGTTCTCCATTACTTCTTTCGGACAAAGAGAAAAAGACTACAGCTAAAGACAGACAGAAAAAACAAGACAAAAGACGGACATTTATGGGAGCCCACGAATCCTAGTTGTGGGGGAGCATATACCATTCTCTCAACCATTTTTTATATGAAGGATCTATTTGAGTAAGATCCTCGTCCGGAGCAGGAGGATCAAAACTCCCAATACTACCACCTTCAGACTGGGACTCCTCCTTTACAGCAACTTCAACGTTGGGAGTGTTTCTCTCCCCTATAGACGCCAGCTCTTCTTTTTGTTCCTCTATTTTTGGTATCACCTCCTCCTTAACAAGCGATGACTCTTGTTTGATGAAAGGAGACAGCAGCTCCTCCTTTACAATGATCTCAGCCTTCGGCAGGGATGCTGCAAGAATCAAAGATAAAAGAAACAAAGTTAGAAGACGGCCAGGGCATTATGCGGCCCAGTCTAGATGAGCTTATGCGGTCCTATTTGAGGGGGCTTCATGCGGATCGATTCGACGGGTCTTTATGCGGTTCAACTCACAAAGTGCTTATGCGGCCGCAAGATGACTCTCATGCGGCTCGGACATGGGGTATACCCCTATACGGTTCGGACATGGGATGCACATGCGGAACACATAGCACAGTATGCAGATTCATGAAGACGAAGAAGGCCCGCACATAAAATATGCGACATAGCCATGATAGTTAAAGTTCTGAGTTCGTGCAATTTCTGCCGAAACCCTTACCAGCAATGGCGGGGTGAACGTCGGAATGAATTTCAAGCGCCGCAATCGACGTAGAAGTCACTCCCTTACCCTTCGTCGCAGCCTTGGAAGTCTTGGGGGCCATCGAATGATCGAAGAAGAAGAAGAAGAAGAAGATGGCAGCCTAGGGCAAGAGAGGTTCGAATAAAAGAAAGTAAAGAGTTTTTCTAAAAAGATTACTCTTATTTATAGGCGGACAGGGGGCTCATAGACCGAAGGACGCTTCGATCCGTGCGCCACCTAAAGAACGAAATCGATGCTTCGGTCATCGAGGCAAATCTGACCCTTGGGATCCTGCCCCAAAAGGCGGCTTCAAATCCGAAACAAATCAAGACAAAATCAAGGGTCATTAAGGGAGACGCATACGTGGCAGAAAGGACAGCATGCGGCCAGAGCGGTCCATACGGCTAGGAAGTCCATGCGGCCAGGAAGGCCATGCGGCTAACAAGTCCATGCGGCCAGCCAGTCCATGTGGCCAGAAAAGACATGCGGCTAGGAAGTCCATGCGGCCAGAACATCTTATGCGGACAGAAGAGCTTAGGTGGACATAGCCATGCTTCTTATTCAAAGTATTTCAATTTTATAAATTGAAAACTTTGAAAGGGGTCTTGTAGAAGCATGGAAATGAACAAAAAATCCTATGCGGCTCAAGACTAGGAGAGTTTTAAGCGGCTCAAAAGTTTATTAGAGTTTTATGCGGCTCAGAAATTCTCAGCGAGCCACGTGGTTTTATGCAGTTCAAAAAGTTCTTCACAAATCGGTCGTAATTAATTTATGCAGCTGGCTCAGTTAATGCCCTGATACGAAGCGACGGCTCTGACACGAAGGTTTGACAACCCTGACATAAAAGTGAAATAATGACCCTGACATAATGGCAGGCTCCTAGGAAAGACAAGAAAATCTTCACAGCTGGCATAGTCCACCAACCCCAAAAAGCTCCCTATGCGGCTACCATCCCTCATGCGACAGCCACTCTCATGCGGCTGCCACTCTCATGCGGCCACCACCCCATACGGCTGCTACTCCTATACGGCTCGGATCATGGGGTCACCCTCATGCGGCTGCTCCTCCTATGCGGCTCGGATCATGGGGCCACCCCCATGCGGCTGCTACTCCTATGCGGCTCGGATCATGGGGCCACCCTCATGCGGCTCAGACTAAAGGATTTCCATTCGGTTCAGTTAAGGCCACCCTTATGCGGTCCTGACACGAGGCAACACTCATGCGGCCCAACCATGACAGTCCTCTATGTGGCTCGCAGCAGTTGGGACACGTGGTGGGAACTGATCGAATCTCAATAATTCATATTTATTGCAGTCGATGAGGAACACGTGGCGGGAGCTGATCGAATCTTAATAATTTATATTCATTGCAGTCAATTAAGGACACGTGGCAGGAGTCGATCAAATCTTAATAACTCAGATTTGCTGCAATCAACATAACCGTCCAGATTTGGTCAAATCCTAAACAAGCCAGATTTATTGCTATTATCATAATCATCCAGATTTAATACAATTATTAAAATCTGGATTTATGGCAATCAACATAATTGCCCAGATATATTGCAATCGTAACAAACCAGATTTATGGCAATCAACATAATGATCCGGTGCTTCGAATCCGCCACATGGATATACACCCCCACCCATGATACCTATAAATAGCAAGGTGCTATTCCCTTGTAGAAGAAGAGAGGAGGACAGAGGAGAGAGCACGGAAACATATGCACAGAGCCAGACACAGATCGATCCACATTCGAGTAATAGCATTTCTTTCCCGGAGCCGAAGCTGCGTCCGATCGTCCAAGGAGTAAGGCAGAGCTGTCGTCGCTTTCCCGAGCCTCTACCGTCACCCCCAGAAAAAAATAAACAATTTTACTTAGATTGCTGTACCTAGGTTTTCGTCCCTAGGCTTTCTTTGTACAAGCGAGTTTGTATTGTGAGTCTAAGTTCAGTCCTCCCATAAAACTGTTATGTACTTTTACAATCAATAGAAAACACGATGGCGACTAGAAGAGTTTTATGCGGCTCAAAAGTTCATTAGAGTTTCATGTGGCTCAGAAGTTCCCAGTGAGCCACGTGGCTTTATGCGGTCCAAAAAGTCTTTCACAAACCGGTCGTAATTAATTTATGCAGCTGGCTCATTTAATGCCCTGATACGAAGCGACGGCTCTGACACGAAGGTTTGACAACCCTGACATAAAAGTAAAATAATGACCCTGACCTAATGGCAGGCTCCTAGGGAAGACAAGAAAATCTTCACAGCTAGCACAGTCCACCAACCCCAAAAAGCTCCCCATACGGCTACCATCCCTCATGCGGCAGCCACTCTCATGCAGCTGCCACTCTCATGTGTCCGCCACCCCATGCGACTGCTACTCCTATACGGCTCGGATCATGGGGCCACCCCCATGCGGCTGCTCCTCCTATACAGCTCGGATCATGGGGCCACCCCCATGCGGCTGCTACTCCTATGCGGCTCGGATCATGGGGCCACCCTCATGCGGCTCAGACTAAAGGATTTTCATGCGGTTCAGTTAAGGACACCCTTATGCGGTTCTGACATGAGGCCACACTCATACGGTCCAACCATGACAGTCCTCCATGCGGCTCGCAGCAGTTGGGACACGTGGCGGGAACTGATCGAATCTCAATAATTCATATTTATTGCAGTCGATGAGGAACACGTGGCGGGAGCTGATCGAATCTTAATAACTCATATTCATTGCAGTCAATGAAGGACACGTGGCAGGAGTCGATCAAATCTCAATAACTCAGATTTGCTGCAATCAACATAAGCGTCCAGATTTGGTCAAATCCTAAACAAGCCAGATTTATTGCTATCATCATAATCATCCAGATTTAATGCAATCATTACAATTCGAATTTATGCCAATCAACATAATTACCCAGATATATTGCAATCGTAACAAACCAGATTTATGGCAATCAACATAATGATCCGGTGCTCCGAATCGGCCACGCGGATATACACCCCCACCCATGATGCCTATATATAGCAAGGTGCTATTCTCTTGTAGAAGAAGAGAGGAGGACAGAGGAGAGAGCACAGAGATATACGCACAGAGCCAGACACAGAGCGATCCACATTCGAGCAAGTGCATTTCTTCCCCGGAGCCAAAGCTGCGTCCGATCATCCAAGGAGTAAGGCAGAGCTGCCGTCGCTTTTCCGAGCCTCTACCGTCACCCTTAAGAAATAAAATAAATAATTGTACTTAGATTATTGTACCTAGTTTTTCGTCCCTAGGCTTTCTTTGTTCAAGCGAGTTTGTATCGTGAGTCGAAGTTCAGTCCTCCCATAAAACCGTTCTGTACTTTTACAATCAATGGCAAACACGCGCATCGTACAGACGCGTCCGTCAGTTCCAAAGCGCTCCGTAAGGATGCGCCCAGCAAAGCATAGATCCATACATCCTAATCAACATGGACCCATACGCCCATTCCGGCTCGTCACACATCAAACAATTAATGCTCAAGTGACAGAGTTGGCAGCACGTCCCCCGAGGACTGAACAGTTAGCAGCTTTTTCAGAAGACGAAGCGTCACTGACGTCAGCATCATCATTACTTTCCTCCGATATTTATGACCCACGTGGCCGACCAACCACTCGCATGCACCTCAGCGGCCATGCGCCTGAAGACTCGCAAGCGCCTCAAAAGCCGTGCGCCCAGACTGGTCCGTGACTCCTAAAGGTTATAAGACAAAGTCTTCTCATGTGCCCAATCCCAGGCCCATCCTATCAGATCACTCTCCACCAAATCCTAGATCTTTGAGCAACGGGCATGCGCCACGTATCCTTTGACTCGATTCAGCCTATGAAGGGGTGCTAATCACCCAAGATCTCCGCAACAGAAAGATTCTTTCCCCTGCTACGTGTTAGCCTACAAAAGCAGCATGAAGGATTCAACCCACAAATGATGGCACATCATCCATGCGCCTCCCGCAGCTTCAAACCACGTGGCATCCCCACGTACAGGCGCATCCTATATATGCGTGCATGAGCAGCCAGCCTGCAAGCTATAAATAGAGGGATCATCTCCTTCTTACACACACACAGAGACACCTACAGACAGACTCCTACATACACAGTAAGAGAGACAGATACAGACATTCAACGTCTTCTTTCTCTCCTTAAGCTCTAGCACCCAGAGCAACTCAGATCTTTAGAGAACCGAGAACCGTCGTCAGATCGTCAACGGAGTCAACGCATTACCACTCGCTCCATCGACATAGGGACCCAGATAAATAAAAGTGTTCTCCAAGGACTACGTCTAAGTCCTACATTGTAACACTGTTCTGTTTGTAATTGAAATTTGCAATAAAAAGATTTTAATGGCAAACAGGTTTGGCCGGCTACTACCGACAATTTGTTTCAGACTTTGCTCGGATTTCAGCACTATTGACCCAGTTGACCCACAAGGATGTGCAGTTTGCTTGGACAACAGAGTGCCAGGATTCTTTTGAGAAGTTGAAGCGAGGCTTGATGACGACACCCATTCTCACTCTTCCAGATGGGACCGGAGGATTCTCAGTATATTGTGATACTTCAGGCAGAGGCTTAGTATGTGTTCTGATGCAGCATGGAAAGGTAATAGCTTATGCGTCACGTCAACTTCGTGATCATGAGAGAAATTGCCCAACCTATGACTTGGAGCTGGCAGCAGTAGTATTTGTACTTAAGCTTTGGAGGCACTATTTGTATGGAGATAGGGTAGAGGTTTTTACCGACCACAAGAGCCTGAAGTATATGTTCACCCAGAAGGATTTTAATATACGTCAGAGGAGGTGGCTTGAGCTACTTTTGGATTATGATGTCAACCTGCAGTATCACCCATGGTAGGCCAACGTCGTTGCAGACGCATTGAGCAGGAGAGCTGGAGTTTATTTCCTAACAGCGCAGCCAGAGCTGTTAGCAGATCTTCAGAAGGTAGGTATAGAAGTTGTCCTTTCTACCAGTATGGCGTTCATGGCCAGTATGCAAGTTCAGTCCACTATAGTCGAGAGGATCCGGATGGCACAGTCAACAGATTCCAAGCTTCAACGACTCAGAGCAGAATGTGAGGCAGGTCGAAGACCAGAGTTATGCATTCATGAAGATGGTACACTTCGACATGGGAGGCGTCTTTGTGTACCCAGTGGTGATATCAGACAAGAGATCATGGCAGAGGCTCACAGTTCTCAGTATTCCATTCATTCTGGTGGTACGAAGATGTACCGTGATATTCGTCAGCACTTTTAGTAGAATGGCATGAAGAGGGAGATAGCCCGGTTTGTCTCTCGATGTTTGATTTGCCAACAAGTTAAAGCTGAACATCAGAGGCCAGCTGGACTACTTCAGCCCTTGCCAATTCCAGAATAGAAGTGGGAGCATATAACCATAGATTTCGTGACTGGATTACCTAGATCCCTGGCTGGCAGAGATGCTATTTGGGTTATTATAGACAGGCTCACGAAGGTGGCTCACTTTTTCCCGTTCAGAGTTGGTCAGTCGATGACTCAACTGGCAGAGATGTATCTCCGACAGATTGTCAGATTGCACGGTATACCAGTCAGTATCACCTTGGACCGAGACTCCAGATTTACGTCGAACTTTTGGCATAGCCTGCAAGAGAGTTTGGGAACTCACCTCCAGTTTAGCTCAGCTTACCACCCGCAGACAGATCGTCAGTCGGAACGCACAATCCAGACTCTTGAAGATATATTGAGATCTTGTACACTCGACTTTGGTGGTTTATGGGAAAACCACCTGCACCTGGTAGAGTTCTTGTACAACAACAGTTTCCAGGCCAGTATCCAGATGGCACCGTTCGAGGCACTGTATGGCAGAAAGTGCCGATCCCCGCTAGCATAGGACGATGTTAGAGAAAGGTAGATGCTCGGTCCAGAAATGATTGCTCAGACCGTTGAAGTAGTCAGGAGAGTTCGAGATCATGTTCGAGTTGCCCAAGATCGCCAGCGTCATTGGGCCGATCGGACACGTATCCAATAGGATACCTAGGTGTTTGTAGAAATGCCACTTAGGATTTGATTTTCGATTTTTTGTAAAAGTGATTACATGGATTTGTAGATCTAGGTGTGAGTATTAATTTTTGTGAAGGAGTCATGGTGTTTTGTGTCCTTGTGTGTCGTGTATTTCGTGTGGATACGCAGCACGAGCCCGTAGGCCGTGTCCTGCATCACGGGCTCTATTTCTCTGGACACAGGACACGTTGTGTCCTAAAATTTTGGGGGAATCTTGGGGCAATATCTGCCACCAAGCTTCCAAAATTTGGGAACTCATCGTGGTCTGTGCGCGGAGAAATTAAGGTCGCATTGGCCGAGCACTGTCGCGCACGGGCTGCTGTGCGTGTGCACAGGCACGACTGACACGCGTGTCATGTCGTGTCTCTGGGACTCGTAGACCCAGTACAGGGTGTGTCAGATCTAGAGCTATCCTAGGTGGACCACTGGACACGAGAACGTGTCGTTTTGTGTCGTGTGCCGCGTGTTACACGCACGTGCACGCGTATACGATGATTGTTTGTGCACTGTCAAGTGTCTGTGTACATGTGTTGTTTGGATACTTGTGTCTAATGTTTTTAGACACGGTACTTTAGGTATGACACGAACACATAATTTTTGTTACTTACCAACCATAAACCCATTAGATTAATTGTTATTTCAATGTGTAAATAGAAAAATTCCTGATTTCTGATACCTGTTCAGTATCCGAGAGTTAGCTCTCTGTTTTTACATTTCGATTCATGTTGAATGCTATAATTTATGCAATTAAAATGTGTTTTGTTGCTGTTACTTATGGGAATAATGTTGAGATTGTCAGGGATTCATTTTGTTATGTAATTGATTGAGTTATGCTCGATTCCTCAGCTTTTCAGAACTATATACATGGTTAACTTGCTCTTGAGTTCGAGTGTGTTCTAATCCCAGTTTAATAAGCAGTTCATTCCTCATAATTCAATACATAGCAGATAACTGAATGCATTGTAGTACATGATAGAGTAAATGTTAGGGTTTCACTAATTGCATGAGATTGATAAGCTGTGCTCAGTTTCAAATTTCTAAAACTGTCCTAAACCTGGGAATGTTCCCTATTGCACACTGATTTTAATTCCAGACACTAAGACACTGTCACTTGGACTTAGTTAGTTGTCATTTCCTGAAATCTGGACTATTTTCTTTAACTGCTGCTATGTTGCAAAACTGGAACACTGACACACTATTTTCCTCACACCCTCACAACACAATTCCTTACACACACTCTATTGCACATAATCACATATTCACACACACTTTGCATCTCACTAATCCTGCGATACACTGTTAAATCAAATTCCTGAGACACTATAAACTGAACACCTTGCATTTCATTTGAATCCTAACACACATGACACTGTCACTTGGGGAAAACCTGAGAATGGAATTGGGTTTTGATTTTAGCCTTTGAAAACTGAGTTTTACTTTAATGTGAATTGGGTTTTCATTTGAATGGTATTATTCCTATTTTAAACTGTCAACTTGAATTTTCCTTAAAACTGTCAATTTATTTCCTTTATTAAATTGTCAATTTGATTGCATATAAACTGTCATATTTGTCTGGGTTTCCCTTAAATTGCCTTCCCTGATTTCAATCTTCATTATAAACTGACTTATGATGTTAAATATTAGGGTTAGTTTACCTACATGTTAATGAATAATGTTCATGGTTAATTGTGATTTTTATGATTGATATTGGATTCGAGTGGGAGAATTGTGTTAACTGTTGATTGGGGTTGAACTGTGTAAGATGTTGTTCCTGAGATAGGATTCAAATTCCTGAGAAGACTGGAATGCTTCCATTATACTGTCCTATATGCAGTCTCCA
This sequence comes from Iris pallida, assembly GCA_029216955.1. Taxonomy (NCBI): domain Eukaryota; kingdom Viridiplantae; phylum Streptophyta; class Magnoliopsida; order Asparagales; family Iridaceae; genus Iris; species Iris pallida. Next base: position 13,466,272 of record JANAVB010040619.1, read on the forward strand.
ATCCAGCCTAGTAGCAGTCCCATTTCACCCCTATCCAGCCTTGCATAGCAGTCCATAAAAGCCCCCAAAACCTGTCCTCTATATCAGTTTTTGGCAGCCCCAAAACACCCCCAACTTCATGTCCCATAGCAGCAGTAGTACACACCCCATTTCAGTCCTAAATGACTATCCCCAATAGGTCCTTAACACAGCCCACAAACACAGCCTTGTTTCAGCCTTAAACAGCCCTATGTTAGCCCCTTTGTTCAGCATTAGTAGCACTCCTATACCAGTCCTAAAACCAGTCCAATGCACAGCCTTATAGCCACTAAAGTCAGTCCATATTAGCCTTTAGATTCAGCCATTAGGCAAGCCCAAATCAGTCCATGTTCAGGCCCATATTAGCCTATAGGACAGCCTCTCAAATCAGCCTATATATATGCATCCCATACGTGTTTATATATATGAGTTTAGATATGTATTTATATATATGAGTAAATATATGTATGTGTGTGTGTGAGCCTATAGAAGTTAGTTATATGCCTATAGGTTAGCCTATGTGTAAACCTATAGGAAAGCTTATAAGTGAGTGATATATATATATATATATATATATAGTGTGATATATATGATATACAATGTAGGATACAATGTATATATGAATGAATGAATGAAGGTAAAATGCAAGTTGTATGTAAGGTGATGCAATGCTTAATGTTAACAAATCCTATATTACCTCATGTACCCTTACACTATGTCACTACAAATTGCTATGACACTATGTTGACATTATCACTATGACACTGGCTCACATTGATGCATATTGTACTTGGCCTTTCCTACATGTTCACTCACCCCTATTCTCTCCATATATATGTTGTGTGTGATTAGCTTAGCTTGGTTTGGCTTGAGCTTGTATTTGATTGCTAGCATAGGCTTGGTTAGGCCTGGTGAGACTTGTTAGACTTGTTTGGGCTAGGACTTGACCTAGTTCGACCTAGACAGTTGACCAAGAGTTGACTTTAGTCTAGAATTAACCTAGACATCATGTAGATGCATTATAGCAGTCTATTTCATTATTTTAGACATGTAGTGACTTGTGCTGTTCTGATTAGGAGCCAGACACCTCTCCTCGGACAGTACATTTCAGTTGGACATTCAGATACCAGGCGAGTACATTCTCTGATCATTTTATATCCTGCTTAGAATTATTTTCCTGCTTTAAATTACTTTACTTGTTACTGTCACGTTGGTCACACGGATTAGTACTATATGGATCCCTTCTTGAGATGTTATCCCTTCAGGGAGCATCGTGTACTACATGTTCTGTGCGTTTTACTTACATGGCGTATCACTATGCTTTATTGGTTTATTGATCACTTGTGACATATACTCTCATGATCACAGAGTCTTCCTTGAATCCTTATCCCATTTATTGGGTTTCCCAAAATCCCCATTTATGGGACTTCCATATACCACCCTTCAGGGGCCTTTGCATGGAATTATAACATAACCTGGTTGGATCCTTGTGTATTGATTGGGGGTACGGGGGAGTAGAAGTAGACATGTGAATAATATCCAAGTAGTGTAGCATCAGAATCATTCCATAGTGTAGCATCAGAATCATCCTATGCCATTTACATGTCTATATTGTACTCTGACTCACTAGCAACATGATAGTTCTCTATTTATAGTAGATATTTCTGTTACAGTTCTCTCTCTGTTTACATACTGCATTTCTTCAGTACTTGTATCTTACTTTACTGCATGATTATATTTTCTAACCTGCTATGAACTGTTGAGATGTATTGTGCTCGCTCCTGTCCTGACTGGACCTGTTGAAAATATTACAGAGGACGAGGAGGAGGCCTGTGTGGATACCTTCTACGGGGCAGCCCTAGACGACACTTGTGAGCTGGACTCTCAGGAGGACCCAGCTCTAGCTGAGGACATTACCTCTATGACCTAGACTAGCTTAGTTAGGCTTTATCTTACTTATGTTGTCTCGAGACTAGTTTAGCTAGATTTTATTTTTGTCTTGAGATCTGAGTTGTATATATATTCTTTCATATTCAGTAGCTGAGACTTGTACTCTGGATTTTTGCTGAGATGTTATCTTAGACTATTTGATCATCTGTATTTCCTTGAGTTCTATATCATATCGTGCTTCTTCTTCCTTAGTTGTGATTGAGTTTACATTCTGCTATGTCACCCCCATTCGGGGAGTATAACTGTTTAGCCTTATACTGTTAGATGCATTGAGACCTAGGATAGCGTTCTACCGCCGATACTGCGGCGTAGGCTGGGCGTTGTTACATTCTCGTACCCTCACAGTGGGTGCGGGTCGTGACACGATTTTAGTGGTGGCCCATGTAGGTCCAGTTTATGTAGTGGTATTCGAACTAGAGTATCACTACAGCCTACAGTAGGATTAGAATATTTTGAAGGTACTCAATCACATTAGAAAAAACTCCTTATCAGATCCATTTTATCTAAATTTGCTGCTTATTGTTTCCCTTGAATATAAACTGTACTCCTTTGAATTTTTGCTTCATTCTCAGAAATTGTTTCTTGTTTTGATCTGTCTTCATGATGGTTATGGAGACATGATCTCATCATTTTGGTTCGGGGGATACTATCGAGAGGCTGGCCACCTCTCGTCCTATTCATCAGGGCCTCGAGACCGCAGCTCCTGTTGTGCCGACTCAGGTTGGCGTTTCTGCTACATTGGAGGTGCACCTCTGTCTGTATAGAGACTTTTTCCCGTCATTCCCGATTTCTCTCAGCAGCAGCGGTTCATGCAGCATCAGCAGCAGACCAGGGGAAACCAGTAAGGGCGAGCTATCGTCAGGACAGTCGAGGATGCACAGACCATTGGAGATCTTGCTGCAAGTTCCGTTCTTCTCAATTTCATTCCCGAAATTGTCTTTTATAACTACTTTGAAATCCGATTCCATCTGTTCCTTGCTGATTGGTTAATTTTGTCATGTTGTTCTTTTGTTATGTTGTTTTTCTTCAAAAAATAATATGGGCTAGGTTACCTAAATCATGGGATCTAGAATCTTTAATAGTCGTGTTAGTTGGCATAGTGAGGACATGTAGTCAGATTTTGGATATATCTCTCGGGTATGGGAATTTAAGGTTTTCACCGTCGCATGCGGCAATACAAAAATTTTAAATACCATGAACCTAGAGGTACGTACCTTAGTCAAGGACTCTGTGATTATCGTAGCCTTGCTCACTAGCATGATGAAGACTCTGGACAACATGATTTTCGACAGACGCATATGATTAACAGATTGTATCTTGAGAAGGATTTAAACATCATACCCTTTTGATTGTTATAAATAACTTAGGAGTAGGGATATTTTAGTTTGTAGAACTTATTCATAGGTAGATCTTCATAGTGTAATGATATGATGACTTGTAGAGTGTCTGTACCCTGGGGATGATAGTTAGCATTGGTATTAGAGTAGTAACCCAGTGTAGGTGATTCCCATGTTATTTATAATATCAACCAGTTACGCATAGGATATTAGTATGCCTTACAGCCTTCATGATTGTTGTTACTTTCCTTACCTTTTTCCAGTGAGACACCCACGACCAGAGCCTGTCCTTGAGTATAGTTGCAGTTCACCTAAGACTGAGAGGTCTATATATATGTATAGATAGGTTGCAGATGATATTGGCATATGTGATATGGGCTGGTTGGTACCTATAGATCATTGTTGTATAGGATTATTGACATGTTGTTAGCCTATGTTGGTCCACTTCCTATTTTAGTAAGTTCTCCTTGTGTTGAGCTCAGTCTTGTTGATCAACCTTTATAGGCAGTGTGAAGACCCTTCACTAGATACCATGTTCCCTTGGTTCAGACTTGTACAAGTTGTTCCCTGCACTCAACTTTCAATACCTACCAAGTTGCATCATAGATTTCACTGGACCATTGTTCAGACCCCAAATTATTGACTCACCAATATAACCATCAACCACTTATCATATCCTGCACATCTGGAGAGTCAGTATCATGCATATTAGAGGTCTGCACTCATCCTCACTTCTGTGCATGGTGACATACTGCATCTCTTAGCATATTACTTATTGACGGCCTTGCAATACCCTTCATTAACCTGCAGTACCTGCCCTATAGTGGAGTTTAAACTTTTTTCTTGGGCATGGTTGTTCAGTCCACTTGGACAGTTGTATACATTAGAGTATAATGTGGGTTGTTAATAAGAGTTCTCCCTTGATCATTATTCTGTCCCCTTCATTCTTAAAAACATATGATACCTGGTTAGCCCATCTGTCCAGATATATGTCCAAACCATTCTTTCATTGTTGGTTCAGTCTTCTTAGGAATTAACCATTCACACAAAATATCAACAACCAAGGTGTGTCCAAAATTGGGGATTTTCCACATGGACACAAAGCACAATAAGGACACTCCTAATAACTCTAAATGGACACGAAATGGACACAAATGAAGACACAACCATGGGGGTCATTCCTATGGGTTAAAAATAATCCTATATGCATGAGAGTTTGATTTAGAGGGGAGATTTTACCTTCCGGAAGATCAAATCCAAGGGAACACCTTCCGACACGACACCGATACGAAGAGATCTCCAAATGGACACGAACCAAGGCCAAATTCTCCCAAACTTGGCTAGTACCCTCTCTCCATGGAGTAGAGAGGAAATAAAGAAGATTTGGTGGAAGAAATGATTGATTTGGAGATGAAATCAATGGAGGTTCCTCTCAAATTTGGAGAAGAACAAAAGATAGAGAAATTTATGGATAGAAATGAAATAAAAGTGACTCACTCCTCTCCCCTTGTGGCCGGCCCAATGTGGCTAGGTGTCCCCTTTTGGAATGTCCAAAATGCTCCCACTTGTCCAATTTGATTTATATTAGGAATGGGTTTTAGGTTGAGGCTAATTTAGACATGTTTTAAGTCTCTAATCAAACTAAACCTATTCATGAAAAATTAGTCTACCACACAAACTAAAATAATGTTATGTGGGCCACGCCTAACTAATGAGTGGGTTCCACTAGAGCCAAAGCTACCTGGGTCCCCGATACAAGTCGGATTGAGTTAAAATTCGAACCCGACTCAAATAACCCCAAAACAATATCATAAATAATAAAATAAATTTCAAAAATATTCTAAAATAGGAAATGACCAAAATACCGATGTTCTTGTGTCACGCCCAAGAACCAGAATACCGGAGAGCGGGGGAATGACTCAGCCAGCTACATATTACGGGTAGATGAATACCGTATAATACGATTAATTCTGTCTAAGAGACGAGGGGGTGCATACTACATGAAAGTCTTACTAGGGTTACTCAACATCTATTGTCTCAATCATTCAAACAAGAAACAGTAAATAGAGAACATATAAGATAAAGCAGTAAGGCGTCCCAAACGCTTGGTCAAAATATTCTTTGAGATCTGGCTTTACAAAACATAGCCAGAGGATATAACCAGGTATACACAATCGTTATCAGCTCAGTCTGATTTAGTTACAGTTATATAAAAGTAAGTACAAGACAACCCGACTAACATGTTAGTGCCAAACGGCAAAAGTGAAGTAAATGGTAAGACGAGCAGGGAAGCAAGGGACCCACTCGTTTCCTCCGGCGATCTTTCCTCTAGTGTTGACCATCTTGGAGGTGGAAGTAAGCTGAGTCCTCGGGAACAGGATCTAAATCTGGCCATACAAAACCAGAGAGGTTAGACCTCTAATAGCAAGTACCGTAAGGAAGCACGATATGAGAAATTGGAACCAGTAATAAGAGTAAGAATATGATAAAAGGGTCTCTGCTTGCTATTGGGGTTCGCACAACATCACGACACTTCAAGCCAACTTCCCAACCAAACAAGGACAAAAGTTGACCCGTCATGTCCTGACGTTCTGCTCATCTCAATAGTTAACAGAGTAGATACAGTACACAGACAAATCAATTTAAACGGCCATACAACTACTATGGCTTGCTACTGTAAGTTCCAAGTTATCCTGGAATTATGCAATAAGGATTCCTCAATTCTTACTATGTACAAGCAAGGCTAGTCTACCCAAATCAATCAATTGCGCCAATCATGAATTAGACGAGTCCCAGCGGGACGCCCGTCATCAATATACAAAAAATAATATAAGCAGATATCGCTCTCCGCCCGTATGGCAGATTTACGGTATCTGTGGGAACCAGCCGGCATGTCGAAGCACTATTCGTCCCAAAGATGGCTGCCATGTAAGAACTCGAGAATCTATTTTCTCCATGCAATCATTATTTTATTTAGCTTAATAGTCCCCATGTTGATTGAAATCCCATGTCGTGGATCATGGTCATTCAAAATGAGTACTTCCGTACCGAGTACGATATGCACAACTCTACAACGATGCCCGTGCGGCTGGGTTGTAGGTCTACATAGCGTAATGCAACAATCAATCCTAGCCACGGAATAATCATGCCTTGACTGTAAGATACACATGCTGCCTTTACAGAAAAATGGAAGTCAACATGTGTCCATATGCCAATGTTCGGATCGGCTAGTCGATCGTAATGGTTCATGGTTCATATATGAACGTGTCTCATTCAATTCAATAAGACGACTAGCCAGTCTCTTAGTTCCAACTAGGAACGCATGATCAATTATTAGTCAAGATAACAATCAATGTCAATCAATTTAAATCCGGGACAAGAAAACAGCTAAAAGGTACTATGGGCAGCAGTAGATGGGTGCCCATCTATACGGCCTGAATCGGGTCAGAACCCCATGCGGCCCGGGTAAACAGTTGATGCGGCTGAAAGGAAACAGTTCATACGGCTGAAAAAGAAGACATGCATATGTGACAGAAAAAGAAAACAGTTCATGGAGTCTTATGCGGCCAAGAGCCAATCAAGCCATTCGGCCAAGACTGTCGCGGCCATGCGGATGAGTCTCATGCGGCTCAGAGACTGAGTCTCATGCGGCTCGAAGACTGAGTCTCATGCGGCTCGAAGCGCATGCGGCTCAGGGGATGGAGTCTCATACGGCAAGGGGACCCATGACCTATGCGGCCAAGGTGAATCATGCATATGCGATAGGGAGTAAAAATAGGTTCATGCGGCCAGAATCATCAAAGCCATGCGGCTAGAGGGATATGCGGCTGGGAACTATACGGTATGTGGCCAGAGCTGCCAAAGCTTATGCGACAATGAGCCATACGGCCAGAGCTGCCAAAGCCTATGCGGCCAGAGCTGCCAAAGCCTATGTGACAATGAGCCATGCGGCCAGAGCTGCTATGCGGTATGCGGTATGCGGCTAGAGCTGCCAAAGCCTATGCGACAATGAGCCATGCGGCCAGAGCTGCCAAAGCCTATATGGTAATGAGCCATACGGCCAGAGCTGCTATGCGGTATACGGCCAGAGCTGCCAAAGCCTATGCGACAATGAGCCATACGGCCAGAGCTGCCATGCTGTATGCGGCCAGAGCTGCCAAAGCCTATGCAGCAATGAGCCATGCGGCCAGAGCTGTTCTTCTTCTCCAAATTTTTCGAGAGGAAGAACCACGAAAGCTATGGCTTCCAAGCTCTGATAATCCTTCATCCAAGGTCAGAATCCGGACTTCCATAGGTCAAAATGGGGCAGAACAAAATTCTCTACAACATGGAACCATCAAAACTTAAAAATAATAGGGTTATATAGATTAAAACCCAAGAAATCCGAAAATACAACAAACTTATATCTACAAGAAATGAACCATGAAAATTAAAAATGCTAAGTACTAGAGTGTCTAAGAATCTCGCGAGGAAGACAATAGAATAACAAAAATTGGAATCCATCAAGAAGCAAGTTGTACTTGCCTAGCTCTCTTAGGTTGGTGGGAGAGTAATGGAGGTTGAAGAAGAAGAAGTAAATGAGCGTAATGAAGAGAGAGAAAGTAAAGAAGTATTAATATCTAACCCAAGTCAAGATCTCCACCACCCATTCCTTTCTATAAGATCTAGGCCATCCACTCCTTATCATGATAAACCAAACTAAACCAAATTGGTTTAATGAACAGACTAAACCAAGAGCTAAAGCAAAAACAGAAAATAAAATACAGGAAAATTAATAAGCACAAAATTGAAGAATTTAAATACAGAACAAATGCATGATAAATATTAAATAAATTCATTTGAGCAATACACGTATAAAAATGTGTATTCTGGGAATGGGGAGTGATATTTCCACCCTCCTTAGAAAAATTTTGTCCTCGGAATTTCAGATCCAAGCAGGACAGAAATATCAGAGCTAGACTAATCTAAGTACAAGCAATTCAAGCAAGCAGCTATTTTACAATGTCCATAGCAAGCAGTATATCTATATTTATCAATCTACGACATCAAGTATTTCTACTCATAGGGTGATAAGCATGAGGAATCAAGACAATCGAGGTACACGGAAAGAAATATACCTTGTGAGTCAAATAGGTGCGGGTACCATGATCGGATATCATCCTCACGTTTCCACGTTAACTCTTCTAAGGAGTGATATCCCCAAGCAACACGGATAAGGCTAATTATTCGGTTCTTGAGTACCTTCTCCCTTCGGTCCAAAATGGACACAGGCTGCTCCTCGTAAGACAGGTTGGTACCAACAACCAGTTCAGAATGATCGAGGATATAGCTTGGGTCCGATACATACATACGTAACTGAGATACATGAAACACATCATGCATATCTTGTAACGAAGGTAGAATGGACAAACGATAAGCAACATCGCCTACCCTATCAAGGATAACAAATAGACCTACGTATCGTGGACTCAACTTCTCGTGAACCCCAAATCTAATGACCCCACGGGTAGGTGAGATCTGCAAGAACACTCCCCAACAAAAAATTCTAGTGGCCTACGATACTGGTCCACCCAATGACGGTGCCGATCTTGCATAACTCGAAGTCGCTCTCTAATTCCTTTAACCACTTCAACTGTCTGAACAATCATTTCTGGCCCTAGCATCTTTCTCTCCCCAATATCATCCCATGCCAGTGATGACCTACACTTATTACCATATAGTGCTTCGAATGGCGCCATCTGGATACTAGCTTGATAACTGTTGCTGTATAAGAACTCGAATAAGTGTAGGTGACTCTCCCAAGATCCTCTAAAATCTAGGGTACAAGCTCGTAACATATCTTCTAAAGTCTGAATTGTTCTTTCCGATTGTCCGTCCGTCTGTGGATGGTAAGCCGTGCTAAATCTTAACTTGGTACCCAGACTATGATATAAACTTTTCCAGAAATGTGATGTAAAACGGGTATCTCTATCTGAGACAATACTAACAAGGACCCCATGCTGCCTGACTATCTGTTACATATACAACTCTGCCAACTTTTTTGTAGATTTTTCTACTCTAAAAGAAAGAAAATGTGCCACCATTGTAAGCCGGTCCACTATCACCCAAACAGCATCTTTACCACTTGGTGATCTCGGTAAACCGGTCACAAAGTCCATTGTGATGTGTTCCCACTTTCATTCCGGAATAGGAAGCGGTTGCAATAATCCAGCTGGCCTCTGCTGTTCTGCCTTCACTTGCTGACATATCAAGCAACGGGAAATGAATCTAGCTATCTCCCTCTTTATTTCGTTCCACCAGAAGTGCTGCTTGATATCCTTGTACATCTTGGTCCCTCCAGGGTGTATAGAATACTGAGAACTGTGGGCTTCCGTCATAACCTCCTGCCTGATATCTCCACTAGGCACACATAGACGTGATCCAAACCTAAGTGTACCATCTTCGTAAATTTTTATCTCCTTTCTGAGCCCTGACTCACATTCTGTCCTAAGGTTCTGAATCCTTGGGTCTTGTGCTTGAGCTGCCTTGATCCTGTCTACTAAGTCAGATTGAACTCGTAGACTTGCTAGAATTCCTATATCACTAGGAAGTATAACCTCGATGCCCATCTCCTGAAGGTCTTCTAACATATGCTTTTATGATGTCAACATAAATACGTCGCCTCTCCTGCTAAGAGCATCGGCTACCACGTTAGCCTTGCCTGGGTGATACTGAAGCTCCACGTCGTAATCCTTGATCAACTCCAACCATCTTCTTTGTCTCATGTTCAGTTCCTTCTGAGTAAAGATGTATTTCAGACTTTTGTAGTCTGTGTACATATCCACTTGATCACCATACAAGTAATGTCTCCAGAGCTTCAAAGCAAATACTACTGCTGCCAACTCCAAGTCATGAGTTAGATAATTCTTCTCGTATTTTCGAAGTTGCCTAGATGCATACGCTATCACCTTCCCATGCTGTATGAGAACACACCCACGTCCCTTTCCTGATGCGTCATAATAAACGGTAAAACCTCCGGGTCCAACTGGCAATGTAAGAATGGGTGCCGATATCAATTTCTGCTCCAAATTCTCAAATGATGCCTGGCATTCTGTCGACCAGACGAATGACACATTCTTCCGTGTCAAGCGGGTCATGGGTGCTGAAAGTCTTATAAAGTCTGATATAAACCTTCTGTAATATCCTGCCAATCCCAAGAAACTATGCACATCAGCTACGGTCTTAGGTACTGGCCAGCTCTCTACTGCTTCTACCTTCTTGGGATCCACTGCTACTCCAGCCCCTGATATGATGTGCCCCAAAAATGAAATTCGATCCGTCCAAAACTCATACTTGCTGAGCTCGGCGTACAACTGGTTCTTTCTCAGAACTTGTAACACTCTCCTGAGGTGATCTTCATGCTCTTCTTCACTAGCTGAGTATACGAGAATATCATCGAGGAACACAATGACAAAATGATCTAAGTATGGCATAAAGATGCAGTTTATCAAATCTATAAATATTACTGGAGCATTGGTCAAACCATACGACATAACTAGGAATTCGTAATGCCCGTACGTTGACCTGAATGTTGTCTTGGGAATATCCTCTTCTCGAACTCTAACTTGATGATATCCTGACCGAAGATCTATCTTGGAGAAAACTCTTGCTCTGCTCAACTGATCAAACAAGTCATCGATTCTAGGTAATGGATACTTGTTCTTTACTGTTGCCGCGTTGAGCTTTCTGTAGTCAATGCACAACCTTGATGACCCATCCTTCTTTCCTACAAGTACCACTGGTACTGCCCATGGTGATTTGCTATCGCGGATAAACTTCTTCGCCTTCAGTTCCTCTACGAGCTGATACACCTTAGCCTGCTCCGAATCTGCCATTCTGTAAATCCGATCTGATATCGGTTGAGTTCCAGTGCCAATTCTATACTGAACTCAATATTTCTAATTGGGGGTAAACCTGGATGTTCTTCGGGAAATACATCAATGAACTCTTCAACCACCTTCGGAACTTGAACTTCTTCCATAGCCGCTGCTATTCCTTCTTCTTCTTGTTGGGTTGCCACTGATCTGACTAGGGTAAATCGGTCCATGCCTGGAATATTAAAAGATACACTCCCTCTACTGCAATCTATTATGGCACAACTATCTTTCAGCCAGTCCATGCCTAAGATGACGTCAAAATTCTTTATAGGAAATTCTATCAACCTGGCAGGTAAAGAATGCCCGTACACTACAACACTACATGCTAGGATGACTCTACTAACTCCTACGAGCCTATTACCAGTGAGTATATTCAACCTCCCTGGTAATGCCTCGAATTCCATTCCTAGTCATGTCGCAAATTGTGCAGATATAAACGAGTGTGATACTCTCGAATCAAACAATGCCACTACGGGATATGAGGCGACGAGAATGTTACCTGCCACAATATCTTCCGATGCCAATGCCTCTTCCAAGGGTGGATTGAATGCCCGCCCTCGACCTCCTTGTTGGTTCCCATACTGCGGCCTAGCCTGGTGCTGCTGCTGGCCCCTACCTTGGTGATGCTGGGGTGGTCTATATTGTTGCTGCTGCATCGGCGGTCCCTGCTGCCGAAACATCTGAGCTTGTGACATCAATGGACATTGTGCCAACGGTCTTACTGCCACCGCTGGTCCTCGATACTGGCCTATTCCTGGTGCTGGCAGAGCAGAAAATTGTTGTACTGGTCCTCCTGACCTCGAATTTATAGGACAGGTGGAAACCCGATGATCTGGACTTCCACATACCAAACACTGTCCGTTCAATGTTTGACACACATCTCTAGTGTGCCCTATATTTCCACAATAAGTGCAGCCCTTTGGGGGTTGCTGGTTCTTCCTCTGTTGCTGTTGTTGCCTTGCTGGTGGTGCTAGTCCTCGTATCGCTACATCGTGAATACGAATGCCAAGAGATGGTGTAACTCGAGGCGCTACTCCCCCTCCTCCTTCAATCTGATTGTGAGATCTCTTCTGACCTCTAGTCCTTGCTGTGATCCTCTGAATGGTGATCTCGTGCCTTCGGGTTACCGTCAATACCTCATCGAAAGTCTGGTAGTTGTGCCCCTCTATCAATTGCAAGAGTTCAAGATGAAACCCTTGCTGAAACCTAATAGCCCTCAGGCTCTCCGTTGCTACCATCTCTGGGGCGAACCTACTCAGTCCGCAAAACTCTGCTACATAAGCATCCACTGTCTTGCCAGCCTGCTTGAGGTTGATAAACTTCTGTTGTAGCTCAAACTGTGCCACAACTCTATAGTACTTCGTCTTGAATCTTGCAGTAAAATTGTCCCAAGCAACAGGACGTCTGATGCCCACTTCTTCTGACTCCCATCAATCACGTGCGAGGTCTTGAAGTAACAGCTTCACTAGATCCACATGTTCTTTTGTCGGAACTTTAGCCGCTGTCAGAATAGCCTTAATATCCTTAAGCCATGCATCTGCTGAAATGGCATCTTCCGTGCCCTCGAAACGATGGGGGTTGTACTTACAAAATCTGGTTGATGCTCCTGAATCTGTCCCCACCCCCCTTTCCAAAGTCGTTTGTAATTCTTGGTTGAGAAACACATTCTGCTCTTGCAACTGAGCGTGCATGCATTACTGGACAAACATCTGATGTTGCTGAGTAGCCATCATCCCTCTCATGATCTCCAGAAGGGCTGGTGTGTCCACTTCCACAGGGGTAGGAGGAACTATTGGTGGTGTTGGAACCTCCGGATACTGCGGTCCAGCTGCTGGTTCCACTATTACTTCTTCTTGAACAGTCTCTTGAGGTAGTACTGGCCCTTGTTGCTGAACAACATGGTCAGGTTGTCCGTGTTGCCCTTGTTGTTGTTGTTCAGTCCTGGCAGATGCAGACGAAGTGCCCCTAAGAAAATGGACAAGAGAACAATCAAACGATCGGACTGGAAAGATCAACGAAGTCCAAGGATATTGGAAGGTCAAGCTAGATTCAAGAGTGACGAATTATGAGATCAAGGGGAAACATGTGTGATTGAGACATCCTATATATTGAAATACCCCACAAGTATGAAATCAGACCTGCATGGGCCACCACTAAAACCTTGTCACACCCCAGAACCAGAATACCGGAGAACGGAGAAATGACTCAGCCAGCTACGTATTACGGGTAGATGAATACCGTATAATACGATTAATGCTGTCTAAAAGACGAGGGGGTACATACTACATGAAAGTCTTACTAGGGTTACTCGACATCTATTGTCTCAATCATTCAAACAAGAAACAGTAAATAGAGAACATATAAGATAAAGTAGTAAGGCGTCCCAAATGCTTGGTCAAAATGTTCTTTGATATCTGGCTTTATAAATATAGCCAGAGGATATAACCAGGTATACACAATCGTTATCAGCTGCAGTCTGATTTAGTTATAATTATGTAAAAGTAAGTACAAGACAACCCGACTAACATGTTGGTGCCAAACGACAAAAGTGAAGTAAATAGTAAGACGAGCAGGGAAGCAAGGGACCCACTCGTGTCCTCCGACGATCATTCCTCTAGTGTTGACCATCTTGGAGGTGGAAGTAAGCTGAATCCTCGGGAACAGGCTCTAAATCTGGCCATGCAAAACCAGAGAGGTTAGACCTCTAATAGCAAGTACCGCAAGGAAGCACGATATAAAAAATTGGAACCAGTAATAAGAGTAAGAATATGATAAAAGGGTCTCTGCTTGCTACTGGGGTTCGCACAACATCACGATACTTCAAGCCAACTTTCCAACCAAACAAGAACAAAAGTTGACCCGTCATGTCCCGACGTTCTGCTCATCTCAGTAGTTAATAGAGTAGATACAGTGCACAGACAAATTAATTTAAACGGCCATACAACTACTACGGCTTGCTACTGTAAGTTCCAAGTTGCCCTGGAATTATACAATAAGGATTCCTCAATTCTTACTATGTACAAGCAAGGCTAGTCTACCCAAATCAACCAATTGTGCCAATCATGAATTAGACGAGTCCCAGCAGGATGCCCGTCATCAATATACAAAAAATAATATAAGCAGATATCGCTCTCCGCCCGTGTGGCAGATTTACGGTATCTGTGGGAACCAGCCGGCATGTTGGGGCACTATTCGTCCCAAATATGGCTGCTATGTAAGAACTCGGGAATCCATTCTCTCCATACAATCGTTATTTTATTTACCTTAATAGTCCATATGTTGATTGAAATACCATGCCGTGGATGATGGATCATGGTTATTCAGAATGAGTACTTCCGTACCGAGTACAATATGCACAACTCTACAACGATGCCCGTGCGGCTGGGTTGTAGGTCTTACATAGCGTAATGCAACAATCAATCCTAGCCACAGAATAATCATGCCTTGACTGTAAGATGCACATGCTACCTTTACAAAAAAATGGAAGTCAACATGTGTCCATATGCCAATGTTCGGATCGGCTAGTCGATCGTAATGGTTCATGGTTCATATATGAACGTGTCTCATTCAATTCAATAAGACGACTAGCCAGTCTCTTAGTTCCAACTAGGAACGCATGATCAATTATTAGTCAAGGTAACAATCAATGTCAATCAATATAAATTCGGGACAAAAAATAGCTAAAAGGTACTATGGGCAGCAGTAGATGGCTGCCCATTTATACGGCCTGAATCGGGTCAGAACCCCATACGGCCCGGGTAAACAGTTTATGCGGCTGAAAGGAAGCAGTTCATGCGGCTGAAAAAGAAGACATGCATATGCGGCAGAAAAAGAAAACAGTTCATGGAGTCTTATGCGGCCAAGACTGCCGCGGCCATGCGGCTGAGTCTCATGCGGCTCAGAGACTGAGTCTCATGCGGCTCGAAGACTGAGTCTCATGCGGCTCGAAGCGCATGCGGCTCAGGAGATGGAGTCTCATGCGGCAAGGGGACCCATGACCTATGCGGCCATGGTGAATCATGCATATGCGGCAAGGAGTAAAAATGGGTTCATGCGGCCAGAATCGTCAAAGCCATGCGTCTAGAGGGATATGCGGCTGTGAACTATGCAGTATGCGGCCAGAGTTGCCAAAGCCTATACGGCAATGAGCCATGCGGCCAGAGCTGCCAAAGCCTATGCTGCCAGAGCTGCCAATGCCTATGCGGCAATGAGCCATGCGGCCAGAGCTGCTATGCGGTATGCGGCTAGAGTTGCCAAAGCCTATGCGGCAATGAGCCATGGGGCCAGAGCTGCCAAAGCCTATACGGCAATGAGGCATGCAGCCAGAGCTGCCAAAGCCTATGCGGCAATGAGCCATGCAGCCAGAGCTGCTATGCGGTATGCGGCCAGAGCTGCCAAAGCCTATGCGGCAATAAGCCATGCGGCCAGAGCTGTTATGCGGTATGCGGCCAGAGCTGCTATGCGGTATGCG
Organism: Iris pallida; assembly: GCA_029216955.1. NCBI lineage: Eukaryota > Viridiplantae > Streptophyta > Magnoliopsida > Asparagales > Iridaceae > Iris > Iris pallida. The sequence goes on from JANAVB010040619.1 coordinate 13,481,964, forward strand.
GCCAGAGCTGCCAAAGCCTATGCGGCAATAAGCCATGCGACAATGAGCCATGCGGCCAGAGCTGTTCTTCTTCTCCAAATTTTCCGAGAGGAAGAACCACGAAAGCCATGGCTTCCAAGCTCCGATAATCCTTCATCCAAGGTCATAATTCGGACTTCCATAGGTCAAAATAGGGCAAAACAAAATTCTCTACAACATGGAACCATCAAAACTTGAAATAACAGGGTTAGATAGATCAAAATCCAGGAAATCCGAAAATACAACAAACTTAGATCTACAAGAAATGAACCATGAAAATTAAAAATGCTAAGTACTATAGTGTCTAAGAATCTCGCGAGGAAGACAATGGAACAACAAAAATTGGAATCCTTCAAGAAGCAAGTTGTACTTGCCTAGCTCTCTTAGGTTGGTGGGAGAGTAATAAAGGTTGAAGAAGAAGTAAATGAGAGTAATGAAGAGAGAGAAAAGTGAAGAAGTATTAATATCAAACCCAAGTCAAGATCTCCACCACCCATTCCTTCCTACAAGATCTAGGCCATCCACTCCTTATCATAATGAACCAAGCTAAACCAAATTCGTTTAATGAACAGACTAAACCAAGAGCTAAAGCAAAAGCAGAAAATAAAATACAGGAAAATTAATAAGCGCAAAATTAAAGAATTTAAATACAGAACAAATGCATGATAAATATTAAATAAATTCATTCGAGCAATACACGTATAAAAATGCGTATTCTGGGAACGGGGAGTGACATCTTGAAAACTGGGGGTGACAAGCATATCCCATTAATATATATAGGTCCTGATAATACATCACTCGAGAGCTTAAAGTCCAATCTAAAATATATTGTGGTAGTTTACTAAGCAACTTCCACATGGATCAAAAAAGGCTAAAAAGTAGCAGATTATGACACATCTATATATGATATTCAAACTTGTGACGTTTATATTACTAGCATTAGGCCATGCTTTATATTTAAACAATTGACATGTAGAACTAAACATCTAATTTTTATAACAAGTAGCAAATAAGACATGGAAGCATGCGAATGAAATATATGAATGTCTTGAGAATCATTTAGAAACTAATATTAAACAAAGATGTATGATCTATATAGGATTTCTTCTACACATATTGTAATTAAACTAATTAATTATCTCAATATTGGCAATATCGTTGACCGTAATATGTGGTGTTCCACTTGCTGAAAAACATGATTAATTATTGACTAAATATTATCATTGGTCCTTTTCTAATGGAAACTTTCACACATTTGGATAAAAAAATCTTTATGATTTCTGGCCTTGTGTTTTCTATTGGCTACTTAATCTATCATGGCTACATAAAACTTTCCAAGACATATGATCCTGTATAAAATTTTCCAAGACATGTCCTAGTTATAGCTGATAGTATCATGTTTGTAAATGATAGAAACACAGTTTCATTTATAGTATATAGGTACAGACTAGCCAACTTATATGTGCACTTTCACATTGATTCATCTTGGACAATAGATTTCTATTCATGTCCAAAACTTTATGTAAAAGTATGTAATAGGCTATCGACCTCTATTTATGTTCAAAATAAAATTCCAAATTTTTTGTTTTAATAATATTTGATTGTAATAGAATGAAAATCTATATGTATCACAATTTCAAATGTTAATCAAGATGTAAAATAATCACACAATCAACTCTTAGATTGTTGGAAAAAAATTTCTTTTCTTTGTAACAAAATTAAAGTTACCGGCCTCCTGAGAAGTCACGCATGAAGCACTGCCCTAAGAGTTGATTCAGATCTATGTGCAGACTTTGTCCGAATGCTCCTAGTGGTAAAACTCCCGCTCTATTGGTATCCCGTCGTTGCACAAAACTATGGGAGATCGACCCGAACTTAGCTTTGTCCAGAAAATTGAAGGAGTGATTGAAATGAAAAAGAAAGAATGAATATTTGGTTGTGAAGGAGGAGGAGGAATCACATGGTCACTTTTCTTAAGTGTCTCTTCTACAAGACAAAGGAATGAATTATATAGACAACCTTCCACCCATAGAGTTAATATAATTTATTAGGATTAAAACATCCAATAAAGTAGCTAATAATATCTAATAACTCATAGAAATTTAGGGTCAATAATATAGCCATTAGGGAATGATAAATAAGCTATCAATGTTGAAAACGGTCAAGAATTAAATTGGTTTGTAAATTGATTTTTTCCATCAATAATAACAACAGAAAATAAGATTTAATTCATAGAAATTTTGGATTTGGCTTTTGGTCCAAAATCGAGAAATAAGACTTAATTAATTATTAAATATCCTAAATTTTATGCATATTTGATGATTAAAAATGTGTATATTTTGAAAACAACATTTCTATGTATGTGTTTTAAACTACAACTTTGAACAATAAAAACTTATGTATTCCTAGGAAATGAAGAAATTGTGTCCAAGTTATTTTTATTTATATGCATATTTTATGATTAAAAAAGTGGATATTTTTGTGTATATTTTGAAAATAACAGTTTGTTTTAGAGTCCAACTTTGAAATAAAACAAAAAACTTATGTCTTCCTAGGAAATGAAAGAGAGAAAATTGTGTCCAAGTTATTTTTATTTATTATTTTGACAATTAACTAAGTTTTTTCGCTTTTCAAATCATATGTATATCTTAGTTTAGATAACTGTCGCAAAATCTTGATATCAGTAGAAAGTTAACGCAAATTCAGAGGACTTTTTTTTTGCCATGCCCGGCGTAGCGTACATGACATTGTACATGCTGTGTTGCATGTCCATATGCGTCCACTGTCCTCGATATACACACACCCCCACATCTCCCCCGCGGTTGATTCGGAGATCGTCCGCCTAGTCAAGGAGATTATACATCTCCTTGCTAACCACAAGAGCCAGCTGTGTTCGGTCATATATCTCTTCTCGCTTACCAAAGAGCAAGCTGAGTTAGGTTATATACCTCTTCCCACGGACCATAAGAGCCAGCTGAGTTGGGTCCAAATTCAAAGTTAAAGAGTCCATTTACCTCTTTTTTTTATTAACCTCCCTCCCATCATGAGATTCAATTTTCCTATTTTTCATGTTTTCATTCATCTTATTCATTTATTGTAAACCCACCATTTTTCTTCTCTTTTTAATGGCTAATTTCTTTTTCATTCTCAACGGTCACTCCACCATTCATGCTATGCTCATATATGTATCCCAATATCCCAATCTACCTCGAAAATGATGAGAATTTCAAGAATAAAACAAAAGCCATCAGAAAATAGAAGAAAAATACCATAATTGGTAGAAAATAAAAGAGAGAAAATTGTCAAAATAATAAATATAGGTATTATTTCGTATAAGGGTTTATGATATAATTAGACTTTGAGTACTAAATTTGTCCATTTTAAACTCCGAATACTTGAACTTTTTAGTGACACATTTTAGTAACGAACATTCGTCACTAAATGACTTATTTTATCACTGAAAGTCCCATTTCGTCACTAAAATATGTCACTAAAAAAATTTGAGTACTCAAAGTTTAAAATGGACAAATCCAGTACCCAAAGTCTAATTAGATTCTAAACCTGGTACCCTTATACAAAATATTTCTAAATAAAAATAAATTATGTTTATATTAACAAAATATTTATGTATACGTTTAACTAAGATAATATCCGAACATATAATTTGAAAGGCTTTTAAGCAAATAACAAACTATGGTGGACTTACGCAAATATAAGCTAGATTTAAAGAACTTAGTACATATTATTAATGGCTTCCTTCCTTCTTCCTTCTGGGTAGTGCCCAAACTATGTTCCCTCTATTATAAAAATGTGAGTCGAATTAGTGTTAGTTTTTTTTTATAAAATTGGTAGAATCTTTATTTTTATAGGAGAAGACATGATTCCAACACGAAATCTAGGGACAACAAATCTGCTATCTGCTATGAGTACTTACCATTAATGTTTGAGTTGCGTGATTAATGGTGCATCACAAGAAATATTGATGAGAAGCTAGTGGTTGTGTCACGAGAAAATAATGTTGAGGTGGATGAGAAAGCTTGCCTTGACACTTTTTGGTGTAGCCTTCCAGAAAGAGTAAGCATTGGCTGTTGCTATTTGGGTGCCTCATCAATGAATGAGTGGTTCATTGTGTATGGATGCAATGCATTCATTTGGCTTCCTTCATATTTCCATGGTCATTGCTTCTGGTTTTTTTTTTAACAGTGGATGTGATTTGTTAATCAGGATATGTTGTAACAAAAAGAGTTCAACATTTTTGCAATATGTGAGGCATGCATACTACAGTCACTGTTTTTTCATTATTACAATTTAACAATTTTCTTCCTCTCTCCCTCTGCTTACTTGGATTATGCGGTGGCGGATCGACAAATATTTTAGTTAATTGGGCTTTAAAAGTACAAAAATATAAAATAAATATAGAAGGGGGTCGTCTAATGATAGCACGGTTCAAATTCTAGTCAGACTAAATTTAAACTTGATACTCTCAACTATTCAGTTTTTTAATTTGATACCATAAGCGGAGGCGAGGGCGTGTGTGGCAGTGGGGCGCGAGGCCGCGTGCGGCGGCTGGAGGCTTGGGGCGGGGGCAGCTGGAGGTAGGGGCAGAGGGAGGTAGGGAAGGGGGGGGGGGGGGGGGGGGGGGGGGTGGCTGCGGGAGGGGGATGGGGGTGGGAGAATGGGATAATTTAGATTTTTTTTTGAAAAAAATTTAAGGAAAAAAAATACTAACTAGGGTATCAAATTGATAATTTCAATAATTTATGGCATCAAGTTGTCTAGTTTTAATGTTTACGATATCAAGTTGAAACTAGAATAATTTAGGGTATCAAGTTAAAATTTATCTTCCAATCAGGATAAAATAGAAATGGTAGAAAGACCATAATAGACACGATGATAAATAACTCATCTTATTAAAAAATTAGAAAAAATAAATTATTCTGTGGGAAATTGAATATGTACAAAAAATAATTGCAAATTTACCTTTAACATTAGTTTTAGGGGGCGTTTGGTACGCCGTATTTTTTTTTATTCACGGGAAAATTTGAGATGGGAATCTATTACCACGTTTGTTTGGCTTATAAAAAATTTATTTTCGGAAATTATAAATATCAGGGTAAATTGTTTACCCACAAAACATGGAAATTCTATCCCTTAAGAATAGGTGGGTATTTTTTTTTTTTTTTTGCCCGGACAAAAAAAAATTGTTTAAATTTTTTTCTTCTTTTTTGATCAATTTTGATTAGTTTTGAACATTTTTTCCTTTTTTTTGTCGTTTTATCGCTTTTTTGTCATTTTTTGTCGTTTTAAGCGATTTTTTTGTCGTTTTTACCCAATTTTTGTCATTTTTGTCGTTTTTTTTTTGTCAATTTTTGTCATTTTAAGCAATTTTTAGCTTTTTTGTTGTTTTTACCGATTTTTAGTCATTTTTTGTCATTTTTGTCGCTTTTTGGTCATTTTTACTGATTTTATGTTATTTTTGTCTTTTTTTGTCGCTTTTACCGATTTCTTGTCGCTTTTTGGTTATTTTTTGTCATTTTAACCGATTTTTTGTCCTTTTTGTCATTTTTATCGATTATTTTTCGTTTTTGTCGCTTTTTGGTTTTTTTTTGTCGTTTTTAACCGATTTTTTTGTTGTTTTTAACCGATTTTTTTTGTCGGTTTTAACCGATTTTTTTGTCATTTTTTGTCGTTTTAACCGATTTTTTGTTGTTTTTTGTCGTTTTTGCCGTATTTCGATTTTTTTTATCGTTTTTACCGATTTTATGTCGTTTTTGTCGTGTTTTGGTTAATTTTGTCGTTTTTACCATTTTTTTATTATTTTTTGTCGTTTATACATTTTTTGTCGTTTTTTGGTCATTTTTGTCGTTTTAACAGATTTTTTGTCGTTTTTACCATTTTTTTCGTTTTTACCGATTTTTTGTCGTTTTTACCGGTTTTTTATATTTGTTCATTTTTTTCGTTATTATTATTTTTTATTTTTTTCCCAAAAATATTTATATTGTCACCAAACATGGGAATGTAATTTTTCAGGAAATTTAATTCCTTGAAATTTGATTCCCGGAAATATAGAATTTCCGGCTATATAGTATTCCGCATACCAAACGTCCTCTTAGGATTTTTTTTTTTTATAAAAACGATGCGATCTATATTTTTATAGGAGGGAACGTAATTAGGACACAAAATTTAGGAACAATAGATCTGCTCTGAGAACTTGCCAATGTTGCCATTAATGTTTGAGTTATGTGATTAATGGTGCATGACAAGAAATATTGTTGAGAAGCTAGTGGTTGTCATGAGAAAATAATGTTGGGGCTTGCCTTGACACTTTTTGGTGTAGCCTTCCAGAAAGTGTAAGCATTGGTTGTTGCTATTTGTGTGCCTCATCAATGAATGAGTGGTTCATTGTGCATGGATGCAATGCATTCATTTGGCTTCCTTCATATTTCCATGGTCATTGCTTCTGCTCTTTTTTTTTTTTTCTAACAGTGGATGTGATTTGTTAATCAGGATATGATGCAACAAAAAGAGTTCACATGTTTGCAATATGTGAGGCTTGCATACTACTGTCACTGTCTTTTCATTATTACAATTTAACAATTTTATTACTCTCTCCCTCTGCTTACTTGGGTTATGCGGTGGCGGATCGACAAATATTTTTGTTAATGGGGTTTTAAAAGTACAAAAATATAAACTAAATATAGAAGGGGGTTGTTTAATGGTAGTGTGGTTCAAATTCTAGTCAACTTAATACTTTCAACTATTCAGTTTTCAACTTGATACCCTAAATTTTAATGAAGTGAGACAACTTGTGTTGGGAACGAGCGAGGAAACCGTTCCCCCAAACCAGAAAGTCCTGCGAGAGAACCGAGCAAAAGCACACAAACCAAAACGCCAAACACAATCGCAAACATAAAGATTTTTGACGTAAAAATCCTTGCGGCACTAGCAAAATAAGACATATTGGCGACGAGCTTAGCGACGTTTTGATAGCCCGTCGCTATTTTTGATGAAATTAGCGACGTATCCGAAAAAAGTCGCTAAACGTCACTACCAGCGACGTTCATCGTCATTTAGCGACACGATTTATTATTAGGAAATAGACGTTGCGGTTTCGTCGGAGAACGTCGCTGTTTTCATACGTTAGCGACGTTGAGCGACTCGTACACTTGAATGTCGCCAATTTAGTCACAGGCAGCGACGTTTAGCGACGTCAAATGCAGACGTCACTAAAGTATTTCATATAGGGTTTAGACATGGCCGATTGACTTTTCATTTTCCCCCAAAAAATTACCTCCCCCCCCCCCCCCCCCCCCCCCGCGTGCTCTCCCCAAATTTGTTCCCACCAAATTTCTCCGGCGACCCCCCTCTCCCCTGCGACCACGCCCCTCTCGACTCCTTCCCCGGCTTCCCAAAACACTCTCGTCTCCTACCCCCGGCGACCCACTGCCCCATCGCCCCTCTCGTCTCCGGCGACCCCCTCCCCGGCGAACCCCTGTCGCAGTAACTGCTCGACTCCGGCTCAGGTAACCCTAACCCTAACTCCCTCTTCCTGACACGATATTGAGACAATACGACACGACACGACACAGACACTAAGACACGGCACTGAGACACGTAGTGCACATGAGTGATAGTGTAATGTCGTGTGTGAGATACGACACAGACACAGACACGACACAGACACACGACACGACTGAGACACAACAAACGTCGGTTTATTTACATATTAGTTAACTCATGTTTCAATATTAATATATGTACTTGGATATAATATATATAGGTTCAATTAGTATTAGTTAACTCATTTAAGAAAATTGATATATGTACTTGGATGTAATATATAGGTTCAATTAGTATTTGTTAACTCATGTATGAAAATTGATATATACTTTAGATATAATAGGTTCAATTAGAAATATAATGCTCACTATTGTTAAAAATATAAATATAGTAAAATTATTTATATTGTGTACCATGGTACGTACATGATATTGTGTACCATGATACATGATATCCACATGATACACAAATACCTAGAGTTAAGACAATATGTAGGTAAGGATACTAAGGTGTATAGTAGTATTAGTTAACTCATGTACGAAAATTGATATATGTACTTGGATATAATATATAGGTTCAATTAGTATTAGTTAACTCATATATGAAAATTGATATATACTTTAGATATAATAGGAACAATTAGAAATATAACGCTCATTATTGTTAAAAATATAAATATAGTAAAATTATTTATATTTTTACCATGGTACTTACATGATATTGTGTACCATGGTACATGATATCCACATAATACACAAATACCTAGAGTTAAGGCAATATGTGGGTAAGGATACCAAGGAGTTTCGTAGTACCTAGAGTTAAGGCAATATGTGGGTATGGATACCAAGGAGTATCGTAGTACCTAGAGTGTATAGAGTGAGTGTTAGCTAGGTATCACCAAGTATTTCATGGTAAGCGCTAGCTTGGACACTCCGATGTTAAGTTTTCCTTGTGGGCTCACAAGGAATACATGACGACAGAGATATCATTATCTCTTATGTTAAGTGTCCGTGTTAGCCTGAAATCAAGTGTCCATGTGAGCCATTTTCTGAAAATTAAATGTACTTATGCAAGCCTTTTGGGGCTATCAGAGTTATACCAAAAAGTCTAACAACTTAGTCTTTTATAGATTTATTCGAAAATCTAGTCTAACGTTGATAGCCTCAAAAGGCTTGCATAAGTGAATTTCATTTTCAGGGAATGGCTCACAACGAACACGTGCCAACACCTAAGTGTATATCGTAGTACCTAGAGTGTATAGAGTGAGTATCCAAGTAGTATATAAGATGAACGTGTGTATAGTTAGTGTCATGGGTATTTGAAACTGTATCCTAGTATCAAGATACAAGAGAGTATCAATATGATATTGTGTACCATGATACATGATATCCACATGATACACAAATACCTAGAGTTAAGGTGATATGTATATAAGTGCTAGTTAGGTATTTTAGATACATAGGTCAGTGTCCATGTCAGCCCGAAGTCAAGTGTCCATGTCAGCCCTTCTCTGATAAGTAAATTTACATCTGTAAGCCTTTTGAGGCTGTTAGAGTTCTACAGATTTCAGAAAAATAGGAGAAAAGCTAAAGAACGAAAGGAGTAAAAATCGAAAAAATAACAAAGAAATAAAAATCCTAGAAAAAAAATAATATTTGGCCTTTTCTAATATGTTTTTGAAATCTTGTATAACTCTAACAACCTCAAAAGACTTGCAGAAGTAAATTTTCTTGAAGAGAAGGGCTGACATTGAACACGTGACGACACTCATTTAATACTCATGGATCTATACATCCATTTGGACAATATACTCGGATAATGTGTATATATCTTTGTAGAATTATCTTCAAATGAATATGAATTACTATCTGCGGCATCGTTCGTGGATGTACAATCGTCATTCTGATGACATGTGCAGTGTGCGAGATAAATTTATACAGGAGTAGAGCAGTTCCTGCAGTTCGTCAAGGCGTTCCCTCAGTACATAGACTATACCAAAATTAAGTGTCCATGTGTGAGATGTCGCAACTTGAAATATCATCCAGAAGTGGACGTGACATATCATTTGTACTCGAAATATTTTATGCCGAATTACTATATGTGGACATCACACGGAGAACTTGTGCCTTTAGCATCGGAGCCAGAGCCTAATTTGGAGCCGTATATGGATGTCAATGACCACGCTGATTACGACGAAGGGTGGGTGAACATAGTTTTCGACGCTGAGGGACCTAGTTTCGATCCGGACAATTATAATACGGCTGAGGAGGCACCAAATACCGATGCTCCGAAGTTCATGGAGTTGTTGGAGAATGTAAGGACTCTTTTGTATCCTGGTTGTGAGGATCATTCACCATTGGAGGTGGTTACAAGATTGCTGAGTTTCAAGTTTGATTTTAACATGTCTCAAGAATGCTACAACCGAATCATCGAGTTGATTATAGAGATCTTGCCGGAGGGTGCCAAGTTACCTACAGACTTCTACCGATCTAAGAGAATGGTGAGATCGCTCTGGATGAGATATGATAAAATTGATGCATGTCGCAAAGGATGCATGTTGTACTCCAAAGACGATAAGGATGAAGACATGTGCAGATTTTGTGGTGCTGATCGCTACAAGGCAACAAGTTCAAGCATGACTCCCGGTGCAAGAAAGTCGACCGATTCGATGCACTACTTGCCTTTGACATCGCGGTTGCAGAGGTTGTTTACGGTGAAGGAGATTGCCGAGAACTTGAGTTGGCACAGGCGGGAACAGATCGATGGAGTTTTGGATCATCCATCCGATGGAGAAGCATGGAAGCACTTTGATCGAGAGTATCCAAATTTTGCTTCTGATCTGTGTAATATAAGATTGGGGCTATCCTCTGACGTTCGTACCCCGTTCAAACTTTTGGGTTCCCAATATTCGTGTTGGCCAGTATTATAACTCCGTACAACCTACCGCCGTGGATGTGTATGAAGACTCCTTACATATTCCTAACCGTTATCATTTCGGGTCCGGACAATCCGAAAAGGAATATCGATGTGTACTTACAGACTTTGATAGATGAGTTGAATCAGCTGTGGGAAGTAGGCGCCAACACGTATAATGTTTCCAGAAAGTAGAACTTTCAGATGAGGGCCGCACTGATGTGGACCATCAACGACTTTTTGACCTATAAAATATTATCGGGATGGCGCACTCATGGTCGTCTCTCATGTCTGTATTGCATGGACCGCACAAAGGCTTTCTGTTTGAAACACGGAGGAAAATCGTGCTTCTTCGATTGTCATCGACAGTTTCTACCGAAGGATCATCCGCTCCGGAGGAACATGAATGCTTTTCGTGTCGGCGTTGTGGAGAAGACCAATCCACCACCAAAGTGGGCCGAAGACATGATATGGAAGGAAGTCAAAGATTTTTCAAGTGCTATCGAAGAGCCTACAAAGGAATACAAGTGTGATGAATTTGGTCGCACTCATAATTGGACGAAAATGAGTATATTTTGGGATCAGCCATATTAGAGCACTAATCTGATTAGACATAACCTTGATGTCATGCATATCGATAATAATATGTTTGACAACATAATTAATACTGTGATGGACATAAAGAAAAAGACGAAAGACAATCCCATGGCCAGGTTGGACTTAGAAGATATATATGTAGGTGTCCTGCATTGCATTTGATAAAGGAAGGCAATGAGAAGTATAAGCAGCCTAAGGCAATTTTCTTACTGTACATAGAGGATAAATGAAGACTTTGTTGGTGGATTCAGGGCCTAAAAGTTTCTGACGGGTACATGTCAAATTTAAGAAGATACGTCGACCCGAAGGAGAACAAACTGAAAGGCATGAAGAGCCACGACTGTCACGTATTTATGGAGAGGTTAATTCCGATCGCATTTCGGAAATTATTATCGTCGGTCATTTGGGATCCATGACCCGAGCACGTCGCTTGAGAGAGGTTAATTTCGATCGCATTTCAGAAGATGATTGAAAATAAAATAAAATATAAAATATGTTTAATCTCTAATTAATCTCCATGCAACAAATATTTAGACTTGTGAAATATACTGTCATTTTGTTTAACCCCTAATTAATCTCTATGTTTCCATCAATCTTACCAGATGGCACCCATGACCCGAACACGTCGCTTGAGAGAGGCACAGATGGATGCTGAGGAGGAAATGGTACCTCCTGCTGTTGAAAAGGAAGTGCTGCCTCCTACTGTTGAGAAGGTGATACCTAAAGCAGAGATCAAGGTTAAGGAAGAAGTGCTACCTCCTACTATTAAGGAGGAAATGATTCCTAAAGTCGAGATCGTTGTGAAAGAGGAAGTGGCACTAGAAGACAGTGACACCGGAAGTTTTAGTCATCCAGCTCCTATAGATGATCTTGATCACGTAGAGCCTTCTTATGCACGGTGGCTAAGGGAGTGGTATCTGCCCCAGCGTAAAGGGTAGAGTTATATATATGATATGACTTTTGACCGAATTTGTCTCCGGTAGACTTAGATGTTTCTGGACACTACCAAAATACAGTCAATTAGCGACGGCACATTAGCGACGGATATTTTCCATCGACGTTAGCGACGGATTTACGACAAATAGCCGACGGAGTACCGACGACAAGCCGAAACATATTTTATTTTATTTTAAGGGAAAGAAAAGGTCGCTCATCCATCGCTAGGGCGTCGGAGATATAGCGACGGATAAGCAGCCGTCGCTATGCAGTCGATTATTTGGCGAGAATTATTGGGAGAAGTGGCAGAATAATTCTTCGACTACGTAGCGACGGATATTCCGTCGGCAAGTATCCAAAAGAGCGACGGACTAGGGACGGATAAATTTTGACGCGAGTCCGTCACTAAATATACCACCCAGACTTAAATCGAAACGACGGAAAAAACTTTTCATTCCCCCCAAATTTCACTCTCTCTCCTCTCTCTCTCTTCCGCGGCGGTCGGTGACCTCCCTCTCCTCTCCCTCTCTCGCGCGGGCGACGGTGATCGGCGACCTCTCCTCTCTCTCTCTCTTAAAGGTAATCCCTTCTCTCTCTCTCTCTGTCTCTCTCTCGCGGTGGTCGTGGGTGCGTGTCGGGGGCTGCGAGGGCGGCGGAGACTGCGGGGGGCGGCGGGTGCGTCGGAGGACGGGGGGCGGGGGATGCGGGGGGTAGGGGTGGCGGTGGCGGCGGAGGGTGAGAGGGGTACGCTGGCGCTTCGGGGCTGCTGGGGACAGCGCGCTTCGGGGCAGCGGAAGGCAGCGGGGGTGGCGCGCGTGGGGCAGCACGGGGCTGGGGGGGCGGCGGGGGGTGGGAGGGGTACGCTAGGGTTTGTTAGTGTAAGTAGTAGTAATTATCCTAGTTTAAGAAATAAGATGAGAAAGTCTATTGCTTTATATATATATATATATATATATATATATATATATATATATATAAAGAAAATACAATATGACAAACCCTAGTTTATGAAATAGGATATATGAAGAAAATGCAATCTGACAAACCCTAGTCTTAGCCACATGGACTTCAACAAAAGAAAATGCAATATGACAAACCCTAGTTTAAGAAATAGGATGAGAAAGTCTATTGCTTAATATATATATATATATATATATATATATATATATATATATATAAATATATATATATATATATATATATATATATATATATATATATATATATATATATAAATATATATATATATATATATATATATATATATATATATATATATATATATATATATATATCAAGGTTTAAAGTACCGGTATCGGAATCGGTATCGGACTTTTCTTATGAGTATATTGGTATCGACGATATCGGTAGTATCGGCAGTTTCGGATCAGAGTATCGGAATTTTTGGTATTGGGAAACAAATAATTATCGGTAGTATCAGATTCTATTACATGCTTTTACAACCTTATTATGCTTTCAACTCAGGTTCACAATATCGGTATCGGAATCGGTATCGGACTATTCATATGATGTTTAATTTTCTTTGCCGAATTGACCGGAACAAAGACCCCCAATGTCGGCATCGGTCAATATTTGGTATCGGTCAGTATCGGATCGGAACATGCCAAACCTTATCGGTATTGGCCGATACTTTAAACCATGATATATATATATATATATATATATATATATATATATATATATATATATATATATATATATATATATATATATATATATATATAAAATTTTAAACAATGGCTAAAGCCTTCATTGAAATGGAAAAGCAGGAGGTTGGAAACGGGAGATAGCCCAAGTTCCTACAAGGTGAGGGTGGAACCCTTTGCAAAAGTCCTAACTAAAGACCGACATTAACCAGCATTAGAGAATATATATATATATATATATATATATATATATATATATATATATATATATATATAAATAAGATAATACATAAAGAAGTTTTTTTTGTTTTTTTTTGTTTGTTTTTTTTTTTTGGAAGACTGTTGCTCCTCAATCAAACTCGGGGGAGTTTGAAATTCAAAAATCAAAAGAAGTGGTAGGTGGGGCACGGGGCCCAAGGGGGGCAGGCGGTTGTGCTGCCCGAGGGGTGCGCTCCCCCCGAGGGGGAATGCTGCGCGAGGAAGGCGCGGAACCCGGGGAGGGATGGGTGGGTGGTGGGGGTTGCTCAGCCAGAAGCCAAGGGCCGGCTACGGTGGCCGGAAAGAAGGGGCGAGCGCGGAGGAGACTGCCGGGTCGCGGATCTGCCACCGGGGCCGACGAGAGGGGCCAGAAGGGGAGCGTGTGCTCCGGTGAGGGGGGCCATCCTGCCGAGGGTGAGGACAAGGGAGACAGGGGACGGGGGGGAGAGGGGGCGAAATGGGAGGAAGGGCGGGGACGGCGAGCGATCCGAGGTTGGGGCCGCCGGGAGGGGACGAGGGCGTCTACCGGGAGAAGTGGATGAAAGGGAGGGGGATTGGACGGGGGCGGCGAAGGGATCGACGCAGGCCAGAAGTCGGCGTCTCCACTGAGGCCAACGGAGGGATGGGGGGTATGACGGCGCCGCTGGAGGGAGGAGGACCGACGCCGTCGGGCACGTCGGGGGCTGCAGCGCAGCCACGAGGGCCCACGAGGGAGAGAGCGTAGCCGACGAGGGGGGCGAGACCACCGGGGGGGTGGCCACTCGCGAGGATGGAGGGGAGATCCGGCGGCGGGATCACCAGGGGGAGAACCGTCGCAGGAGGAGGGAAAGGAGTCCTGGGGGGACCCGAGATGGAGGCAGGGAAGAGGGGGAATGGGGACGCTCCTGGGTCACCGGGGGCAGCGGCGGGGGCCGGGTGGATAGAGGAAGACAGGGAAAAGAAAGCGGGCACAGCCGCGGAGGGTGATGGCGCCGCGGGGGGGTGGCGCTGCTTGGGGAGCGACGGAAGAGTGGGGCGTCGGGCCAGAGGGGGGCACGGCGCACGGAGCAGAGGTCGGTCCTGGCTGGGGCCCGAGGAGGGAAGGGGCCTGGAAGGCAGGAAGAGGCGGCCTGCTCCGAGCGCCGCGGCGGCGGGGATGTCGGGACCGATGACGACGTCTCCGAGGGAGGTGTGTGGGGCCGCTCGGGGGGGGAAGCCGGCATGGAAGGGGGAACCCCCCACAGGGGAGGAGACGGGAGGGGGAGGGCAGGCGGATGCCGGCCAACCGGGGAATCCGAAGAGAAACACGGCCGGGCCGAGGAATAGGATCCAATCGCCCGCGAGGGGAAAGGGAGGACGGCGAGGAGCGGGGCTCCCGCCGGAGGAGACCGAAGCCCCCTCGACTTCCTCATCATTTATATATATATATATATATATATGTATAAGGAGCGGGGCTCCCGTCGGAGGAGACCGAAGCCCCCTCGACTTCCTCATCATTTATATATATATATATATATATATATATATATATATATATATATATATATATATATATATATATATATATATATATATATATATATTTTGACTCGTCAAGTTGAACCGTGTATAACATGCTCGACGCTTAAGAGGAATCATTTGGACTTAGTGGACTATCGATATCGGTATCTCACTATCGGTATCGGTATCGCACTATCGGTATCGGTATCGAACTATCGGTATCGGTATCGAACTATCGGTATCGTTATCGCACTATCGGTATCGGACTATCGGTATCGGTATCGCACTATCGGTATCGGTATCGAACTATCGGTATCGGTATCGGTATCGCACTAAGTACATCCTGCCTATATACCTGCGATCCACCAGTTACATAATTATATATATACTAATTCTGTTTAGTTTGTCTTACGATATAGATTTTCACATCCAATCTGTGATGGATCGTTATTTCGTTGATCGTACATGGATATACAAACGAGTACAGAATATGTGTGAATGACGATTTTCAGGCAGGCGTGGAAGTATTTCTTAAGTATGCCATGAGCAAAGCTCAGTATATGGACGGTAACAAAATCAAGTGTCCATGTCGTAATTGTCGCAATAGACGTTACGAAGAAGTGGTGAGTGTAAGAGATCATTTGACCCGTAAGGGTTTCGTACGTGATTACGGCCTGTGGTCATCGCAAGGTGAACTATATGCGGAAAGACAGGTTGCGAATGCTGCTGGTTATGCTTTTGATGATAATGCTGCAACAGATTTTGTCGTCGAAGATGACGAATGCTCTGCTGATTATGGAGACCTGCAGAAACTTGCACGAGATATGGTGTACGACGCGGCAGGGCCTAATTTTGATCCGGAGGATCCTAATCCCAAGGTGAAGGAGTTCTATGATATGTTTCAGGATGCTGAAACTTCTTTATATCCTGGTTGTGAGCCACATTCCGTACTGTCAGTGACGATGCGGTTGTTGAACATAAAGTCTGATTTTAACTTGCCACAAACTTACTATGATCAGATTATACAACTAATCAAGGAGGTGTTATCGAAGGAATCAAAAGAGCTTCCAAAAAACTTCTACAAGTCGAAGATGATGGTCCGACAACTGGGACTGGGGTACGAGAAGATAGATTGTTGTCGCAACGGATGCATGTTGTACTACAAGGAGAACAAGGATAAAGAAAGTTGCAGCTTTTGTAATGCGGATTGTTACAAGCTAGTCAGGGGAAAATGAAAGTCAACTAGAAAACGACGTCCTTACAAGTATATGCATTACTTGTCGATCACGAAGCGCTTGCAGAGGATATAT
The DNA here is from genome assembly GCA_029216955.1 of Iris pallida. Lineage (NCBI taxonomy): Eukaryota > Viridiplantae > Streptophyta > Magnoliopsida > Asparagales > Iridaceae > Iris > Iris pallida. The sequence goes on from JANAVB010040619.1 coordinate 13,498,702, forward strand.
ATGTCTCAGAATACAGCAGAACACATGATGTGGCACAACGAAGAACGCACAAAGGACGATGGAGAATTGTCACATCCTTCGGATGGAGAGGCGTGAAAATATTTTGATTTGTGTCATCCAGATTTTGCTGCAGAGCCTAGAAATGTACGTCTGGGGCGATGTTCTGTTGGCTTCGCCCCTTTCGGGCAGTCGGGATCTCAATACTCCTGCTGGTCGGTTATTCTGACCCCTTACAATTTGCCACCATGGATGTGTATGAAGACTCCTTATATGTTCTTAACAGCTATCATACCGGGTCCCAAAAATCCGAAGAAGAATATCGATATATATATTTATAGCCGTTGGTGGATGAGCTGAAACAGCTGTGGGAGATCAACGTCACGACCTATGATATTTCCAGGAAACAGAACTTTCAGATGAGAGCTTCACTGATGTGGACAATCAATAATTTTTCCGCATACGGTATGCTGTCGGGATAGAGTACTCACGACGCCATGTCTTGTCCGATATACATGGAAAATAGTAAGGCATTCCGCCTTAAGCATGGAGGAAAAACTTCTTTCTTTGATTGTCATCGTCAATTTCTGCCCGCGAGTCATCCTTGGAGAAAGAACAAGGCCGCGTTCAGAGCTGAAAAATAAGAATTTTCTCATCCGCCTGCTAGATTATCAGGATACGATATTTGGGAAGATGTAAAGGACTTGCCCACTGTAATGGAAGATCCATCGAACAATCGTGTCGATGGGTTCGGACAAAGGCATAACTGGACCAAACGGAGTATCTTATGGGACTTGCCTTATTGGAAAGATATCTTATAAGGCATAATCTTGATGTTATGCATATCGAAAAGAATGTGTTTGATAATGTCTTCAATACCGTCATGGATATTAAAGGAAAGACGAAGGACAATCCAAAAGCAAGATAAGACATTGCCGAGATATGTAAGCGTCCTTATCTGAACTTGATACAAAGGGGAGATGGTGGACAATTAAGTAAGTCGATAGCACAATACACATTGAGCAAGGAAGATAGATTAATAATCTGCAAGTGGGTATCTACTTTAAGATTTTCCGACGGCTATGTGTCGAACACTACCAAAATACGCTCATTTAGCGACGGAGGTTTAGCGACGAAATTATTCCGTCGGTATTAGCGACGGTTTCCTGTCCGCTCAGCGACTGATTACCGACCACAAACATTTGCCATTTTTATTTTAATTTTAGGGGCAGAAAAGGTCGCACATCCGTCGCTAGAGTGTCGGTGTTATAGCGACGGATCTACGGTCGTCGCCACGTAGTCGTTTATTTGGCGAGAATTGTGTAGAGAATTGGCGGGACATATCTTCGACTACGTAGCGACGGATATTCAGTCGGATAATCAATAATAGCGACTGCCTGGCGACGGATTATTCACAGTCGCAATTCCGTCGCTAAATGAGCATTCCAGACTTAAATGAAAAGGCGGGGGGAACTTTTGGCATTCCCCCCAAATTCAATCTCTCTCCTCTCTCTCTCTCTCTCTGTCTCTCTCTCTCTCGCGCGACTTCGTGAACGGCGACGGCGTCCTCTCCTCTCTCTCTCCTGAAGGTAATCTCCTCTCTCTCTTTCTCTCTCTCTCTGTGTGTGTCGCGGTGTCGACGTAGGGGCAGCGGGGGCGACGGGCTTGGGGACATTCGGGCTTGGGGCGGGGACGTCGGGGGCTGGGCGACTGGCTTGGGGTGGGGGCGTCGGGGGCTGGGCGGCTGGCTTGGGGCAGGGGCGGTGGGCTTGGGGACATTCGGGCTTGGGGCGGGGGCGTCGGGGGCTGGGCGGCTGGCTTGGTACGGGGGCGTCGGGGGCTGGGCAGCTGGCTTGGGGCGGGGGCGACGGGGCTTGGGCGGCAGGCTTGGGGCGGGGTGTCGGGGGCTGGGCGGCTGGCTTGGGGCGGGGGCATCGGGGCCTGGGCGGCGGGCTTGGGGCGGGGGCGGCGGGCTTGGGGCGGGGGCGTCGGGGGCTGGGCGGCGGGCTTGGGGCGGCGGGCTTTGGTCGGGGGCGGTGGGGGGCTTGGGGCGGCGGGCTTTGGTCGGGGGTGGTGGGGGGCTTTGCTTATCAAATTCATCTAATTTATATATTGGCTAAATAATGTGTTATCCATATTGGGTGTTATCCATTAGTTTGGTGGTGTTTGGATTAGTAAATGTGAATATGGCGTTTGGGTTCATGGTGTATATGTTCACTGTGTCAAAGACAGTACGAGTTCTTCATCTGCATAAGTCAGTGTTTGGGTTCATGGTCTATACATCTGTGATATACATATATATGTGCCTATTATAATTAGCATGCAGGACGGCTTGGGGTATAATGTGTGATTGTAGACATGGTAGGAATTATAGGTAATTAACGCTAGTGTGACTAGACTAAGGTAGTGCTTGCTAGATAATAAGGACACTCTAGTATCCTAACCAAGTTAATTTAGACTAGATATTTAGGATATAGCTCCCATATCCTAGAACTGGACTCTTGCAATTTAGAAATAGATAGATTGACTTAGTTTGGTATCGGTATCGCACTATCGGTATCGGTATCGCACTATCGGTCAAGGTTCACAATCGGTTTCGGACTATTCCTATGAGTATTGGTATCGGCGATATCGGTAGTATCGGCGGTATCGTATCTGAGTATCGGACTTTGGTATCGGAAAACAAATAATTATTAATAAATTATTTACATTTAAAAACATATATTTTATACATTTAGGCATAATTTTAAGTATTTCAGCGTTATTTCTTAGTAGTTTTGAAATTATATGAAATAGTAGTCACCCTTACCGATTGGTTTTGCCGAATTGACCGGAACAAAGACCCCCATAGTCGGTATCGGTCAATATTTGGTATCGGTCGGTATCGGATCGGAACATGCCAAACCGTATCGGTATCGGCCGTATCGGATTGGTATCGGCCGATACTTTAAACCATGCTATCGGTATCGAACTATCGGTATCGGTATCGCAGTATCGGTATCGAACTATCGGTATCGAACTATCGGTATCGGTATCGCACTATTGGTATCGGTATCGATATCGCACTATCGGTATTGAACTATTAGTAACAACTGTATTTATATTTTTCTCTTCTCGAGCTAGAATACTAGCGGATCCACCAGTTACATGATTATATACTAATTTTGTTTAGTTTGTCTTACTATACAGATTTTTACATCTAATCTGTGATAGATTGTTATTTTGTTGATCGTACATGGATGTACAAACGACAACACGAGAGCAGAATAGGTGTGAGTGACAATTTTCAGACAGGCGTGGAAGTATTTCTTAAGTATGCCATGAGTAAAGCTCAGTTTATGGACGGTAACAAAATCAAGTGTCCATGTCGTAATTGTCGCAATAGACGTTACGAAGAAGTGGTGAGTGTAAGAGATCATTTGACCCGTAAGGATTTCGTACGTGATTATGGCCTGTGGTCATCGCAAGGTGAACTATATGCCGAAAGACAGGTTGCGAATGCTACTACTTATGCTTTTGATGATAATGTTGCAGCGGATTTTTTCGTTGATGACGACGAATGCTCCGTTGATTATGGAGACGTGCAGAACCTTACACGAGATATGGTGTACGATGCGGCAGGGCCTAATTTTGATCCGGAGGATCCTAATCCCGAGGCGAAGGAGTTCTATGATATGTTTCAGGATGCTGAAACTTCTTTATATCCTGGTTGTGATCCACATTCTGTACTGTCAGTGACGATGCGGTTGTTGAACATAAAGTCCAATTTTAACTTGCCACAAACTTGCTATGATCGGATTACACAACTAATGAAGGAGGTGTTACCGAAGGAATCAAAAGAGCTTCCAAAAAACTTCTACAAGTCGAAGATGATAGTCCGACAACTGGGACTGGGGTACGACAAGATAGATTGTTGTCGCAACGGATACATGTTGTACTACAAGGAGAACGAGGATGTAGAAAGTTGCCGCTTCTGTAATGCGGATCGTTACAAGGAAGTCAGGAGAAAAGGAAAGTCAACTAGAAAACGACGTCCTTACAAGTATATGCATTACTTGTCGATCACGAAGCGCTTGCAGAGGATGTATATGTCTCAGAATATAGCAGAACACATGACGTGGCACAACGAAGAACACACAAAGGACGATGGAGAATTGTCACATCCTTCGGATGGAGAGGCGTGGAAATATTTCGATTTTTGCCATCCAAATTTTGCTGCAGAGCCCAGAAATGTACGCATGGGGCTATGTTCTGATGGATTCACCCCTTTCGGGCAGTCAGGATCTCAATACTCCTGCTGGCCGGTCATTTTGACCCCTTACAATCTACCACCATGGATGTGTATGAAGACTCCTTATATGTTCTTGACAGCTATCATACCGGGTCCCAAAAATCCGACGAAGAATATCGATATATATTTACAGCCGTTGGTGGATGAGCTAAAACAACTGTGGGAGATCGGCGTCACGACGTATGATATTTCTAGGAAACAGAACTTTCAGATAAGAGCTTCACTGATGTGGACAATCAATGATTTTTCTGCATACGGTATGCTGTCGGGATAGAGTACTCACGGCACCCTGTTTTGTCCTATATGCATGCAAAATAGTAAGGTGTTCCGCCTTAAGCATGGAGGAAAAACTTCTTTCTTTGATTGCCATCGTCAATTTCTGCCCGCGAGTCATCCTTGGAGAAAGAACAAGGATGCATTCAGAGCTGGAAAACAAGAATTTTCTCATCCGCCTGCCAGATTGTCGGGATACGATATTTGGGAAGATGTAAAGGATTTTCCCACTGTAATGGAAGATCCATCGAACAATCGTGTCGATGGGTTCGGACAAATCCATAACTGGACCAAACGGAGTATCTTCTGGGACTTGCCTTATTGAAAAGATAATCTTATAAGGCATAATCTTGATGTTATGCATATCGAAAAGAATGTGTTCGATAATGTCTTCAATACCGTCATGGACATTAAAGGAAAGACAAAGGACAATCCAAAAGCAAGACAAGACATTATCGAGATATGCAAGCGTCCTTATCTGAACTTGATACAAAGGGGAGCTGCTGGACAATTAAGTAAGCCGATAGCACAATACACATTGAGCAAGGAAGATAGATTAATAATCTGCAAGTGGGTATCTACTTTAAGATTTCCCGACGGCTATGTGTCGAATTTGTCTAGATGCGTTGACCTCAATGAACGCAAGCTAACGGGAATGAAGAGTCATGACTGCCACGTGTTTATGGAAAGATTACTGCCCATTGCTTTGAAAGAGTTGTTGCCTTCTGCTGTATGGGTTCCGTTGGCCGAACTATCAATATTTTTTAGGGATATTTGTTCAACTAAGTTGACTATGCAACACATGGTTGAACTTGAGGAGAAGATTATCTTAACAATTTGCAAGTTGGAGAAAATATTTTCTCATGGCTTCTTCGACAGCATGGAACATCTACCGATTCATCTAGCATACGAAGCCCGTGTCGGTGCATCTGTTCATTATCGGTGGATGTACCCATTTGAAAGGTACATAAATATCGATATAATTTAAGCTGAATTTCCATTTATTTTAAAATTCTTTCTTAATTCTCAAGATAATTTGTCTCTCTAGATACCTACACCATCTAAAGAAGAAAGTTGGCAACAAAGCTCATATAGAGGCTTCGATATGCGAAGCATATCTTATCGAAGAGGTTTCAAACTTCTGCTCCATTTATTTCGATACTCATGTTAAAACAAATCGAAATAGACCTCAAAAGAATGACGAGGACATTGAGGATGGAGGAATATTCAATGTAAGGGGCAAGCCTGTTAGGGCTAGTAAAAGACGGTGGTTGACAGACGACGAGTATGATGCCGCTCACCGATATGTCTTGTTAAACTGTGACATAGAAGAAGTGAGAGATTTGGAGAAGTAAGTCAGTACACTTGCACTCGTTATAATCTCGAATTTGATGAAGTAAGTGACAACACTTATATATTCTTATTTTCTCTAATAGTGTATTTAGAGATGAAATCAAAATGAGGAGACCCGATATTACCGATGAGGGACTTCAAAGAGAGGTTGATTGTACATTTCCGTCATGGTTTCGCAAATACGTAAGTAACTATGATTATAATTGAGATTATTAATATATAATCTGAAACATTTAAATTATAAATATTTGTTTACAGGTTTTATTGCCTGAAACAACACTCACTCATGAGAGTGTTCGTTATCTGGCACTGGGACCGAAGAAGCAAATAAAGACTTGGCCAGGCTATGTCGTTAATGGCTTCAGGTTTAAGTCAACTCAGAATGCTATAAATGTCAAATTTATCAATGACGGCATCAATACCAAGGATTTCGGTGTTTGCATAAGAGGCACCGTCTATGACGACGAGCCGGACTTTGACTATTATGGAGTGCTTCGGGATATTGTAGATTTACAATATACTGGCCCATATGATATGCATATTGTGATGTTCAAATGTGAGTGGTTCGATACGACACCAAATATCGGTTGGAGAATCGATAAACAATTTGGATTCGTCGATATAAATTATCGCAGGAGGTATAGAGGGTCCGATACATTTACAATAGCAAATCAGGCTGTTCAAGTCTACTATACAAGCTACCCAAGGCGTCGTAGAGATCGATTTGACTGGTGGGTAGTATGTAAGATTAAATCTAGAAATACATTCAACATTGGAGACCCAGCATACCAAGAGGACCATATCGAAAAGTTCCAATACTTGGGACAACACTCAGATACAATGGATGTTGAAGATATTGTTGAGGAAAATAGAGGGAAGGAAGAGGTTGATACACAAGACTTAGCTGTCAACCAGGGGAGAAAGAGGTGTCTTGTTCCAAATTTTGAGGCAGAAGAAGAAGAAGAAGAAGAAGAAGAAGAAGAATTTGATGGGGATGAGAATACAGATGAAATCGACGATGAAGATAAGGATGAGGATGAGGATGAGGAGGATGGTGATAAAGACGAGGCCGAGGATGAGAACGAAGACGATGATTAGGTTAAATATTGTTGTATAGTAAAAACACTTCCAATTACGTGAATTAAGTTTGACCTCATAAAAGCAATTACGTGAATTCATATTTTTTTTATTCGATTATTTACTTATTGCAGATGGCACTCCTAGTCTTTTTCGTCGCGACGGCACTCGTCTCCCTACTGGTGGTATGTATATTTTAGTTTAGTTTTTTATATCCATTTACACTTTCATATTGTTAATTATGTTTATGTGTTCTATTTACAGGTCATGATGGCTGGCCGTGGTCGTGGTGGTGGTGGTGGTGGTGGTGCGGGTCGTGGTCGTGGTCATACTGGTGCTGGTGGTCGTGGTCGTATTCAGAGTTCCCGGGATGTGACCCCATCGAGCGAGCCCAACCCGGAGAGTACCCCGGGCACAGATGCATCCCGTCCTCGATCGACCACTTCATCGAGGCATCAGTCCGGATCTGCTAGCGGATCCGATCCGCTATCGGAACCACCAGCAGCGGATCCACCAGGGGATGCCCCAGTTACTGCACAGTGGGCCCCGGAGTACCCCTATACTCGATTCCATCCGGTTACTGGGGAGTACATACGTGGACCCGCGGATCCTCCGACGACACCAGAAAGGCCGAGAGGCGAATTCCGACGAGAGCTATGGCTCGCGGGGACCTCGTAAGTAAATTTAAGTTAATTTATTAAATTTCTTTTATTTATTCAAGTTAATAATCCAGTCGTCTCTTCTTTGTAGGTTTTTTCCGTTTAATGTTGGCAGGGCCCTTGGAGAAATTATCAGGGCTAACTTCCACGGTCCCTACCTCAACTTTACGTCGGTGCCCCCAAACGAGCAGTACGTCTGGCTCGACGAGTTGAGGGTATATATCTATATTTTTTTGGTTAAGTCTATATGATTCTTTAATCAACCATTTTGTAAATTACGTGATAATTGATTTTCTGTGTTAGAGAACGTACTGGTGGCCCCCCCATCGCGAGGAGGGGATCCGCAGGACCTACTGAAGCGCATGCTCGAAGAAGATACGGGATATGATTCATGACCTAAAGATGGGGCATACGAGGCTGAATTGGATCCGGCAGGACTATTATGAGGACCTCTTAGGCATGATGGATAACCCTGCGTACAAGGAGAAATCGGAGAAGGCGAAGGTGAACCGATCTGCCGCGGGCCTTCATACGGGGGGATCAAGGTCTCACGCAGCGACACTTGCAGATCTGGTGAGCAACCGTAAATTTATTTTACTATCGAATTAGGTATTATTAATTAAAGGAGTTAATTAGTTTCTACGCAAATTTTGTATCCAGGCCCAACGGGCGGTGAAGGAGGGAAGGGCGCCAGAATCGGTCACCATGCACGACGTCTTTCAGCATACATACAAAAGACGGAAGGACGGGAGCTTCGTCGACGAGAGGGCTAAGGAGACTGATGTAAGTACTTATGTTTATGAGATTAACGTTAGAATTAAAAGTATTCGGACTATAACTTAGGTAAACTTAGGATTCACACTTAACTTAGTGAAATATAGGATTTAGATTACAACTTAGGTAAATCTTATAATATAAACACATTCATTTGATAGGCTGCATATCGTGAGGCCCTTAGTCGGGCTCAGTTAACTGACACCGAGGATGTCGGTGAAACGACGCCCTTCCGGACGCCCTCTTCTTTGGCCGCTCGGAACGACTTGTTCGTAGATACCGTCGGCGGCTTTAAGAAAGGGTACATGTACGGAGTCGGCTCCCTACGGCCATTGCATATGGCGACGCAGAGATTTCCACCGACACCGTCTCCTCCCGTGGCCCGGACAGACGATGATGTTAGGTCGCAGCTTACGCAGCTGCACGAGGCGGTGTCGTCCTTGTGGGAGCAATTTGCCACGCACTTTTTGCCTGCGTCTGCTGCTGTCGGGGCGTCTGCTGCTGCCGGTACGTCTACTGATGGTGCTCGTCCATCTTCTACTGGTCCATCGACTGTAGGTGTCGGTCCATCTTCCGTGGGCCATCTTTCTTTCAACCCTGAAGCCCCTGTGCTATCGCCTACGGCTGTGACGGCACTCCTGGATCTCATATCCGCAGAGCAGCTTTGCCGACTTCCGACCACTGTCTACGACGCCTTGCCTCCGTACCTTGTGGAGGAGTATATGCGTCGGTCGAATACGGGAACGGACAATCGACCTCCTCCTTCTTAAAATGTTGTATTAAGAAAATTTGGATTATTTGTGAGAGCTTTGAACTAATTGTGCTATAATCGGCTTATAGCACCGGATATTATGTTACTCTTTAGGATAATTGATATTTATTTTCTATTAATTTGGTTTGGTCTGTGATTCTTGGATAATTGGTCGTATGTGCATATTTGGTCTATGTGATTCTTGGATAATTGGTGTGCATTATATATTTGGTCTGTGTGATTGTTGGATAATTGGTGTGTATTATATATTGGTTTGGTTTATGCATATATTTGTGAACTGGGAAAGTGCTGCAAATTTTTTTCCCCAAAAAACCCAGTTAGCGACGGACTAGTGACCGTTTAGCGACGGATATTCCCAGTTGCCGACGGGTTTTCGACGGATACTCCGTCGCTACCTGGAGTTTTTAAACTGTTTCCAGGCAGCGACGGGTTATCGACGGACCATCCGTCGGCAACGTTCTGGTGGTATAAGCTTCGACGGAACAGCGAAGGAAAGGCCGTCGCCAGGGCGACTGCTAATCAGCCGCTAATCCGTCGCTGTATCTGGCGACGGCTTAGCGACGGAACATCCGTCGACATGGTTCTGGAAATGCATGACATTTCCAGAACCATCTCGACGGATGTTCCGTCGCTAATCCGTCGCTGTGGCGTCGCGGTAGCGACGGGTTCGCGACTACTATTCCGTCGCCATGGTGCTGGAAATGCCAAGCATTTCCAGAACCTGATCGACGGATAGTCCGTCAGAATACCGTCACAAATTCGTCGTTAATTACCGACGAATACCGACGGAGTAGCGACAGAAAGATACGATCTGATACGCTGTAAGGACGGTTTACCGACGGAAATTTACCTCGCTATTGCCTACACAGTTCAATACTTAATAGTTGAAATGGACGGAAATCCGTCGGGAATGTGTCGCTAATGCTTCGTATTGTGACGTCGACAATCCGTCGCTATTCCGTTGCCGTGACGACAACTTAGCGACGGAACGTTATTAGCGACGAGCTGATTGTCGACGGATTATTTTGGCCAAAATCCGTCGGTTATCGGTCGCTAATGGTAATTACCGTCGGTTTAGCGACGGATGTGGCCGTCGCTAAAACGATAAATTTTGGTAGTAGAATTTGTCTAGATGCATTGATCTCAATGAACGCAAGCTAACGGGAATGAAGAGTCATGACTGCCACGTGTTTATGGAAAGATTACTGCCCATTGCTTTGAAAGAGTTGTTGTCTTCTGTTGTAAGGGTTCCGTTGGCCGAACTATCTATATTCTTTAGGGATATTTGTTCAACTAAGTTGACTGTGCAACACATGGTTGAACTTGAGGAGAAGATTATCTTAACAATTTGTAAGTTGGAGAAAATATTTCCTCTTGGCTTCTTCGACAACATGGAGCATCTACCGATTCATCTAGCATACGAAGCCCGTGTCGGTGCATCTGTTCATTATCGATGGATGTACCCATTTGAAAGGTACATAAAAATCGATATAATTTAAGTTGAATTTCAGTGGGTTTTAAAATTCATTCTTAATTCTCAAGATAATTTATCTCTCTAGATACCTACACCATCTAAAGAAGAAACTTGGCAACAACGCTCATATAGATGCTTCGATATGCGAAGCATATCTTATCGAAGATGTGTCAAACTTTTGCTTCATTTATTTCGATAATCATGTTAAGACAAATCGAAATATACCTCAAAGGAATTACGAGGACGTTGAGGATGGAGGTATATTTAATGTAAGGGGCAAGCCTGTTGGGGCTAGTAAAAAATGGTGGTTGACGGACGACGAGTATGATGCCGCTCACCGATGTCTTGTTAAACTGTGACATACAAGAAGTGAGAGATTTGGAGAAGTAAGTCAGTACACTTGTACTCATTATAATCTCTAATTTGATGAAGTAAGTGACTACACTTATATATTATTATTTTCTCTAATAGTATATTTAGAGATGAAGTCAAAATGAGGACACCCGATATTATCGATGAGGGACTTCAAAGAGAGGTTGATTATACATTTCCGTCATGGTTTCGCAAATACGTAAGTAACTGAGATTATAATTGAGGTTGATTTTATATATTCTTATAAAATACGTAAGTAACTGAGATTATAAATATTAGTTTACAGGTTTTATTGCCTGAAACAACACTCACTAATGAGAGTGTTCGTTATCTGGCATTGGGACCGAAGAAGCAAACAAAGACTTGGACAGGCTATGTCATTAATGGCTTCAGGTTTAAGGCAACTCAGAATGCTATAAACGTCGAATTTATCAATGACGACATGAGTACCAAGGATTCCGGTGTTTGCATAAGAGACACCATCTATGACGACGAACCGGACTTTGACTATTATGGAGTGCTTCGGGATATTGTATATTTATAATATACTGGCCCATGTGATATGCATATAGTGATGTTCAAATGTGAGTGGTTCGATATGACACCAAATATCGGTTGGAGAATCGATAAAAAATTTGGATTTATCGATATAAATTATCGCAGGAGGTATAGAGGGTCCGATACATTTGCGATAGCAAATCAGTCTGTTCAAGTCTACTATACAAGCTACCCAAGGCGTCGTAGAGATCGATTTGACTGGTGGGCAGTATGCAAGATTAAATCTAAAAATACATTCAACGTTGGAGACCCAGCATACCAAGAGGACCACATCGAAAAGTTCTAATACTTGGGACAACACTCGGATACAATGGATGTTGAAGATATTATTGAAGAAAATAGAGGGGAGGAAAAGGTTGATACACTAGACTTAGCTGTCAACCCAGGGAGAAAGAGACATCTTGTCCCAAATATTCAGGCAGAAGAAGAAGACGAAGAATAAGAAGAAGAAGAAGAAGAAGAAGACGAATTTGATGGGGATGAGGATACAGATGAAATCGACGATGAAAATAAGGATGAGGATGGGGAGGAGGATGATGATGAAGACGAGGCCGAGGATGAGAACAAAGACGATGATTAGGTTAAATATTGTTGTATATTAAAAACACTTCCAATTACGTGAATTAAGTTTGACCTCATAAAAGCAATTACGTGAATTCATGTTTTTTTCGTTCGATTATTTACTTATTGCAGATGGCACTCCTAGTCTTTTTCGTCGCAGCGGCACTCGTCTCCCTACTGCTGGTATGTATATTTTAGTTTAGAATTTTATATTCATTTACACTTTTATATTATTAATTATGTTTATGTGTTCTATTTACAGGTCATGATGGCTGGCCGTGGTCGTGGTGCTGGTGGTGGTCGTGGTGCTGGTGCTGGTGCTGGTGGTGGTCGTGGTCGTGGTCGTGGTCGTGGTCGTGGTCGTAGTAGTGCTGGTGGTCGTGGTCGCATTCAATCTTCCCGAGATGTGACCCCATCCAGCGAGCCCGACCCGGAGAGTACCCCGGGCACAGACGCATCCCGCCGCCGATCGACAAATTCATCGAGATATGAGTCTGGATCTGCTAGCGGATCCGTTCTGCTATCGGACCCACCAGTGGATCCCCTAGTTATTGTATAGTGGGCCCCGGAGTACCCCCATACTCGGTTCCATCCGGTTACTAGGGAGTACATGCGCGGACCCGCGGATCCTCCGACGGCACCAGAGAGGCCGAGAGGCGAGTTCCGACGAGAACTATGGCCCGCGGGGACCTCGTAAGTAAATTTAAGATAATTTATTAAATTTCTTTCATTTATTCAAGTTAATAATCCAGTCGTTTCTTCTTTGTAGGCTTTTTTCGTTTAATGTTGCCAGGACTCATAGAGAAATTATCAGGGCTAACTTCTATAGTCCCTATCTCAACTTTTCGTCGGTGCCCCCAAACTTGCAGTACGTCTGGCTCGACGAGTTGAGGGTATATATCTATATCTTATGGTTAATTATTAGTTACTCTTTAATCAACTATTTTTTAAATTACGTGATAATTGAATTTGTATGTTAGATGACGTACTGCTGGTCCCCCCATCGCGAGGATGCGATCCATAGGACCTACAAAAGTACTGCCTCGAAGAAGATACGGGATATGATTCATGAACTGAAAATGGGGCAGACGAGGCCGAATTGGATCCAGCAGGACTATTATGAGGAACTCTTAGATATGATGAATACTCCTGCGTACAAGGAGAAATCGGAGAAGGCGAAGGCGAAGGCGACCCGACCGGCCGCGGAGCTTCGTACGGGGGGATCAAGGCCCCATGCAGCGACGCTTGTAGATCTGGTGAGATACCGTAAATTCATTTCACTATCGAATTAGGTATTATTAATATACGGAGTTAATTAAGTTCTACCAAAATTTGGTATACAGACCCAACGGACGGTGAAGGAGGGAAGGGCGCCAGAATCGGTCACCATGCACGACGTGTTCCAGCATACGCACAAGAGACGGAAGGACGGGAGCTTCGTCGAAGAGAGAGCCAAGGAGACTGATGTAAGTACTTATGTTTATGAAATTTACGTTAGAATTAAAAGTATTCGGATTATAACTTAGGTAAACTTAGGATTCACACTTAACTTAGTGAAACATAGGATTTAGATTACAACTTAGGTAAATCTTATAATATAAACACATTCATTTGATAGACTGCGTATCGTGAGGCCCTTAGTCGGGCTCAGTTAACTGACACCGAAGATGTCAATAAAACGACGCCCGCCCGAACGCCCTCTTCTTTGGCCGCTCGCAACGACTTGTTCGTAGATACCGTCGGTGGCTTTAAGAAAGGGTACCTGTACGGAGTCGGCTCCCTAAGGCCGTTGCACATGGCGAGTCAGAGATTTCTACTGACACCGCCTCCTCCCGCGGCTCCGGCAGACGATGATGTTAGGTCGCAGCTTACATAGCTGCACGAGGCGGTATCGTCCTTGTGGGAGCAAATTGCCACGTACTTTCTGTCTCCGTCTGCTGCTGCCGGTCCGTCTGCTGCTGGTGTCGGTCCGTCTTCTACTGGTTCCGGTCCGTCGACTGTTGCTCCCGGTCCTTCTTCCGTCGGTCAACTTTCTTTCAACCCTGCTGCCCCTCTGGTACCGTCTACGACTGTGACGACACTCCTTGATCTCATGTCGCCAGAGCAGCTACGCGAACTTTCGAGCAGTGTCTTCGAAGGCTTGCCGCCGTACCTAGTGGAGCAGTATTTTCGTCGGGCGCAGGAGGGATTACCACCACCGGACAATCGAACTCCTCCTCCTCCTTGAAGTATTGTAATTAAGAAAATTTGGAATATTTGTGAGAATTTTGGAATATTTGTGGGAATTTTGGATTATAACGACGGATATTAGTTTATGATTTCAGGATAATTGGTGTCTATTATATATTGGTTTGGTTTGCTCTATGTGATTCTTGGATAATTGGTGTGCATTAAATTCGTATGTGCATATTTGGTCTATGTGATTCTTGGATAATTGTTGTGCATTATATATTTGGTCTATGTGATTGTTGGATAATTGGTGTGCATTATATATTGGTTTGGTTTATGCATATTTTTGTGAACAGGGAAAGCGCTGCAATTTATTTTCAAAAAAATTTCAGTTAGCGACGGACTAGTGACCGGTTAGCGACGAAAAATTTCAGTTTTCGACTACTTATTGACGGAATATCCGTCGCTAGCTGGAGATTTAAAACTGTTTCCAGTTAGCGACGGATGGTCGACGGCCAGCCGACGGCATATCTTGCATGGCGACGAACTGCCGACGGAATATCCGTCGGCAAGGTTCTGGTGGTATATAGCTGTACAGAATGTTAGCGACGGATATTCCGTCAGAAATCTGTCTCCATGGTCGACGGATTCGCGTCGGAACATCCGTTGCCAAGTTTCTGGAAATACTTTGTTCGACGGAATAGCGACGGAACATCCGTCGCCAATGTTTTGGAAATGCATGACATTTCCAGAACCATGGCAACGGATTATCCTCCACTAATCAGTTGCTATGTCGACGGAGTCGCGACGAGTTATACGTCGACAGGGTTCTGGAAATGTCAAGCATTTCCAGAACATGGTCGACGGATAATCCGTTAGGATTTCGTCGCTAATCCGCCCTTTGTTAGCGACGGCTATCGACGGAATAGCGACGGAATGATACCCTCTGATACACGGTTACGACGGTTTGCCGATGGACTATCCGTCGCTAGCGTTTACACAATTAAGTATTTAATACTTGAAATGGACGAAAGACCGTCGGAAAGTCGTCGCTAATGCATCGTGTTGTGACGACGAAAATCTGTCGCTATGCCGTCCCTTTTCGACTACTTAGCGACGGATCGTTATTAGTGACGAGCTGATTGCCGATGGATTATTTTGACCAAGATCCGTCAGTAATCGGTCGCTAAGACGGATTACCGATGGATGGGCGACGGATCCGGTCGTCGCTAAATCGACATATTTTGGTAGTGGGATGTTTCTAGACATGGTTATTATCTAGACTTGGATGTTTCTGGATGCTATTATCTAGACTTGGATATTTTTGGATGCTATTATCTAGACTTGGTTATTATTTAGATTTGGATGTTTCTCAATGCTATTATCTAGACTTGGTTATTATTTAGACTTGAATGTTTCTGGATGCTATTGTCTAGACTTGGTTATTTTCTAAAAATTCAACGGAGGGTTGCTTCGGGTCTATTTTTTATAAACTTTTATATGTTAGATGCATGCAGATTGGATTTAGAATATGTATTACATTTTTTGTATATTTTTTTATCAAATATGATAGGACGAAGAGGATCGTACTCGGAGCATCGCGTGCCGGTAGAGGTTCCACCGGTAGAGGAGCATCCTGTGCTGGTAGAGGTTACACCGGTGGTCGGAGTGCTACTCTGTTATCGGATGATGGTTTCAGACCCTCGTCTCCTAGTACTCCAGTGTATCGACCAGTCACATCTCCAACTGCGTCGACAGTACGTGACAGTACTCCTGGGATGGGCAATTTCAGGCCTGAGACTACCCCGTCTAGCATTTCGAATGCTGACAGCACTATGGAGACAGAGGAGCTGGTGGAGGATATCGTACCTACTCCGTCTCCATATGATTCGAGCGATCCCCCCTGCGTCCCTCCGGACGAGACGAGGATAGATTTGGTCCGACGGGCCTACGAAGTAAGTTAATTAGTTAACATTAATTTATAAATATATCTATATATTCATGAATATGATTTTCGTTGTATAGATATCTTCCCTCGTCAGTTCAGAGGGCATTAGGGCTATTTCTGAGGTCCAACTATGGTAGCCCTTGGATCAACTACTCGGATGCCTCGGACGAGAGGAAGGCATTCTGGTTTACCCACTTTAAGGTAACTAAAGTATATTGCTTTTAGTATCAATCATCTTTTATGCATATTATATAACTAACTATTTTAATTCTTGTAGAAAATATATTTTTATCCACCACATCGGACCGAGATGATCGAGAATCAATTTTATGCCGTTGTCGCCAAGTTGATCCGTGATGCGATCGACGACCAGAAGGCTCGAGAGCGCTCCGGAAGACCGATCCAAGGTTGGATCATATCCGAGCAGTTGACTGCGATGAGGGATAAATTCGATGATCCTAGGTACAAGGAATGGTCGGAGAAGGCGAAGGCGAAGGCGGCTAGGACGAGGGCAGGGAAGTGGTGTAGTGGCTCGATTTCTATAATAGAATATTTCCATCGCCTGGTATGTATTTTGCTATAATATATCATTTGAATGAAAGTAGGAATAAAATATTTAATTTCAATAACAAACAAATTATCATAACAGATAATGAGGAGTGAGGACGCCAACATGGTGACCGTCTTCCTGGCCACCCATCGGAAGGACGAAAAGGTCATCGATAATAGGGCCACGCAGAGCTATGTAAGTATTACTTTACATGTCACTAACTTTAGTATAACTTAAGAAATATGCAATATATATCCATAGACGGGGAACAACTATGATGGTAGTAAATATTATGCTTATCGAGATGCGTACTTTTCTAGGATGAGTAAGTTAGGCTAGAGCGTGAGATTACTAGTGCACCTGCGGAGGGAGGGGCTGGTACTTCCTCGCAGCCTTCTCCGGCTCGGACGTTGGACGAGCTCTGGATGACCGTTGTTTGTGGTCTTCGGTGGAGTACGTACTACGGTACGGAATCCTACGACGCCTTTGTGGCGACGCAGTCATCCGGCGCCCCCTCTGCCAGTATGCATTTCCCACAACCTTCACAAGAGTTGGCCCGAGTGGAGGAACTCCATCGCCAGGTTATCGAGCTATGTGATGAGCTGTTGCGGAGGATTACGGAGCAACCCCAGTCTCAGCCGCAGACGGACGATGCGGCGCTCACCGCACAATTTGATATGCTCGAGCGCACCATTAGAAAGATGAGCGAGAGGACTGATAGTGCCGTTCAGACGGTACAGGAGAGGATGGATCTTGCCATTCAGGCGGTGTAAGGGTCGCAGGTACCCATGGACGATCATCTTTCGAGGCTGGCGGCTGTTATGGATTCCAACAACTCTAGACTGCTAGCCATAGAGCAGACACTTCCTGGTCGTGCGTCGGCATCCACACCAACAATATTGGTTCCACTGCCTCCTCCTCCTATTGATGAGACGTCACCAGTGACGCTGACACCGGCATAGTATAGGTTCATGTTGTCCCAGATGCAGGGACTGCCTCCTCCTCCTCCTGACCAGGCGTATTCCTTTATTAGACTTATTTTCATGTGTTGTACCGATGTTGTTTGCTGACCCATTGTTGGGTCTTTATGTATTTATTTTATTCATTTAGTGACTATGTTATGTTGACCCTGTTGAAACATTATTGGATAAACTCTTTTATAGCCGTTTGGTAGTGAATTTGTTTTCACCCGGCTATTTCATATCTTTTTTGTTGTTTGATTCTATTTATTTAATTATTGGTAGTGTCTTTTCATCATTTGTCTAATTATGTTTGTTTACCTGTGTTGAGTTATCCACCGAAGGGGTCGGTAAACCCAGAGAATTCTACGAATGGTTGCTTCGGGTCTATTATTTGCAAACGGTCATTTAAAATGCCGATACATTCTGGATGAAAAAGCAAACAAAATCCTTTTTTTTAATTTTTTTGAAAGTTAGCGACGTTTAGCAACGTTTACCGACGAATAGCGACGCAATTATACATCGCTAACGTGTATCAAGACGTCGCTAACCTGAAAAGCAAACGTTGCAGATAGTCGCTAGACGTTGCTAAGTTGCTGACATGGCAAACTCGACATGTCAGCAAAGTAGTCTACTAACGTCGCGAAGGACGTCGCTATTCATGTATCCGGACGTCGCTCGCCAGTGTCGGAGACATCGCTGACGGTCGCCAGACGTCGCTAATATGGTGAGGTGGCAAACCCAAAATGTCAGATAGTACGTCACTAAACGTCGCAGATTACGTCGCTAACCACTGAACTGTCAGCGACAATTAGCAACGAATAACTATGTCGCTAATTAGCAATGCCTCGTCGGCAAACGTCGCTATCCACTAAAAAGCTAGCTACGTCATGGCGTCACAAACATACGTCGCCATGGCGACGAACAACAACATATTCTGTGTTAGCGACCAGGTAATACGTGACATGCAGTATTTGTCGCTAATTGTGTCGCTAAATGAAATCAACAACGTTTTCTTCACATTTAGCGACGTCTTTTGGCGTCGCTAAAGTGACTTATTTTGGTAGTGCGGGAAAAACTGCAGAACGATCGGATTCCAACCCTGAAAAACCTCCACTAATGGAATATAGAGAATACACCCTCTACAAGCTTCTTTCGATCCAACACGGATCACCACAACTCACTTGAAAGAAGAAAATTTAATTACGGACTCCGAAGAACAAAAGATGTGAAAAAATTATTCAAAGCGATCTCTCCTTCACAAGTCCTCAATCATTTCTCTCTCAAATATTGTAAAGTACTCTTGCTTACTTTTTGAGATATATTTTATGGTGAAGAAACACCTAGTATATATAGCCTCAAACCCACAACTAATTGAGGTATTCTACTATATGCAAGAATACTCAATCTAAACCATTGATATATTCCTATTATATATAGGAATACCCAATCCAACTCTATTATAATATTCCTACTATATATAGAAATACCTAATCCAAATCTATTTGAATATTTCTATTATATATAGGAATACCCAATCCGACTTCGGGGTATTTTCTAAATAGGTTGGGAGCTCCACCCACTCCAACAACTTGATATATCAACTATAATTTTACTAACTTAATACTCTACCGGTACTAACAAAAACAATTATAAATCATAAAAATACCCTCCATTCTCTTTCCTCCTCTCTTATAATCCCCTTTTCTCTCTGGTAGCACGCGACAACAGCGACGTCAATGACATCAGCAGTGCAGGTAAGGACGGGGACAGGGGCGAGAGCGGGGGCGAGGGCACGTGTGGCAGTGGGCCGTGTGTTGGAAAAGAAGCATGAAAACCTTTCCCCAAACTAGAGAGTACCTGCGAAAGAACCGAGCAATACAACACATGAACCAAACACCAAACACAATCCACACAGACACAGAGAATTTTTGACGTGGAAAACCGTTGCGGGAAAAAACTACGGGACGATCGGAGTCTAACCCTGAGAAGCCTTCACTAATAAAATAAAAGAGTACACCCTCTACAAACTTCTCATGATCCAATACGGATCCCCACAACACTTGGAAGCAAGAACAATTGATTAAAAGGCTACGAAGAACAATGACGACGAGTAGAGATTATCCGAACACGATCTTCCATCGAAAGCGGCCTTCAATTCTCCTTCTTCTCTTCCAAAGTTGCAATGGCACTCTTGCCTCTTTTCTCTCTCTTGTGTGTGTTACTATGTGATTAGGGTTAGGAAAAACCATATGTAAACACCCTAATCCCGCAAACAAAATCTGGTCCATAGGATACGATTCAACGGTGATTAAATTACCCTGAAATCTACTTCAGCCCGACAACACAGAGTTCGGGCAGAACTCTGTATTTTTATCACAGAACCATTCTGGAACCAAAGTGGCAGAGTTCGGCTAGAACTCTAACTCTGCCTGGGGCAGAGTTTGGCCCGAACTCTGCCTCCCCTGTTCCAGTATGCCATATGTTGGCTCCCGAGTTTCTCTGTCGACAACGAATGAGCTCGTCACCTCCCCGAGCTTCTCTGACACGCTCGTCGCACTCCGAGATCTTCTCCACATAGGTTGGGAACCCCACCCACTCCAATAAATCTCCCCCTTCACAACTAGATGGAGGAACTCGTCATCCCGACGATCCGCCTGCAGTACTCAAACTTCCTCCTTGGTAGAACCATCGTGAGCATGTCCGCTCCACTGTCATCAGTATGAACCTTCTCAAGTGCTGCGTCCTTCTTCTCAACCACATCCGTATCCAATGATACCGAGTCTCGATGTGCTTGGACCGACTACAAAATGTCTGGTTTTTCACAAGGTGAATAGCACTATAACTGTCGCAAAATAAAGTATACTGCTCTTGCTTCAGCCCCATTTCCTGCAACAGCTTTTTCATCCACAGCAACCCCTTCAAGCCTCCATCGCGCCAATGTACTCTGCCTCTGTCGTCGATAAGGCAACACACTTCTGTAACCGCGACTGCCACGATACCGCTCCACCAGCAAATATTATCACATAGCCCGAAGTCGATCGTCTCGTGTCTACATCTCCAGCATATCAGTGTCGGTATACCCAATCAGCTTCGGCTTGTCACCACCAAAAGAAAGTCTCCAATCGGCAGTGCCCTGAAGGTATCGTGGAATCCACTAACCGCACTCCAATGTATCCATCCAGGATTTAAAAGATACCTGCTAACTGTGCCAACTGCATAAGCGATGTCGGGCCTCGTACACACCATATCATACATAAGGCTTTCCATAGCTGAGGTATATGGAACCCGCTCCACATCTTCCTTTTTGTCCTCGGTAGATGGATACTATTCCTCAATGAACTTAAAGTGAGCCGCAAGGGGGCAACTCACTTTCTTCGACCTGTCCATCCCGAAACGTTGAAGTACCCAGTGAATGTACTTCTTTTAGGACAAGTGTAACAGCTTGGATTATCTCTCTCGGTCGATCTCTATCCCCAGAATAGTGTTTTCTATGCCCAAATTTTTATAGAGAAGGCCGTACCCAGTTGGCGTTTCAACTCCACTATCCTAGTGGCATTCCGACCCACTAATAGCATGTCATCAACATAGAGCAATAAATGATAAAATCGTCCTCGGCAAAGTACCTCACAAATACACAATGGTCCAATGTCGTTCGTGCATAACCATGCTTCCCCATAAACGACTCGAACTTCTTTTACTACTGCCTTGGATGCTTCAGACCATACAAGCTCTTCCTCAACCGACAGACCAAATGTGACTTGTCTTTCTCACAGAATCCCTCTGGCTGCTCCATGTATAACTCCTCCTCAAGATCATCGTGGAGGAATGCCGTCTTTATATCCATCTGCTCGACCTTCAAGTCGAAACTGGCTGCCAATGCTAGCACCACCCGAATAGACGACTGCTTGACGACTAATGAAAAGATCTCATCATAATCCACGCCTTTTCGCTGACCGTAGCCTTTAACTACCAGCCTCACTTTGTATCGAGGGCGAGTAGCATCATCCGTTTGCTTCACTCTAAACACCCATCGATTCTTCAAAGCCTTATTGCCCTTTGGCAACCACACCAGCTCGTAAGTAGAATTGGCGTATAAGGAACCCATCTCTTCATGCATAGCCTGCATCCACTCCTGCCTTTGTTCATCTTCCATAGCCTCTGCAAAACTTTCGGGTTCTCCTCCGTCAGTCAGTAGCACATACTCACCCGGTGAGTATCTCGTAGATGGTCGATGCTCTCTGTCGCTCATTCTCAAAGGAGCCACTGGTGCTGGCTGTATACCAACAGCCTCCTCCCTTTCAGGAACTACCTCCCCGGTATGCTCATCCTCCTGTAGGATACCCTGACCACCATCAGTAGGCTGATGATCAAGGTTAGGAGCAACTCCATATACTGGCTCTCCCATAACTGGATCCTCTACGATGGCCTCTGGAAACTGCTCGAAGCAAAATGACTCTAACTCAGGCAATTCCTCAGCCTCAGAAGGCATCTCGGAATCCTGAGTGTTGGTCATGGTCTGATCCTCGACGAATACCATGTCCCTGCTTCTGTAGAGCTTTCTTTCCACTGGGTTGTAGAGTCTATAGCCAAACTCATCCCGACCGTAGCCGACAAAGACGCATCGCCTCATCTTTGGCTCAAGTTTGGACCTCTCGTTATTCGGTACATGCACGAAGGCCTTACAACTAAACACTCGCAGGTGATTGTATGACGGCTCTTTACCGTACCATACTTTGTCAGGCACATCACCCTGCAAAGAAGCACTAGGAGATAAATTAATAACATAAGCAGCTGTGAGAAGAGCCTCACCCCAATAACTGCCTGATAAATTTGCTTCTAACAGCAAACATCGTACCCTCTCCATCAGTGTCCTGTTCATGTGCTTCGCTACACCATCGAGCTGAGGTGTCTTAGACGGAGTCTTCTGGTGTCGTATCCCTTGTTCTCTGTAATAAGCATCAAAGGGACCAATGTATTCGTCGCCGTTGTCGGACCAAACACACAATAACTTCTTGCCCGTCTCTCTTTCAACAGTGGCCTAAAATTCTTTGAAAGTAGGCAGTACCTGATCCTTGATCTTTAAGGTATAAACCCAAACCTTCCTAGAATAGTCATCAATAAAAGTTACAAAGTAAGAAACACCACCAATAGATTTTACTTTCATAGGACCACAGATATCCGAGTGAATCAACTCGAGCAACGCCGGCTTCCTTGAACTTGGATGACTTTGGAAAGACACCCTATTTTGCTTCTAGCTAAGCAGTGCGTGCACTTCTCCAACTTTGTAGACTTGAGCTCTGGAATCACTTTCCTATTCACCAAGTAGCTCATCCTCTTCTCGCTGATATGGCCAAGCTACATGTACCATAACTCGGTAGACGCGTTAGAAACTACGTTCACCTCTTATGCACCCAGTGCGCTCCCCTCTATATAGTAGAGACCGGACTTCTTGCTTCCTCTGGCAATCACCATTGAACCTCTGGAAATCTTCTACTGACCATTCCCGAAGAGATCGAAGAATCCCTCGCCATCCAACCTTCCAACCGACATCAGGTTGAAACGGATATCAGGGATATGACGGACATCTTTGAGAACAAGAATTGCACCTGTCTTTGTCCTCAAATGCACATCGCCAATGAAAACCGCCTTCGACATATCTCCATTGTCTATCTTCAACACTCCACAGTCGTCTGTCGTATAAGTGGGAAATAGTGCCATGTTGTGAGATACGTGCCGCTGAAGCCCTTGAGTCCACCAGCCAAGAATTGTCATCGCAGGCGAGGTTTGTAATAACCACATCACCTACGACGATCACATCGCCTCCATGTGTCGAAGTCGTCGCTGTAGTGTTCTCATCTTGCTTCCCATTGTCGTCCTTCTTTTTTCTTCCAAGAGAAACAGTTTTGCTTGATGTGGCTCTTCTTGGCACAATGGTAATACTTCGAGTCCTCATACCGACCCTTGAACTTTCTCCTGCTCTTGTCTCTGCCACCACCTAGACCCCTGCTTTTGCCCCTTCCGCGGCACTCTGAAACTAGTGCCTTTGAGGGGTGGGATGTGGATGAAGTGCCCTGAGATCGTCTCCGCATCTCTTCATTCAGCACCCCGCTCTTGGCAAACTCCAGAATGACCACGCCTTCTGGAGCAGAAGCGATCATAGATACTCGTACGGTCTCCCACGAGTCTGGCAATGTACACAGCAGCCATAGTCCCTGAGCCTCGTCGTCGAACTTGACTCCCATCGAAGATAGCTGGTCAACCACGCCCTGGAAATCACTCAAGTGATCCGTAATAGATGCTCCATCTTTGTACCGCGGATCCATCATCGTCCGGATCATGAATAACTTATTTACCCCGGTCTTCTTCGCGTACAAATATTTCAGCTTATCCCATAATGTCTTCACGTGCTCAATATTGGCAACGTGGTTATACACATTTTCGTCAACGAACTGCCTGATATATCCGCACACCTGTATGTGCTCGAATTTCTAGTCCTCCTCAAATTTATCAACTGGTCGCTCGGAAGCAAATACGGGCAGATGCCGTTTCTTGACAAAAAACAAATCTTTTATCTTGCTCCACCAATAATGATAGTTGGTGCCATTCAGGTTCACCATGCGCACCGGCTTCGCGTCCACCTCTCTTCTCTACTTTTTCTGTCAACTCCTGACATCCTTCTGAATTCCAGAACCTGGCTCTGATACCACTTTTTTTGGAAATAAGCGCAGAAACCTTTTCCCAAACTAGAGAGTACCTGCGAGAGAACCGAGTAATACAACGCACGAACCAAACACCAAACAGAATCCATGCAGACACAGAATTTTTGACGTAGAAAATCATTGCAGAAAAAACCACAGGACGATCGGAGTCCAACCCTGAGGAGCCTTCACTAATGAAATAAAGGAGTACACCCTTTACAAACTTCTTCCGATCCAATACGGATTCCCACAACACTTGGAAGCAAAAACAATTGATTACAAGGCTACGAATAACAAAGACGACGAGTAGAGATTACCCGAACACGATCTTCCTTCGAAAACGGCCTTCAATCCTCCTTCTTCTCTTCCAAAGTTGCAATGACACTCTTGCCTCTTTTCTCTCTCTTGTGTGTGTTACGTATGTGATTAGGGAAAACCATGTGTAAACACCCTAATCCCGCAACAAAATCTGGACCGTAGGATACGATCCAATGGTGATTAAATCATCCTGAAATCTACATTAGTCCGACAACACAGAGTTCGGACAGAACTCTGTGTGTTTGTCACAGAACCATTCTGGAACCAAGGGGGCAGAGTTCGGCCCGAACTCTGCCTCCCCTGTTCCAATATGTCATTTGTTGGCTCCCGAGTTTCTCCGTCGACTCCGAATGGCCTCGTCACCTCCTCGAGCTTCTCTGACACACAGACGACGCTCGTCGGACTCCGGGATCTTCTTTACATAGGTTGGGAACCCCACCCACTCCAACACCGCGGGGCTGTGTGCGGTGGCAGGAGGCTTGGGACGGGGGCGGCTGGAGGTAGGGGCGGAGGGAGTAGGAGTGGACGGACGTAAGGGATGGGTTGGGAGGGATAATTTAGTTTTAAAAAAAATTAAGGAAAAAAATAACAATTGACTAACTAAGGGTATCAGTTTGATAATTAATTTTCAATAATTTATGGTATCAAGTTATCAAGTTTTAAAGTTTACGATGTCAAGTTAAAATAGAATACTTGAGGATATCAAGTTAAAATTTATCTTCAATCAGGATAAAATCCAAATGGGAGAAAGTCCCATACCGGAATAGACGCGATGATAAATAACTGATCTTATTAAAAAAAAATTTAGAAAAAATAAACCATTCCGTGGGGAATTGAATATGTACAAAAAATAATTGCAAATTTACCTTTAACATTGGTTTTAGGTTTCTTATTTATTTTATAAAAACAGTGGGATTTATATTTTTATAGGAGGGGACATAATTGGGACATGAAATTTAGGAACAATAGATCTGCTCTGAGTACTTACCATTAATGTTTGAGTTGTGTGATTAATGGTGCATCACAGTAAATATTGATGAAAAGCTAGTGGTTGTGTCATGTGAAAATAACGTTGAGGTGGATGAGAAAGCTTTCCTTGACACTTTTTGGAGTAGCCTTCCAGGAAGACTTGGCTGTTGCTATTTGGGGTGCCTCATCAATGAATGAGTGGTTTATTGTGTATGGATGCAATGCACTCATTTGGCTTCCTTCATATTTCCATGGTCATTGCTTCTGTTTTTTGTAGCAACGGATAGGGGTGAGCATTATTCGGTTTTGGACCGAAAATCGAGCCGAACCGAACCGAATAAGAGGTTCGGTTCGGTTTTAAAAAAATTCGGTTCGGTTTTGGTTTTAAAAATACTAAATTTTCTTATTCGGTTTCGGTTTTGGGTTTCGGTTTCGGTCCAAAACCGAAAACCGAATAAGAAAATTTAATTAATTAATTTATATATATATGTGTGTGTGTGTGTGTGTACTATATATATATAAGTATTAATATATATAGGTATATACTAAATATATATAGGTATATACTAAATATGTCTATGTATATTTAGTTACTATATATATTAACAAAAAAAGCTCAAAAAAATCAAAAAAATATTAATAAACCGAATAAACCGAAAACCGAACCGATTTAATTCGGTTCGGTTTGATTCGGTTTTGGGCCAATTCGGTTCGGTTTCGGTTTTGCTTATTCGGTTTCTGTCCAATTCGATTTTGGGTTATTCGGTTCGGTTTAAACCAAATAAACCGAATGCTCACCCCTAGCAACGGATGTGTTTTTTTAATCAGGATATGATGTAACAAAAAGAGTTTTAACATTTTTGCAAGATGTGAGGCATGCATACTACTGTCACTGTTTTTTCATTATTACAATTTAACAATTTTCTTCCTCTCTCCCTCTGCTTACTTGGATTATGCGGTGGCGGATCGACAAATATTTTAGTTAACGGGGCTTTAAAAGTACAAAAGTATAAAATAAACATAGAAGGGGGTTGTCTAATTATAGCGTGGTTCAAATTCTAGTCAGACTAAATTTCAATTTGATACTCTCAACTATTCAGTTTTTCAACTTGATACTCTAAACTTTAATGAAATGAGACAACTTGATATCTCAACTACAATTTTACTAACTCAATACTCTACCGATATTAGCAGAAAAAATTATAAATGATAAAAATACCCTTCGTTCTCCCCCCCCCCCCCCCCCCCCCCCCTCTGGCAATCCCCCTCTCTCTCTGGCAGCGCGCGACAGCGGCAACGACAACATCATCAGTAGCAGCAGCCGTGCAGGTAAGGGTGGGAACGGAAAGTGTGGCAGTGGGACGCGGGGCCGCGTGCGGCGGCAGGAGGCTTGGGGCGGGGGCAGCTGGAGGCAAGGGATGGAGGGGTGAGGGGGTGCAGTGGGAGGCGGAGGAGGGGGGGTTGGAGGCAGATGGGTTGGGTGGCAGAGGGTGGGATAATTTAGATATTTTTTAAAAAAAATTAACGAAAAAATTAACAATTGACTAACTAAGGGTATCAATTTGATAATTTTCAATAATTTATGGTATCAAGTTGTCTACTTTTAAAGTTTACGCTATCAAGTTGAAAAAGTGAAGTGATTGAGGGTATCAAGTTAGATAAAATAGAAATGGGAGAAAGTCGTAGACCAGAATAGACACGATGATAAATAAGTAATCTTATTAAAAAAATTAGAAAAAATAAATTATACCGTGGGGAATTGAATATGTTTAAAAAATAACTTAAATTTACCTTTAACATAGTCTCTAAGAATTGAACTCTGAGAGTAAGAACTATATTACCAATTGGACCAGATACTCTAATTTATTGTATAGTTTAGCAAACTTGCATGGGAAAAAGATACTATAAAATCAATTTTCTCCAATTATGTCAAATATCTATGGTCAATATACCTTCCAGCTTATAAATGCTCCCATAAAGTTTTCTGTCCTCTGATCTTCACTAGTTATATATCACGTATTGCTTGATATTCCCTTGAATGAACAATGAATATGCATCTTATCTACAGAATACACAGCACATAGTGTAAGTTGAAGCACAGGTCAGCATATATGTCAAGTTCTTCATGCATATACTGGGAAAATACATTAACTAAACAAAAAATCTAACTTAGCTCCAATACTAAACAAGTAATATCATTATCATAAACTCTCTTGCATTCTGGTGGATACAAGTTCGATCGAGTTGAGTTGTATGTATTGAGGGTGAGGATGCGTACCTCTTGATGGTGCAGATATCAGGAGTCTTACATCTTGATTCTCCACGGATACTGCATTAGTGGAAGCTTTCGACACTTGCACTCGTACCTATAGACTATCTAAATATGATTAGAGACCCAAAAACTTTTTTTTTTTTGAGTAGTTGATATCTTTACGAAATTTCTTTTAGGTTTTCGAGTTCAATTTGACATGATTGACATCTATACTCCAGCTTGAAAGAAGGTATTGAGTATTGTTTATGAGTTATGTTGTTTAGTCCCACATCAAGTAGAGAATAAGGAAGAGGCTATATAATAATAATAATAATAATAATAATAATAATAATAATAATAATAATAATAATTTATCTCTATTAATAAATTATCCAATTATTACATCCTACCCATTTCAAATCCTATCATCATGCTGTTGGGTTCCTCTCAGCACCACCAGCCAAATTGTTGGGAAAGAAGCGCGGAAACCTTTCCCCAAACCGGAGAGTACCTGCGAGAGGACCGAGCAAACAACGCACGAAACCAAAAAACAAGCACACACAACAATCACGCAGACACAGAGAATTTTTGACGTGGAAACCCTTGCGGGAAAAACCACGGGACGATCGGAGTCCAACCCTGAGAAGCCTCCACTAATGGAATAGAAGAATTACACCCTCTACAAACTCCTCCCGATCCAAATCGGATCCCCACAACACTCAGAGACAAGAACAATGATCACAAGGCTACGAAGAACGAGAACGACGAGTAGAGATTACCCGAAACACGATCTCCTTCGAAAACGACCTTCAATCCTCCGTCTTCTTCTCCGAAGTTGTAATGGCACTCTTGCCTCCTTCTCTCTCAAACTTGTGTTATGTTGCACTTGTGAATTAGGGTTGAGAAAACTCAATATATATCTCCCTAATCCCGCAACCAACCTGAACCGTTGGATTAGATCCAATGATGAAAACTCATCCAAAATCCCGCTTCAGCCCCCCGACACACAGAGTTCGGCCAGAACTCTGTGCGGGGCAACCAGCACTGGCCGACCCACTTCTGGAATGAGGAGGCAGAGTTCGGCCAGAACTCTGCCAGGGGCAGAGTTCGGCCCGAACTCGGCCCCTCTGCTTCCAGCAGCTCTCTGCAGCTCTCTCAGCAGTCCTGCTTCCTCCCCGAGCTTCTTCGACACACGAACGGCGCTCGTCGCACTCCGGGGTCTTCTCCACATAGGTTGGGAACCCCACCCACTCCAACAAATCTTCCCCTTCACAACTATGGGGAGGACGTCGTCATCCCGACGATCTGCCTGCAGTACTCAAACTTCCCCCTTGGTAGAATCTTCGTGAACATATCAGCTCCGTTGTCATCTGTATGCACCTTCTCAAGCTCCGCGTCCTTCTTTTCAACCACATCCCGTATCCAATGATACCGAGTCTCGATGTGCTTGGACCGGCTATGAAACGTCTGATTCTTCACAAGATGGATAGCACTCTGACTGTCGCAAAGCAAAGTATACTGCTCTTGCTTCAGTCCCATTTCCTGCAACAGCTTCTTCATCCACAACAGCTCCTTGCAAGCCTCCGTCGCCGCAATGTATTCCGTCTCCGTCGTCGACAAGGCAACACACTTCTGCAACCGCGACTGCCACGACACTGCTCCTCCCGCAAACATCTTTACGTAGCCTGAAGTCGATCGCCTCGTGTCTACATTTCCAGCCATATCAGCGTCAGTATACCCAACCAGCTTCGGCTCGTCACCACCAAAGGAAAGTCTCCAACCAGCAGTGCCCTGAAGATATCGTAGAATCCACTTGACCGCATTCCAGTGTACCCTTCCAGGATTCGAAAGATACCTGCTAACCGTACCAACTGCATGAGCAATATCTGGCCTCGTACACACCATGGCATACATAAGGCTTCCCACAGCTGAGGCATATGGAACCCGCTCCATATCTTCCTTTTCGTCCTCGGTAGATGGACACTGCTCCTCAGTGAACTTAAAGTGAGCCGCGAGGGGGGAACTCACTTTCTTCGACCCGTTCATCCCGAAACGCTGAAGTACCCGGTGAATGTACTTCTTTTGGGACAAGTGTAGCAGCTTGGACTCTCTCTCTCGGCTGATCTCCATCCCAAGAATAGTCTTCGCTGCGCCCAAATCCTTCATAGAGAAGGCCGCGTCCAGTTGGCGCTTCAACTCCGCTATCCTAGTGGCATTCCGACCCACTAATAGCATATCATCAACATAGAGCAATAAGATGATAAAATCATCATCGGCAAAGTACCTCACAAATGCGCAATGGTCCGACGTCGTCCGTGCATAACCATGCTCCCCCATAAACGACTCGAACTTTCTGTACCACTGCCTCGGAGCCTGCTTCAGACCATACAAGCTTTTCCTCAACCGGCAGACCAAATGTGACTTGCCCTTCTCACAGAATCCCTCCGGCTGCTCCATGTACAACTCCTCCTCAAGATCACCGTGGAGGAACGCCGTCTTCACATCCATCTGCTCGACCTCCAAGTCGAAACTGGCTGCTAATGCTAGCACCACCCGAATAGACGAATGCTTGACGACAGGCGAAAAGATTTCATCATAATCCACGCCTTTCCGCTGATCGTAGCCCTTGACTACCAGTCTCGCTTTGTATCGAGGGCGAGTAGCATCATCCGTCTGCTTCACTCTGAACACCCATCGATTCTTCAAAGCCTTCTTGCCCTTTGGCAACCGCACCAGATCATAAGTAGAATTGGTGTGCAAGGAACTCATCTCCTCCTGCATAGCCACCATCCACTCCTGCCTGTGTTCGTCTTCCATAGCCTCTGCGAAACTTTCGGGCTCTCCCCCGTCAGTCAGTAGCACATACTCATCCGACGAGTATCTCGTAGATGGTCGACGATCCCTGTTGCTCCTTCTCAGTGGAGCCACTGGTGCTGGCTGTATACCGACAGCCTCCTCCCCTTCAGGAACTACCTCTCCGGCATGCTCATCCTCCTGAGGGACACCCTGACCACCATCAGCAGGCTGATGATCAAGGTTGGGAGCAACTCCATGTACCGGCTCCCCCATAACTGGATCCTCTGCGATGTCCTCTGGAAACTGCTCGAAGCGAAATGACTCTAACTCAGGCAATTCCTCAGCCTCAGAAGGCGTCTCGGAATCCTGAGTGTTGGTCATGGTCTGATCCTCGACGAACACCACGTCCCTGCTTCTGTAGAGCTTTCCTTCCACTGGGTCGTAGAGTCTGTAGCCAAACTCATCCCGACCGTAGCCGACAAAGACGCATCGCCTCGTCTTCGGCTCAAGTTTGGTCCTCTCGTCCTTCGGTACATGCACGAAAGCTTTACAACCAAACGCCCGCAGGTGACTGTATGACGGCTCCTTGCCGTACCATACTTTGTCAGGCACATCACCCTGCAAAGGAGCACTAGGAGACAAATTAATAATATAAGCAGCTGTGAGAAGAGCCTCACCCCAATAACTGCCCGGCAAGTTTGCTTCTGACAGCAAACACCGCACCCTCTCCATCAGTGTCCTGTTCATGCGCTCCGCTACACCATTGAGCTGAGGTGTCTTTGGCGGAGTCTTCTGGTGTCGTATCCCTTGCTCTCTGCAATACGCATCAAAGGGACCGATGTATTCGCCGCCATTGTCGGACCGAACACACAACAACTTCTTGCCCGTCTCCCTTTCAACGGAGGCCTGAAACTCCTTGAAAGTAGGCAGCACCTGATCCTTGGTCTTTAAGGCATAGACCCAAACCTTCCTGGAACAGTCATCAATAAAAGTCACAAAGTAAGAAGTACCACCAAGAGATTTTACCTTCATAGGACCGCAGACATCCGAGTGAATCAACTCGAGCAACGCCGGCTTCCTCGAACTTGGGTGACTCTGGAAAGACACCCTACTTTGCTTCCCAGCCAAACAGTGCGTGCATTTCTCCAACTTTGTAGACTTGAGCCCCGGAATCACTTTCCTGTTCACCAAGTAGCTCATCCCCTTCTCGCTGATATGGCCGAGCCGCCTGTGCCACAACTCGGTAGACGCGTCACTGACTGCGTTCACCTCCTGTGCCCCCTCTGCGCTCCCCTCCATATAGTAGAGACCGAACTTCTTGCTTCCTCTGGCAATCACCATCGAACCTCTGGAAAGCTTCCACTGACTATTCCCGAAGAGACTGAAGAATCCCTCGTCATCCAACCTTCCAACCGACACCAGGTTGAAACGGATATCAGGGACATGACGAACATCCTTGAGAACAAGAACCGCACCCGTCTTCGTTCTCAAATGCACATCTCCAATGGCAACCGCCTTCGACACATCTCCGTTGCCCATCTTCAACACGCCACAGTCGCCTGTCGTGTAAGTGGCAAACAGTGCCCTATTGTGAGATACATGTGCTGAAGCCCCTGAGTCCACCAGCCAAGAATTGTCATCGCAGGCGAGGTTAGTAATGACCTCATCACCTACGACGATCACATCGCCTCCATGTACCGAGGCCGCCGCTGTAGTGTTCTCTTCTTGCTTTCCCTTGTCGCCCTTCTTCTCCTTCTTCCAAGCGAAACAATTCCGCTTGATATGGCCCTTCTTACCGTAATGATAACACTCTGAGTCCTCGTAACGACCCTTGGACTTCCCCCTGCTCTTGTCTCTGCCACCACCTGGACCCCTGCTTTTGCCCCTTCCGCGGCTCTCTGAAACAAGTGCCTCTGAGTGGTGGGATGTGGATGAAGTGCCCTGAGAACGTCTCCGCATCTTTTCATTCAACACCCCGCTCTTGGCAAACTCCAGACTGACCATGCCCTCTGGAGCAGAAGCGATCATAGATACTCGTACGGTCTCCCACGAGTCTGGCAATGTACACAGCAGCCACAGTCCCTGAACTTCGTCGTCGAACTTGACTCCCATAGAAGATAGCTGGTCAACCACGCCCTGGAAATCACTCAAGTGATCCGTAATAGACGCCCCATCCTTGTACCGCAGACCCATCATCGTTCGGATCAGGAACAACTTGTTTACCCCGGTCTTCTTCGCATACAAGGATTCCAGCTTATCCCACAACGTCTTCGCGTGCTCAATATTGGCAACGTGGTTGTACACGTTCTCATCAACAAACTGCCGTATGTACCCACACACCTTTATGTGCTCGAACTTCCAGTCCTCCTCGGATTTATCACTGGGCCTCTCGGATGCAAACACAGGTAGATGCAGCTTCTTGACAAATAGCAAATCCTTCATCTTGCTCCGCCAATAATGATAGTTTGTGCCATTAAGGTTCACCATGCGCACCGGCTTCGCGTCCATCTCTCCTCTCTGGTTCCTCTGTCAACTCCTGACACCCTTTGAACCCAAAGCTCTGATACCACTCTGTTGGGAAAGAAGCGCGGAAACCTTTCCCCAAACCGGAGAGTACCTGCGAGAGGACCGAGCAAACAATGCACGAAACCAAAAAACAAGCACACACAACAATCACGCAGACACAGAGAATTTTTGACGTGGAAACCCTTGCGGGAAAAACCACGGGACGATCGGAGTCCAACCCTGAGAAGCCTCCACTAATGGAATAGAAGAATTACACCCTCTACAAACTCCTCCCGATCCAAATCGGATCTCCACAACACTCAGAGACAAGAACAATGATCACAAGGCTACGAAGAACGAGAACGACGAGTAGAGATTACCCGAAACACGATCTCCTTCGAAAACGACCTTCAATCCTCCGTCTTCTTCTCCGAAGTTGTAATGGCACTCTTGCCTCCTTCTCTCTCAAACTTGTGTTATGTTGCACTTGTGAATTAGGGTTGAGAAAACTCAATATATATCTCCCTAATCCCGCAACCAACCTGAACCGTTGGATTAGATCCAATGATGAAAACTTATCCAAAATCCCGCTTCAGCCCCCCGACACACAGTGTTCGGCCAGAACTCTGTGCGGGGCAACCAGCACTGGCCGACCCACTTCTGGAATGAGGAGGCAGAGTTCGGCCAGAACTCTGCCAGGGGCAGAGTTCGGCCCGAACTCGGCCCCTCTGCTTCCAGCAGCTCTCTGCAGCTCTCTCAGCAGTCCTGCTTCCTCCCCGAGCTTCTTCGACACACGAACGGCGCTCGTCGCACTCCGGGGTCTTCTCCACATAGGTTGGGAACCCCACCCACTCCAACACAAATCATATAATCAAAAATCAAGTAGGGTCTAAGTTAGACGACATACTCAAGTTAAACCAAGGACAAATCTTAGTATAAGAAAGATGATAGTAATGTAGGGCATTAGTTTAGGCTTAAGCACCACCACAAGTCCACTATGTATGGGAGAAACTGATCGTCTCAAGGAGAGATTGACTCTATACAATTTAGTCAATTGGGAGATTGTCTCTCAAAAGAATGGAAGCAGCAGTGACATCAACCTGAGTGTGACGGACTAACTTGTGTTTTAACAATATTTCCATGGCCTCACAAGTATATTATCTTAGATGATCTTAGCATAATGGTAACTATATCAAAAGTCAGACCAACCATTCATGTAATATCCAAGGTTCGCAGTATCTGCATCGACATATTCCTATGAGTATCGGGATTAGCGGTATCGGTAGTATCGATGGTTTCAGATCAAAGTATCGAATTTTTTGGTACCGAAAAACAAATAATTATTAATGAACTATTAACATTTTAGAAAATATATTTTATACATATAGCCAAAATTTCAAGTATTTCTAGTGTCGTTTCTTAGTAGTTTTGAAATTGAATAAAATAGTAGTTACCCTTGCCGACTGATTTACATGCGATAGCTAAGTTGTTTTCTTTTACATGATTTTACAATCTTAGCCTCCTTGTTGGCTTTTTCGTTCAATTTTTTTTGCCGAATTGACCAGAAAAGAGACCCTATTGTTGGTATCGGGCAATATTGGATATAGGTTGGTATCGGATCGGGACATGCCAAACCATATTGGTATCGGACGTATCGGATTGGTATTGGCTGATACTGCGAACTATGATAATATCTTAAAAATAGAATACTCCCACATCAGACCTTTCTAACTTTTACCATAGAATATGAAATTGCAAATCATAAACATACTCGGAAACTGCAGCTATGAGAAGGTACTTAAATTTCATAATAAAAATCAAGATAACACCAATAAAAAAGAGGAAAAAGTAACAAATGACCATTAGCAGAGTATTATTTTGATTGTGTTGTAAGATTGTATCTAAAGAACAAAAGAAAACAATTGCTTATGTTTTTTTCTTTGTGATACTGAATTCCCTGTCACAAAAGAGTCGATGAAACTTATTCACAGACATCATGATCTCAAAATTTTCACAACAATTGTGATTCAAGTAGGTGTTTCTTTTTTCTTCTCCAAAGGCAAATAGACGGACCTGGCTTTCGTTCTTGGAACTTTCCATCTTCAACTTCTGATTCTCCCCTAAATATCTTAGTATCTCTGTAATGCTAGTCAGAACTCAAGTCTGTAATGTTAGTCACATAACCTAATGAATCTTGATATGAAATGCAGGATATCTGTCCTAAGTTTAAAAGAAAGATCATGATATTTTGTTCCATTCACATTTAAGTTTCCAAGCAATCGGTACAAGGATCAAGCACAAGATAATTAGAATTTACACGAAATATCCGAGTTTAAAACAACTGCATCAAGCAACGTGTTGGAAAAATATAAATATCTGTCGATCACAAATGTAGATTGTACAGTTTTGGTGCAGTAGCATGAAATTTAAAACAAGACCATAGGTACTGCAAAATCTCCTCCATGGAGCTCACTATTTCACCTGTAGACTAAGAAACTTAAACCAGGTTATTCCACAACCATGACTTAAACTAAGGACAAAACTTAATATAAATTAGTAATAAGAGATATCTACTAATGTAGCACATAGGCTATGTATGAGAGAAGATTAATGGACTCAAGGAGAAATTGACTATATATACAATTCCTTAATTTCCATTTCCTTTTCCTTTATGTTTCTTCTATTTTCTATATTTTCTATTATTTCATCTGTTAAGAATCTGAGCAGGTGTCATGGTAACTATAAAAAAAATCAATATATTTTTTTATTTTTTTTTATACCAATTTAACGAATTAATAGGATAAAATTCTCACCATTTATGTAATTTACAAAGTATACTCGCAGCCCAGATAATTAAGCCCACACCATTTTTTTATTACTCACACACCCACCTACACTCTAAACCATCCGTCCAGGCCGGATGTCTGCTGCGCTCCCACTGGAGCGATGCTGCGTTGGCGCCCACACCAAATGTTTTTCCTCCGAATTTTAACATATTATATAATATAGCAAAATATATCCAAACTTGGAACATGTGACTACAGGGAGGTACCTTAAATTTCAAATCATAAAAATCAAGATAATCACTAAGGCTGTGTTTGATTGAGCTTTTTTTTCCATGAAAAATATTTTCATCATAAATTTTCCACCAATTGTAGTGTTCGATAGCTTATATTTTCCATGTAATTATTTTCCGAAAAACTATCATTTTTCATATTTTCTTCTAAAATTGTGGAAAATGAAACTTATCCAACCCATAGGAAAATATCATTTTCTATGGAAAATAACTATTTTTCATGAAAAAATAATGACAATCAAATACCCAAATTAAAACTTCCATGGAAATTTTTTAAAATTATATAGAATTCTTTTCCTAGAAAAATAATTCCATAGAATTAATTTCTTTTTCATATCTTTTCCACCTTGCAATCAAACACACCCTAAAAGAAAAGAGGAAAAGTAGGCCATTCTCTCGAAAAATTAATGTGCAAACTATGGACTAGTGGCTGATCTGAGTGAGCCTCAAGAAGAAAACTTGTCCAGATATCGTGAAACTTACTTAGGGGCATCGTGACCCCCCCCAAAATTTTCAGGCCAATTGTGATCAACTATGTGGGTTCTTCTCCACAGGCAAGTAGGCGGACCTAGTATTCATCTTTAACTTCTGGTTGTCATCGAAATAGAGTGCTAAGTGTTCATAAGAATTATGTAACATTAAGAATTAGTAGCTCTGTAATGTACGTATGCAATGTTAATAAGTTATAAAATATGAATCATCTTTCATCATTCAAGCAAGACATCTGTCCCAACTTCAGGGCAGGCCCACAGGGTTGGATTATCATACCCAATACTAGTTTTGGATGCCCTTTCTCTATTGGGATCACGCTATTTGGAACACGGTGTGACCGGAACCGGAGTTGGCCTATGAGGTGCGATATTGAATTGGGCCCATGTTGGTATATTTGGTATTAGAATAAGTGTATTGGTATATTTGGTATTAGAATATCCTGTTGGTATATTTGGTATGTCAGAATATTTCACAGGATATTCCACAGAGAGTTTAATGTAATGAGGAGCATTGCAAGGCCATATATAGCCAAGAGACAACCAATAAAATTATGACAAATATTCAACATGGTATCAAAGCCACAAAAATCTAGCCGCCGCCACATTTCCCAAATCCTAACCCTAGTCGTCACCGCCATCACCATCCACACCACCACAGCCATCGCCTTCACCAGTCGCTGCACGGCCGCACGCCGACCACCTCGTGCGCGAGCCGGTCGCTGCTCCGCGGGCACCTCCGCCACACGCGCGCGGCTGTTGCCACTGCTGCTGCTTGCGACGGCCGCTGCTCGGAGACACCTTCCCGACGACACCTACTCGCCTGTCAGTAGGTCCACCGGCCCCACCACCACGAAGCTACGGTTTCTAAAGTCTCCCACGAGGTCATTTCGGACGTTGAAGGCCTAGATCCGATAGGAGAAAAACATGATCGAATCTAGGAGAGGACGAAGAGCGTGAATCATGGAACGAGTGTGAGGTGATCGGAGAAGAGGAGGATCGATGGAGGAGATCATCAAGAAGCTGGACCATACGGAGGTTGCAACGTTGATGAAGCTGATGAAACTGTCCGCTCGTGAGAGCGCGACACGAAAATCGACGAAGTTGAAGTTTCCCTCCATCGATCTGAAGCTTGATTGACCAGCTACCTACCTGAGTTGGTCATGCGGGTGAGGAGAACCCTTGCAGGAAAAATCCTGGAGGGTTTTCTGTGGCATCTGCAACCCTGATTAAAAATTTATGGATTTTTTTAAATTTTATTTGATTAGATTATGGTTGTTTTCTATGATCATAGGATGTCATGCCTACGCCCACAGGTAAGTTAGGACCATCTTATGGTTATATAGCCTCTAGGTAGGTTATATAAACATTCTATAGCTATTTTATAGTTTATTATGATTTTTAGATAATTTTTAAATATTTATTTTGTGAAGATTTATATATTTTATTTAATTTCATGATTTACCATATGGCCATTCGGGGTTATTTTTGGGACCCAATATTTTATTTAGGCTCTAGAACCTCAAAAACTATTTTCTAGATTTTTCTGGATTTTTTGGTATTTTCTGGAATAACTTTGATAATTAAATATAGGAAAAATCTATTTTCTAGGACTTTTAGAATTTATTGTGCTAGCATATGAGCAAATATTGACCCCAAATATTTTTCTATGGTTCTATATGTTATTTTATACTTTCTGGAATTTTTACAGATTTTTCCGATATTTTTACATATTTATTTTGAGTTAATTGATTAAAAACTGATTATAAGTTCATTTCTGGTAATTAAAACCTATTTTTCGAAAATAATTACCTAGTCAGCTCCCAATCCGGCCCACCTGTCGGCACCCAGGCTGAACCGCCTCTCTCCTATATATATATATATATATATATTATTATATTCAAAATGCTATTTTCTTGGCCGAATTTGAGGGTGGGGTTTGATCTAGGGTTATTCCAGCTTCCCGAACTGATTGCCGCCAAACCAGAAGAGCTTTTCATGCGTCGTTTTTTTTGTTGGAAGCGTATTGAGATATATTTCCTGAATATCTAATTTATTTTTGTAATTTTTGAACCTGAATTTCTGGGAAATTCGTAGAGTACTATTTGTCCAAAATTTGACACGTTTCGGTGTTTTCGAGATTTCGGGAGAACCAGGAATCCGAATCATGAACCGTTTGAAGTTTCGGAAAGGAAGCACAGAGCTCTATGACATATATTTTTTCCATAAATTAATTAGTTAATCTAATATTTTTATTAATTCGTAGAACTTAGTTTTGTCAATAAATCACCGATTTGGTTATGGATAGCCATAACGGCGATATCCTTTGACCAAAGCGTGATTTTATGGCACGGTCGATTCCAGTGCACTCGTGGCACTGAAATCTACTAGGGTGTGCACTCAAGTCATATAGTTTGTGTCGTTTGACTACTTAGTCATCGATGTGCCTCGATTTACGTATCATGGGTTCCGTATTGGAAACTGTGATCTTCCTTGGCTAAAAATTAGTATTTAATTTTAATTCTAGAATTATATTATATTAAATTAGGTTTTAGATGATTTATTTCAGAATTAAATAGGATTAGTTATGTTAAACTAGTAGCCACTTTCTAGGGTTTTTTGAGTGGGATTTTCATAATATAACTTATGGTTATTTATGTGACGGGGTAGATCGGTCTACGATGTTTGAGTTGTGACTTCATAATCTAGCGGAGCAAGACAAGTATCACTATGACCTATGTTGCCTTTATTTTATGCTGCATGTTATTCTTTTCCTTAAATTGATAGTCTTATCTTCTATATCACTGGTGCACGAGAGTTATACTTGTTACCATAACCATACATGTTCACTTAATATTTTCGTTCAATGTTCTATCTTCAATGTTCAATGTTTAAAGTTAAAGTTAAAGTCATCATGTTTACTTGTGAGAGAGTCAAGAGGGGGAATACAACTAGTATGCATGCAGTCTACGTAATGTACAATTTTTCTCCAATGTCAATGTTGATAGCAGCCGTTTTACCTCACGTACCGACTGCCGGATGTCCTAACCCATCCACATGCAGAACACTTGTAACACACAGTACACGTGATTTGTTTCGTGTTGACGTTTTGTCCACCGGTTTGTCTTATATTCATCGTTCTTTTATATTGTCTTCATGTCCTAGTTATACCTTTAATAGCTCCAAGTCATGATTGTACTCTCAAACCGTTTTCCAAGATATATTGGTTTCTTTTGATATCATGTTATACTCATCCTCCTCTTATTGATATTTGCGTGCTTGTATATTAAATTGTGTATTGTAGCGTTATGGTGATCTTGCTCCAATCCTGACTGGGTAACTGTTTTTCAGCTTTAGACGACGTGGTTTGCCCCGAGATTTATGGTGCGTATCATGGTGACAACTGACGTTACCAATATGCCGGTTGCTTCTTCTGATGCGGAGTAGCATATTTCTTTCTTATGCACTTTCGTGTTATTCAGTGAGCTTAGCGGACTTTAGTTTCAGTGGTTTTATATTTATTTTAGCGGGTTTGTTCCCGAGACTATTCTGAGTTGTAGTGGATCCTTCTTTAAACCATTTATTGAGCCTTTTAAGTTTAATCTCTTTGTATTGACTTAGTTGTGGATGATATATATGGACTGTGTACTTGTATGGATAAATGCTTAACATAGACAGCGTATTACCGCCGACTCTGTTAGGAGAGAAGACAGGGCCAGACGAGGGCTCGACAGGATGCGACGAATGGAAGTCCACTCATATGGTGATCTATATTTGGCTTCTCAATTCCTAGTCCAGTCGATCGCCACCACAGTGGATGACATCGAGATGGTGAAGGACGTGTGTGTAGGGCCTAAAAATCAAGTTGCGCCATGAATCTACTGACCAGTGATCAAGTTGCACCCCATAACATCAGGTTACGCCACTGATATGAAGGCCAGAGAATGAATTACGCCGCTGAACAGGTTGCGCCATATATCAGACCGCGCCCAGTCCGATTGTGCCAAAATCTACGTGGCGTCTGACATTTAATAGCCATCATTACCTGACAACACTGACAACTGACACCACAGTGAACGAGAAAAATCTTTTCGAATCCCGTGAATTGTGCTGTTCGAGGGGAGTTGGTTGACAGCTGTCCTGTACACTTTGTAAGTTGTGCCTAGGCGCAATCCAGACAAAATTCTTAGTTGCGCCTAGGCGCAATCTGAATGACTTCTGCTCAAAAGCTGCCACGTGTCTAGGCGCGGCTCAATCAGGCACAATTTTACTTATTGACTGAAGTTCGCGCAACCCTGATAAAGTTGAGA
Organism: Iris pallida; assembly: GCA_029216955.1. Lineage (NCBI taxonomy): Eukaryota > Viridiplantae > Streptophyta > Magnoliopsida > Asparagales > Iridaceae > Iris > Iris pallida. The sequence goes on from JANAVB010040619.1 coordinate 13,539,903, forward strand.
CAATTTTCATTTCTAAAGCAGGATGACGTGGCGCACATACCACTAATCTCTCAAGACGTGTCTACTATCCTGTACAAGACCACGCGTATCTCAATCACATGATGCCACGCGTCTAAATACAGTTAGTACACGACTTATAACCGAATGAAAGTTGGAGCAACAGGAGGTTGGCGCAACCCAGTATGGCGCAATCCAGCTTCACGCACATCAGAATAACTGCTAAAATAGTTATTTCCTTAACTCTATAAATAGAGTTTCCAATCATTGTGAAAGCATCAGATACATACACACAGAGATGAAGAACTCTTGCAAGAATTGCTGCTGCATTCTCCAGAGGCTACAGTCTTCAAGTTCACATAGTCCAAGGGATAGAGTAATCGTCTTCTGATCAGATTCCTATAGTTGTACTTCCATAGAATTCATTGTACTTTGTACTATTCTTTTACAAGTTTGGAATAAACTTTTTGTTTTTGCAAACAAAATGGCGACTCTGCTGGGGATGACTTTCTCCTCCGACGAGAAGGTGACAACTCAATGTGATACTGCGTCGATCGGCAAGACGCAGAAGACTCTAGTTGTTCAAGTCAACCAGACAGCCTACGAGAATATGATCAACGCCAAGAGCAACAAGCGCACTGTGGCTATCGCCAAGAACAGGACTGTATGGACTCCTAAATCTCCTGCAGTTGCTATTTCCCAGGCACAACTAGAGTACTCAATGGCCAAGGCACAATCCGCCTCAGTGGCTCCGACACAGCCTGCTTCTGCTTCCAGGGCACAATCCACTCTTCCTGCTGTCCGCGCACAGTCTACTACCCATGTTACTGCCAAGGCGCCACCAGTAGCCTTATTACTAGGGTACAACCAGTAGCCCGTAGGACTATGGCGCAACCCAAGCAATCAGTAAATCAGGCGCAGTCTGCTGCTTTGGCACAACCCAAGGGAACTAGTCTTTTGGCTATTCCCTCTTATAATTCTCAAGTTCTGAACTTGGAGAATCAATGTTCTAGTGCCAATACTAGACATAACAAAGGGAAGAGTCCTTTGACATCTCCTCAATGGGCACAATATGTGCCTAAAATGGTCTCACAACAGAACAAAGGAGAACGCTTCTTAGCTAACCCTCTACAAAATAAAGGAAAGCACCCTTTGTCTTTTCTCAAACTTTTCTGGTCTATGACTCAGAGGAAGACACATCAGATTCTATTCCTTTAAACAGAGGTCTTCGGATTTCTGATATCGGAAAGAATACTAATCAAAGAGGTATCTTACCTACCCCTATGGGGTCTGGTCAAGACCTTCCCACCTTGTAAATTTCAAGATCTAAGCAAGGAAAATTGAAGGTATCACAAACAGAGACACCTTGACCAGAATTTTCTGATTTACGAATTTATCTCAATAGGCGTCAATCAGTATCAACTTTGGTGAAACGTAAGAACCCTATGCCAAAGGCCAACCTATACCAGAAGCCAAAGTTTGAAAAGAAGGACCCAACCACTTATGCTAATGAGTTGAGTACATCTTTGTACACTCAGGGAACTAAAAATCTGAAGAATAAGAGACATCTTCCTAACATCATTAAGGAATATGTTCCTCCGACTTCTTCTCGTCCTGTAATTGTAACTGATCTCCGACAACGTCTTACACAAAGACGGGAGATTACAGGGATGTCTCCCTCACCTCCAAATCACGCTTCAGATCGCCACTGCCTTCATGAAGTCATCATCAATTGTTGTTGCCAATCGGCTCGACGATCTGTCTTCGATCGTCTGAACTATGCTCCAACTCCTGAATATATAATAGAAGACGAAGAAGAGCTATTATATGCTTCTGTCAACATGACTTCTCAAGGCACTGGGGGTAGAAAACGTCCAAGACGTAATGTATCTCGTAATCCCAGTCAGCAATACTTAGATCGGATTCATGCATCTAGTGAAGGTGTCTTTCAATACACTAGATCAAGAAATCGACATTTAAACCAAGGTGTCTTTAATCAAGAAGATCTCCCCATCACTCATGTAGGAGAGGACTCTTTTTTAGAGTTTGATGCAGATAGTGAAAGTTCTGAACAAACTATCTCATCAATAGCAGCAAAAGAAGTGACGGTATATACCATTACGGAAGATCAAGATGCCTCTACTTCAACCAGTCAAGAACAATGAATTGTTGCATTAGAAGACAAATTGAAGACCATGGCAGAAATGGTTGCTAGCATGCACACTATAATCGTGGCTCAACATACAGTGCCACCGATTGTAAACCCTGCTATAAATCCTGAGCTTATAGCATCTTCTGTACCTGTTAATCTGGGGGTACCAACCCCTCAGATTGCCTCTGTGCCAATTCAAGCTGATCCCAGTCAGTCTGGTGCTGGGGGTGGTAATTACCACGCTGTTCCTCCTCCTAACACTTCTAATCAGCCCACCAATTCCTAAACATCAGGGGATGCTAATGAAGCTGTGAAACTCTTACGCACTCAGTTCGAGGCCTTCAAGCAGAAGGATGGCCTACAAAGACTGGGCATAAAGCAACCGTATCCTATAGAATGGAAGGAAGTTCCATTCACTCCTAAATACAAGCTTCCCATTATTATGTTGTTTGATGGTAGTACCTCTCCAAGTCAGTACATCAATCATTTTGAGGTGATGACTGATCAATTACAGCCAAATGATGCTCTCTTTACCAGAATGTTCGTCGGTTGTTTAGCTGGCACAGCATACGACTGGTATCGTAGCTTGCATGATGGCTGCATCACTTCTTTTGCTGGTTTCAAGCAAATATTCTTGGAGCGGTTTTACGAGAGAGTCAACGCCATGACGATGTCTGCCCTCATTAAGATTAAACAGAGGCACAATGAATCCACGGAGAGTTTTATTGAAAGATTTCGTCGAGAGGCACTCAAAATACCTTTAGGAACTCCATCTGCTGTAACAATAGACACTTACAAATCAAACTTGTTGCCTATTATCAGTATGTGGACAGGATCTACACAATTCTAGGATTGGCCTTCTTTTATTATAAATGCAAAGGCGGCGGAGGTTAGTGCCGAAAAGTTCAAGCAGTTAGGAGTCCAAATGACTCATCCTAACCAAGATGAACATTCCACACCCGGGGATAATAATCGCCAGAATAACCACAAGAATAAAGAAATACTGGCCATCAATCTCAAGGGCAAGGAGTCTTTGGCTGTCAACATCACTCAGACAATATCCACTCCATCAGCACCACCACAGAAGACAACTCGTCCAAAGGAAGAATATTCTTTCGATGAAGGTGATACTTTGAGCATCTTCAATTTCTTGATCAAAAGCAATAAGCTTCAACTTCCAGAGGCAAAACGGCCAGAAGAAGTGGGTAAAACCGATCACCCTAAATATTGTGTTTATTACAGATTTATAGGGCATCCCACCAAAGCATGTTACATGCTCAAAGGCAAAAATCCAGGAGTTGGTCAATTCTGGAGCAATTACTCTTCAGCAGGACGAAAAAATGGTGACTGCTAATGTGGTTTCTCTACAATTTGGTGACTTTCCACCACAACTTGTACAAGATGGTGTTATCCCCATTTTAAGGACTACTCTTGAGATCGTGAATCTCCCACCTCCTCAAAATAAAGGTCTTGTTCCACTATCGACTGACAGAGGAGAGATCATGTAGATTCATCCAGATCTGATAGCAGAGTCTGAATCGTCTTCCTCTTCTAAGCAAAAGAAGCAAACCAAGTCCAAATCTAAAAACTGCAACATGGTATCCTTTGAACCAGTAACAGAAGAAGAAATTCTAATAGGCACTAGATCTGGAAAACCCTATCTTCGGGAATAACTCGAAAATCAAGAGAATCCTACTTCATCTCCTGATGATGCTCCTACATCATCTTCTCCTGGCGAGAATATACCATCTACATTCCCGCCGGTAGTCGAACCATCTCCCCCTAAACTAACATCAGCAGACAAGGGAAAGCAACCTGTTCGCTTTGACGAAGCACTGAAGAAGTCCTCATCTCTTGGACTTGAAAAGCCTTACAATTTTGACATATTGGCTCAATTGGCTAATACTCCAGCAAGATTATCAATCTTTGAACTCTTACGTCTCTCAAAAGAAACTCGAGAGACGTTAAATGAAGCCTTGATGCAGGCTGACGCTTATCTTACTCTTTTCAAGAAGCCTGAAAAGGAGCCAGTCAGCTGTGAACATTGTCTTAGTGTATTTGAACTAATGCCCAATATTACTTTTACACAAGATGACATGTTATTAGAAGATAATCGTCATGTTCGTCATCTCTATTTCACGGGATATGTGGACACCATGAAAGTCGATCGCATTCTGATTGACCCAGGATTCGCACTTAGCATCATGCCAAAGTCTTTACTGGATGCTTTGAAGATCCCAGTGCATAACCTTTCTACAACTATCACTACCATCTTGGGGTTCAATCAAGGAAGAAAGTGAACCTTTGGAGAAGATACGCCTAAAACTTTAAATTGGCAATCTTCGTACAAAGGTAACTTTCTATGTTATTGACAATCATGGCTCATACAATGCTTTGTTGGGAAGGCCTTTTTCTCCATGAACACAATATTGTACCCTCTACGCTCCACCAATGTTTCAAATATGTGGATGGTAATAGAGAAGTCCAAAAAGAGGTTGCAAATCTGAATCCTTTCAAAGGAGTTGAAGCATACTGTAACGATTCTCGCATGTACAAGAAGGAATTCATGAAGGTGGTATTAGCAATAGACACAGATGAAGAACAGAAAAATGTGCCGAATGATACATTGGTGATCCCGGTCAATGGACATACCTCTTATCCTCAGTCTTCCAAACCACTGACTATCTATCTTCCTTCCCATGAGAAGCAGCCCAAGGGTGATAGTCGGGAACAAAGGGAGCTCACCTCTTCTGAGCCGCTTGTAATTGATCTTCGTCGTAAGAAGCCCCCTCCTCCTTCTCGTTCTTCTTCTCCTCCTCTTATCATCAATCTGACTAAGCCTGCTAAGGATAAAGTCCCAGTTGTAAATGATGGTATAAAAATCAATAAAGCATCTCCTTTGCAGTATACTGATGTCTCTTACTATACTCAGTGTTATTTGGATATGCTAGATAGCTTTAAACCACTTACAATAGAAGTCGTATCATCTCTTCGAAATGTGGTATCACTGGATTCAATATAAGAGTCGTACTTCTTAGTACTGTCTCGAAAGAAAGATGAAAAGCCTATATTCTTCAACAAAAGAGAGGAACCAAAAATTATGCTCTATAATGATAATAGAGATGATTCCGGAAGGCTACAATTACGCTACTATAGTCCGCAATCCAAAGCAATCATCCGCAAAATGTGCTATAATTTCAAAACTGGCCTCAACAACGGTAAAAGGAGGCGAACTCCTCTTTGTATTACTGTTCCAAAAGGAAAATCACAACAATACCACAGTAAAACGAAACGGGGACTAGGTTATGCTTCACCACTCCCAACTCCAGAACCTTTTGGATCTGATGAGGAAGAACGATCTAACTCTTCTGATTCTATTTCATGGGATTCTGATACCAGCATTGGTCATGTTCATAGGATGATAGTATCTTCTAACATGGTGTCTGCCGAATTTTTGGAAGATGATGAAGATGACATTGAAGAAGCTCCTGAAGTGGACCCTTGGGTGCAAAAGATGGACAATCAGTGGAAACTTCATTTTCAACAACGAGAACTACCTACTGAGGATCAACTAGTCCAGATCGATATCGGAGAGAAGGGCGTATCACGACCAATCTTCATTAGCAAAAATCTCTCAGAGGATGATAAATAAGAGTTAATTCACCTTATTCGTGAATATATTGATGTCTTCGCCTGGAGTTATGAAGATATGCCGGGATTAGATCCTCAAATTGCAACTAACAAGCTTAATATCTTGCCGAATGCCAAGCCGGTCAAACAACAACAACGGCGATTCAAGCCTGAAATGATGGATGCAATTGATGATGAAGTCAAAAAGCTTATAGCTTACGGTTTTATCAGAGAAGAATATCATCCTGACTGGGTAGCCAACGTCGTCCCAGCCCTAAAGAAGACCGGAAAGGTTCGAGTTTGCATAGACTTTCGGGATCTCAATGATGCTTTCCCTAAAGATGAATTCCCTCTCCTAATTACTGATGTCATGATCGACAATACATGTGGATTCGAACGAATTTCTTTCATGGATGAGTTTTCTGGATATAATCAAATCCGGATGAATCATGAAGATGAGAAACATACTTCGTTTCGTACTCCTTGTGGAGTGTACTGTTATACAGTCATGCCGTTTGGTCTGAAGAACGCAGGTGCAACCTACCAGCGGGCTATGAGTACTATCTTTCGAGATCATCTGCGAAAGACTGTCGAATGCTATGTTGACGTTATTGTTGTCAAAAGTCGTCTCAAGGAAGATCACATTCAAGATTTAAGAACCATCTTTAATCTAATGCGCCAGCATCAACTCAAAATAAACTCCACCAAGTCTTTCTTGGGTGTCTCTAGTGGTAAGTTTTTCGGCTTCATCATTACCTATAAGGGTATACACGTTGATCCCGAGAAGATCAAAGCCATTCAAGAGATACGTCCTCCACGCAGCCGGAAGAGCTACGAGGATTCCAAGGTCGACTTGCGTACATCAGGCGGTTCATTTCGAATTTATCTGGACGTTGCAGACCATTTACTCAATTAATGAAGAAAGGTGTATCTTTCGTCTGGACGGAAGAATGTCAACGAGCATTTGACGACATAAAGTAGTATTTAATGAGTCCATCGGTTCTTGTACCATCGATCTCAGGAATACCTTTCTTAATGTATGTCCGGGCAATGGATTATTCGTTGGGAGCTTTGCTAGCTCAGAAGAACAAGGAAGGTCATGAACAAGCCATCTACTATCTTAGCCGAACGATGATTGGAGCTGAACATCGTTATAGTCCGGTGGAGAAGGAATGTTTAGCCTTAATGTTTGCTGTTCAGAAGACAAGACATTACATCATAGGCCAAACTATTCATGTCATATCCCGGGTCAATCCTCTTCGAGTCATAATGAAGAAGCCAAGTACACTCAATTCTAGGCTTGCCACATGGGCCATATTACTAGCACAATATGATATGGTTTATGTTCCTCAAAAGTCTGTAAAAGGTCAAGCACTTGCTGACTTTTTAGCAGCTCATCCTGTCCCTGAGACATCTAAACTCTATGATGAAATTTTTGATGAAATATTAGAATCAAATATGATCTTAGAAGAATTTCCTACCTGGAGGTTGTTCTTTGATGGAGCTTCTAGAATTGGACCTGGAGGTACCCTTGTTGCTGGAGTGGGAATTGTTCTCGTTTCACCCGATGGATTAGCTATTCAAAGGGCTTATTCTTTAGACAAGTCGTGCTCTAACAACGTCGCAGAATACAATACCTTGCTCATTGGACTCAAATTAGCCAAACAACTGGATATCAAATATCTCGAAGTATATGGCGACTCTAAGCTGATTGTTAATCAGGTTAGAGGCATATATGAAGTCCGACATCAAGATCTGGTACCATACCATGAAGCAGCAATCAGAATAGCTTCTTCGTTTAAGGTTTTTTTATTGAACATGTACGTCGCGTATGCAATACAGAAGCTAATGCCTTAGCTAACCTAGCTGCAGTATTGGCAGTTCCAGTCAAAAGACAACAAATGGTTGTTATCTCTAATAGAGAACTATTTTGTGTCGAAAACAACCACAACATTGAATTCAGCAATCTAACTGAAGTCAATATCACTTGCGATGACTGGAGAGCACCTTTCATTGATTTTACAGTGCATGACATCTTGCCAGAAGATCCTAAGGAAGCTACAAGTATCCGTCACCGATTGCTTCGATTCTATTATAATCATACTACTAAAACTCTCTATCGAAGGACTTTTGATGGATTACTCTTGAGGTATCTCGCTGGTGATGAAGCAAAGCAAATATTATGCGAAGCTCATGATGGTGTTTGTGGAGCACATCAGCCTGGTCCTAAACTACATGATCGTATTTGACGTATGGGCTACTACTGGCCCTCTATGGTGTCAGATGCTATTGACTATGCAAGAAAATGTCATGTATGTCAAATTCATGCAGATTTTATCCATCAACCGTCGGAATTTCTTCATCTGACTGCTGTCTCATGGCCTTTCGAAGCTTAGGGCATGGATATAATTGGCCCTATAATCCTTCTTTATCTAAAGGGCATCGGTTCATTTTGGCTATAACCGATTATTTCTCCAAATGGACAGAAGCTATACCTTTGGCTGAAGTTAAAATGAGTAGTGTCATCAACATCATCAAACATCATGTGATATACAGATTTGGGGTCCCTCGCCGAATCATCCATGATAATGGGCCACAATTTATCAGCCAGAAGTTTAATAGATTCTGTGATGACAACAGAATCAATAATGTCGCCTCTACGGCCTATAATCCTGCGGCTTACGGGTTAGCTGAAGCTTTCAACAAGACCATTATCAAACTCCTTAAAAAGTTTGTCTCTATCAACAAACGTAATTGGAGTGATAAACTTGGAGAATGTCTATAGGCATATTGCACTATTGTCCGTAATCCCACAGGCTGCACACCTTTTTCTTTAGTATATAGATGTGAAGCTGTTCTGCCTCTGGAAATTTAGATTCTATCATTGAGAATCGTCATTGCTAACGAGCTTACTACAGAAAATAATGATCGTCTTCGGCTTCAGGAATTGGAGGCGCTCGACAACAAAAGGTTATTAGCTCAACAACATATCGAACTTTATCAAGCACAGATTTCAAAAGCTTTCAATCGCAAAGTCAGAGTACGAACATTTCAGGAAGGCGAGTTAGTCCTTACAGTCAGATGTCCTATGACTCTGACACATATTAACAAAGGAAAGTTTGAGGCAAAATGGGAAGGGCCGTATGTGGTAAACAAAGTTTTCTCAAATGGAGCCTATCAATTAACAGATATGGATGGCAGAGTTGCTATGATGCCTATCAATGGAAAGTTTCTCAAGAAATACTATGTATAAAGACAAAATGTAATTTATTTCAGAAATATGATGTAAATAAAAGTTTATTTTATTCATGGAATTACATAAATATTAAGGACTGGAAGGAGGCCCTGATCCTTCATGATTAAATACATAGTTTGCCAATAGTTCAAACATCTCATTGTCTGAAATCACAAGAAACTTGCAGGCAGCCATCCTCAATGCTTCTTCTTCGGCAGTCTTCCCAGGCTCCACTAGCTTGGAAATCAAGTCCTCTTCTGGTGCAGGAGCAGTTGAGCCTTCACCTCCTTCTTTCTGAGGAGGCACTGGAGGCACTGCAGGAGGCGTCTAGGTCTCTCCTTCAATCTTCGGAGTGAGCAAATCTTTGGAAGACATTTTGTACAGAAAGGAAAGAAAGTGACGATATCTACGAAAGTTTTGTTCTATTTATAGACAGAACAATTAGACAGTCAACATCGAGAACCGATGCGACTTTTTAAAAGAAACCCAACTGTTCGTTCACTTATAACTGTTCGTTCATTTATAACCGTTCGTTCATTTATAACTGTTCGTTCATTTTTCTTTCTTCAAAAATCGACATGATGGTTCATTCATTTATTCTCTTCCTCGAAAGTTGCAGTAATTGTTCAGTGTCTTTATCTCGAGAATTGAAGTGACTGTTCACTTTTTCTAAATGAGAGTTCGTATTCTCTATACTTCAGAATTCTGTATTTACACTGGCAACTTGTCATCTCCACATTTCTCCTAAATACTATTTTCATTATCACCACATCAAAATCAGATCATAAAAGAAGAGAAAATCACTCTTTATTCCTTCTTTAATAACATAGATACATCTTAATGGAAATCTATTACATCTCGGATTTTTATTCTAAATATAACATGAAGGTCTATTACATCTTTGGATCTTCTTATTTGTTGATGCCAGTTCCTTGTCATCTCGACCTGAAGCAACGAGCCAGACAATAGAATCAACTCTGGTCTTCTCTCTCAGAAATACGAGAGGAGAACCACAGAGTACAGCAGCCCAAAGATGAGTTGCTGTCAATACAACTGGTGGAGAGAAGACGGCTCGCCAGGGGAAATAGGAATGAGATCACCCTTGTGATACGATTCCTAATTCTGTCTCTCTACCATCCAACTCTCATGTATATAGGCTCTTCCTACCATCTGAGGAAGACCCTTCTGGAACACAGAGAGTCCTGAGCTCTCTGATTTGAGTGTCAGAATGACGTGAGCTGTCTGATGTGGGTGTCAGAAGAATGCTCTCCATAGCATCCAAATCATCGATGCCAGTTTTGAAGAAGCTTGCCAATCAAACATCTGTAAATGGGAACAAAGAAAAGAAAACTCAACAAAATCTATCAAAACTGCACGTGCATCAAATTAACAGGCACATATCCGCAACGTACGCCTATTCTTAGAAGCACAGGCGCACATCGACAGTGTACTAATCAATAGGCGCCTATCAGCAATATGCTCCTACTCTCAGAAGCACAGGTACATTTCAACAGCATGCGTTAATCAACTGGCGCATATCAAAATACTGTGCTGATCAAACGGGCGCGTATCAACATACGCATATCAGTAGTGCGCACCTATGATCAAATCTAAACACTGGACCATAGTGCGCACCTACTCTCAGAAATAGTTAGCACATACCAGCGGAGTCTACAACATATAGATCAGTACTTATCTTCAAAAGTGGAACAAAAGAAAAAACGCTTATATGAGAAAACCATTTGATTCTTTGTTGAGACTTACCAACTTTCGAAGGCGTAGCATGCAAAAGAATAACATCAGGATAAAGTAGCGCAAGGGAACTTATGGATGATGAATTCTTGCTGGATAGTGGGACCTTGTGAGAAGCCATTTGTTTTAAGAAAACATGAATGTCTCTTTTATTTTGGCTATCCTTTTTAAAGTGTTGAAGAATGAAAACGGGCGCATCATTCTAGGAGCCCATTTTGGAAAAAAACTAAACAATAGGCGCCTAAAACCATGTGATGGTTGCCATGTGTCTCTCAGAGAATCAGTAAGCATTGAATTCATCTAAGGAGTGTATCTACATACACTACTTGGAATCTCAGCCACATAATAATGATGTCAGGAATTATAAATTTTATTATAAAGATGGGTGGACCCCTACTGATAAGGACGCAAGAAAAGAGAATTAAAAGTTGTCATGCTAAAACATCATTATTTTTTCTTGTCCTCATTGGTCTGATGAAGGGCGGCGCCCAATTCTTGCATGTTGCGGATTCTCGAACGACGCATCAGGTTAAGGAATCCCTCCGAATCGTCGTGCTCTTCAGAGGATGGCCCTCCACTTGAGCGATTGAAGACAGTTGGGTTTAACCTGAAGCAGTCTAGAAAGTTCGTCGCCCTCAGTGCCGGGTCAGCATCCAACAAATAAGTCGAAGGTATGACGTCGGGTTTTGCTTCATGAGACTTGATGTTGGTGACAGCAGTGGCCTCCATCTCCTTCTTAGATGCCATCAGAATTACAGAGGTGAAGAATGAAGTATAAAAATCAGCCTCTACATATATATTAATAAATTGACTCTTTATATTCCTCATGGGAAACTAAAAAATCATCAAACTCGGGAAGACGAAGAGGAGATTGAGTATTTTCGAGAAAGAAATTTAATTGTGATGACCAGGCATTGACTGGCGCAACTTGACTCCGTCAAAACTTTTATAAAGTTCAAAGTATTTCAAAAACTTTGAAATATTTTTAAGTTTTGAAAACTTTGAAGGGGTCTTGTAGGGCCTAAAAATTAAGTTGCGCCATGAATCTACTGACCAGTGATCAAGTTGCACAACAAAAAATTAGGCTGCGCCACTGATATGAAGCCCAGAGAATGAACTGCGTCGTTGAACAGGTTGCGCCATATATCAGACTGCGCCCAGTCCGATTGCGCCAAAATTTACGTGGCGTCTGACATTTAATAGCCATCATTACCTGACAACACTGACAACTGACACCACAGTAAACGAGAAAAATCTCTTTGAATCTCGTGAATTATGCTGCTCGAAGGGAGTTGGTTGACAGCTGTCCTGTACACTTTGTAAGTTGTGCCTAGGCACAATCCAGACAAAATCCTTAGTTGCGCCTAGGCGCAATCTGAATGACTTCTGCTCAAAAGCTGCCACGTGTCTAGACGCGGCTCAATCAGGCACAGTTTTACTTATTGATTGAAGTTCGCGCAACCTGATAAAGTTGAGATAATTTTTATTTCTAAAGCAGGATGACGTGGCGCACATGCTACTAATCTCTCAAGACGTGTCTACTATCCTGTACACGACCATGCGCATCTCAATCACATGATGCCACGCATCTAAATACAGTTAGTACACGACTTATAATCGAATAAAAGTTGGCGCAATAGGAGGTTGGCACAACCCAGTCGGGCGCAATCCAGCTTCGCGCGCATCAGAATAACTGCTAAAACAGTTATTTCCTGAACTCTATAAATAGAGTTTCCAATCATTGTGAAAGCATCAGATACATACGCACAGAGATCAAGAACTCTTGCAAAAATTGCTGCTGTATTCTCCAGAGGCTACAGTCTTCAAGTTCACATAGTCGAAGGGATAGAGTGATCGTCTTCTGATCAGATTCCTATAGTTGTAATTCCCCAGAATTTATTGTACTTTGTACTATTCTCTTACAAGTTTGGAATAAACTTTTTGTTTTTGCAAACAGTGTGTAAGAAATTGAGGAGGACCTACGATAGTGTAGGGAACAACATACGAGTTTTTCAGATCAAGGGGTAGATCGATGACACCATACAGGGAGAGAAGACGGTGCAAGAGTATGCCACAGAGTTGGTGCATCTGTGGTTGGATTATAATCTCCCCTCAGATCGGGCGAGCTGCGGGGACCCGAAGTGTAAGAAGAGTCAGGTATGTCCGTAGGAGAGGACGATGAAGTTCCTTAAAGGGCTGGCTGTAATGTTTGCTTAAAGGACAACACTACTTCTAGCCCAACCGAAGATTGCCAACCTTGAGTAGACTATCTTGGCCATGATCCAGGAGGAGACTCACATAAAGCTGTAAACAGGGACATGTGGTCCTTCTGAAGTAAAGTCAGCACTGGCGGCTACCAGTTTGAGTGACACAGGGCCTAAGGTGTTAGCGCAGTTTATTCTGATAACATTAACAGCATCTTCGTAGTCTAGTTTTTTCTGTATTTTAGATTGATATTCTTTCAAAAGCTCTACTACATAAAGTCTATCCATTCAAGCCAAGTCATCAAAGCCTTGAAGACTGAAGAAAAGACCAGCGATCCTTAATGACGGCTCTCAACACTTCAAGATATCGAGTCTGTACAAGGTCTAGGTCTTTTTGTAAACACTTAAGGTTGGATGACAAAACAAAAATCTTTTCTATTTTTTAGTCAAAAATCAATGTCTAAAAGAATGGCATACCGACGGTATACTACGGTATACCGACGGTATACCGTTTTGTTGGCCACAAAACGTTCTGTGATAAATATCGGCGTACCGACGGTATACTACGGCATACCGACGGTATACCGTTTTGTTAGCCACAAAACGTTATGTGAAAAATATCAGAATACCAACGGTATACTACGGCATACCGACGATATACCGTTTTGTGAGCCATAAAACGTTCTGTGACAAAACATCGGCATACCAACGGTATACCGTTTTGTTAGCCACAAAATGTTCTGTGACGAACATCGGTATACCGATGGCATACCGCGGCATACCGACGGTATACCGGTTCATCTAATTTGATTTTTGAATAGACGAATACTAGCATTAAATGCTCTCCAACGGATATAATTATTACCGTTATTGTTTAGAACGACATACCGACGGCATGCCGGTCCATACCGACGATATGCCGTCTAGGCTATATTCAGGAGCATTAAATGCTACCTGCTATTGGTTTCTTTATAAATTGTGCCTTCTCTCTCTTGAAGGCTTATCCACTGAAGCCATAAATTTTCCAACAACCAAGAGCTCCACCATTACTACTCTACCTAAGCTTTTAATTGTCATCCATTCCAAAAGTGCTAGAGTATTCAAGAGTTGTACTTTTCGATCTTCAAGTGTTAGAAGATCAACAGTTCTCTTCCTTTCCTTTTGAAGTTGGCGAGCCTTCGTAAGAAAACTCATGTATAAAAAGTTGGCGAGTTCTTCGGATCCAAACTCGTGTTAAAGTTGGTGAGATCTTCGAATCCAAACTCGTGTGTACTATTTTACCATATAGTATGTTTAAGCCAGAGAGAGTTCCGAGACTGGATTGCCTCTAGGGAGGATACCAGGATACATCGCGTGTTTGATTTTCTTACTCTCTCTCTTTTTAATTAAGTAATATAGCTTCTTGTGTTTAAATTATTTTATTTCCCTATTTACCCCCCCTCTAGGGTTCTACAATTGGTGTTAGAGCTTTGTTCTCTTGATTTGGATTTACACCCTTATCAACACATTCCACAATGAGGGACACTCCAAAAATAGACCTCCTCTACTTGATGGAACCAACTATAACTATTGAAAGATTAGGATGAGCATTTATCTGAAGTCCATAGAATTCAATTTATGGGATTGTGTGATAAATGGTCTCCCTACTCCTTCCGGAGTTATTGAGGAGGTTGTATCTGTGTAAAACCCCTAAATTTTTACTACTTTTTTATTTAAATTTTGGTACTGATTTAAAATTTTATTATTGTACGTCGCGTAGTCGTATTGTACGTCGCGTGCGAAATTTTTATTTTTTCGTAATTGCTCGACGAGTGCAAAAATGTGCGAGCGTACATATTTTTAGAAAAACATTTTTTTTATTTTTTATTTTTGAAGTGATATATATAATAATTATTTTACCATTTTACCGAATTTTTAAGTTTGTTATTTTAAGCCTTTTCTTTCTAACATTTATTAATAATAAATTATATTTCATTGTATACTAGAAAAGCATAATTTTGTATAAATAATTATGCATACATATCTCAAAATTAATTATTAGTTTATTTTTAATTAATAATGTAATTTTCGAAATTATTACTATTAGTATTTTTAGAAAACATATTTTGAATTTATTGCGACAATTTAAATCTTGATTTGGACTTTGGATTTATTTAAAATAATATCTATAATTGGAAATTTGAATTATCTTATTTTTAAACTAAAAGAATTTAATTAGATTTAATTTGGATTTGTATTTGGATTGGATTTGATTTATTTTAAATTTATTTAAAAAAGGGGATTTAAATTTTTTCCTAATCCTATCCAATTGGGAATTCCCACATCCTATAAATAGGCAGGTACTCATCCATTATTTTTTTTCCACAAGCCAATTCTCTACAAAATTCTCCACAACCAAAAGTGAGTGCATCGTGTCCATGACCGTGTCCGTGTCCCATCCACTACTTATCTTCCTTTACATATACATATGACTCTTCCCGTCCGACACACCCGGACATCCAAATCCGTGTCTCGTAGGACACAACCCCGACTCGATACAATAAAAACCCTAATCCTAACCCTCTGCCTCCACCACCATCGTCGGAATGCCGCGACCACAGCCCGGTCTCTTCGTCCGCCGAACCCAGCCTCGCCATGGCTGCCCTGGCCGTCATCAGCCACGAAACGACCACCATCTCTTTCGCCATCACATAACCCATAATTCTGGCCAAACGCCACCAGCCCACGCCACCACGCCAACTCCGGCTACCCGCAATCACCGCTCACCCCGTCATCCCGTCGACCCACCAAACTACCCCATCCTCCAATCACCGGTCGGGTCAGACCACGCAGTCTACATGCGACCGGCATCAACACGTCGGGGGTTCCCTCCGCTTGGCTATCCCGGCGAGAACCCCTACCGGAGCTCCTCCGAGGTGCCGTGTTCTGCCGTCGGTCGAGCACCGGAGTAACGCCCCTCCACCTTCACCTCTGGCCAAATTTGCAGCCGTCTACCACACCACCGCCACAACAAACCCCACCGGCCACCAGCACACAAATAAACAAAACAAAAACAAACACCCCCGCCACCACCGTAGCTTACATCCATCTCTCGTCGCCACGGCCTCCGCCTCTCTCTCTGACCGCCGTCGCGCGTGCGTCGACCTCCGTGCGCCGAACTAGCCTCGAACCCCTCCCCGTTCCTCAAAACCCTTCGTCTTGAGCCGCGTCCGCCGCCTCCATGCGCCGCTCCGCCGCTGCGCTCACCATCCACCGCCGATCGAGCCGTTCCTCCATCTCCGCTCCTTCCGCCGCCGGCGACCCCGATCCACCCTCCACCCACGTCCGCTCCACCGCCAGACCACCGACTCCCCCGCGCGCCTCCTCACCGCCTCCCCTTCGCCGCGAGCCGTCGCTTCACTCTCCATCATGCTCCCCTCTTTTCCTTCCACCCGCTCGTATCTCTCTCTCTCTCTCTCTCTCTCCTCCCCTTTCTCTTACTTTTTAGTAATCAAGTGGAGCAGCAGTCCACGGACTCTGCTACACTTTATTCTTTTTATTTTTGTTATTATTATTTGTTTTTTTGTTTGTTTGTTTTTATTTTCTTTGCTGTATTTTGTTTATCTATTTAATTATTTATTTATTTGTTTTGCTAATTATGATGTTATTTTGAACAGCAGTACATGTACTGTACTGCGGTAATTATTATTATTATTATTATATTTACTATTATTAGTATTATTATTTTATTATTACTGTCATTATTATATTGATATATTATATCCTCATTATTATTTTAAAACTTGTTATGATTATGATCTTATTTATTAAAATTTTATTGTATTCTTCTGTTTTATTAAATAAATAGAAATTATTTTGACAACTTAGAGTTTTTATTTAAAAACGACTTCCGATTTTTTGTATTTAATTGAAAGCATATTTTGACTAATAATTTATATTTCAAGTATTATAAAGTATTTCTAAAAACATATATTATTTGACTAAATATTATTTTACTGGTAGTTAAAGAATATTTTCCTAAAAGTATTACTAAATATGTTTTATAAGGCTTTCTAAAATAATTATGAATATTTCTAATAAATCTTCTAAAAAGGAATATATATGAATTATTACGGGACTGTCTTGCTCTAAATCGATTTCCTCTTAGGATTATCTTAATCGTGACCACTCCCAATCTTTCTATTGCTTTGCCAATTCTTTCCTTCCACCTATTGACCCTAATTAATTTAACCCTCATGGACCCGATGGAACCGTCAGTGTCACCACCCGAGGTCACCTTGCATAGTTGTTGCACCGAAGTCGTGGTTCGAGCCACATTGATCATTGCAGTACATCCGGCGTCCTAACAGACAAGACACCTTGCCATTTGCTGTTTATTTATTTTAGCTCATATTTCATGCATTATTTATTTTCTTTATGCAAAATAAACTGTGATACATGGCATAACCTGTTAGAACTTACTGTTCATTTATATTTTCTGATATGTATTATTTTCTTACACATTAAACCTAGATTTAAGGGACCACCTTGTGTGTTGCATTCATTGGCCTTGACACATTGTAACACGAAGTTGTGTGTCGCATGTAGAACACGGACATACGTGACTGGCTGGCCACCGGTGCGTATAAGCCGTGCGATAGGAATAACCGCTAATAGAGGTTGCATGCTAGTTTGACTTAGCGGTTATAGAGGTTACTGTTGTGGATACAACATAGTAGGCATTGGGTGGGGAGGACAATTCCTTAGCGTATGGGCTTCGATGCACTTTCCCTTTTGTAACCCGTGAGCTCCGCCAGAGACGCGGGTCAGATTATCCATGATTACTGACGGCCACTGGCGATTCTGC
Source organism: Iris pallida (assembly GCA_029216955.1). NCBI lineage: Eukaryota > Viridiplantae > Streptophyta > Magnoliopsida > Asparagales > Iridaceae > Iris > Iris pallida. Next base: position 13,557,719 of record JANAVB010040619.1, read on the forward strand.
GGAATGTCATGCTCTTACTGATGGGGCCTGTGGTGCCCAAGGGGGGACCATGCCGATCCTATATAGCCAGGGCCCATGCGTAGGAAGGATTGTTCTTAACTACATTTCACTTAGAACGGTTAGGCACCTTTATCCGTTAGGTATGAGTACTTTTGGTTTGAGTACTTGTATCTGATCGTGGCTTGGAACAATAACTTGTCGCGGATTAGTTCGTCACATCTTGTCCTTGTTTGGTTGTAGGTGTGACTTACTACTTCGATGAGAAGGTATTGAACCTTGTTGGGGTCCGGATACCATATTGGATTCATAGCATGGAAAGATACGTCACCGTGAATTAGTTTACCATCTCTTGTCCTTGTTTGGTTGGGGGGATGGTAAGCTAGTTCAATAGGTGTGTATTGGGCCATGTTATAATTCAATTGACTTATTTATTTGAGCAATATTTATTCAGTTTATATGGCATAATATTATGTGTCTTGTTACGTCCCTCTGAGGACCTTGTTATCTCTCCAGGTGTGTGCTCTTGTCTTTCGCAGATATTCTAGCTCTAGCCGTGGTCCTCTCTATTTCTTCGAGGATGATTGCACTTGTATCGTCTTCGCTTCGCTCGCCAAACTCATTACTTTTTTCATGTATTTTTCCTTTACTTGTTGGTAGTGGATTTGTCTCCGCCCAACATATTATACCAAGACAATTCATAGTTGATTATATGATATATTTTATTTTTGTGGATGAGATTAGTTATAGTTCTACTGCATTCTACAGCTTACGTATATTTATTATACGGCTGGCATGTCTACGTTCCTAGTCCTACGTATTTTGGGACTGGGGCGTTACATATTTTTGTGGTGGCCCATGCAGGTCAAGATAAATTGTTTGGTTACTTTACCGTACCAAGCAAGCCTGCGAATAGGATTAGAAGTCTAGGATCTCATCCACATACTTGACCTTTTCCTCGATTCCATATTCGACCGACTCATCGATTGCATCTTGCTTGATTCCTTCTATCATTATTCTTATCTTTCCTTCGTGCTTGCTAGAGATTGACCCTACTAGATAGATGTCCCAAACACCATTAGTTTAATTCTTTTAAGTTGGGTAGAATGCCTTATGACCTAGCAACCCCTTTGTCCTTGCGACCTATCTTAGCAAGTCTACTTAGATTCTAGAATTTAGAGGACCCTAACCCATCTAGTCAAACAAGGACTTGGACAAGAAGACTATAGGACGACTGTATAGAGACCAACACAGGATATGACTTAGAATCATTCTGCTTTCTTTCAATCTTAATCTCTCGTGCCCATGTTTTTAACATCTTGACTAATGATGCTAATGTAGCCTAGTTTTTGCAAGCTTATTCTTTTATCAAGCTTGTTTCAAGACATATGTTATTTAGGCATGTCCACTAACATATGGTCTAATCAGAACCGGTGCATGATGGTCTGATCAACCAAGTGCACTTTGGTTCGCTTTGATCTATCGTTCTACGTGGATGGGGACATAGCTAAACTTGTCATCTAGAGTTCCATCCGCGACTGCCTTGGTAACTCATTTTGAATTATTCGGTCGCCTTTGAACCACATATTCATATTCGATAACATCTCCTTTGAACTCCTTATTGCTTTTGCCTTCACCTATTTTGAAGGACGAAGGCATTATACTAGAACTTCCTCTAGCCTTCCTATCGAATACGACCATACCATATTATTTTTCTATGATCTAGATCGCGATTTCTTACGGCATGATTTTGTTATCAACTGTCCCCCTTCGATACTCCCTTGTGTCTTCTCACCCCCTCCTAATTCTTAATTTCGAGGACAAAATTCTTTTAAGTTGGGTAGGATGTAAAACCCCTAAATTTCTACTATTTTTTTATTTAAATTTTGGTACTGATTTAAAATTTTATTATTGTACGTCGCGTAGTCGTATTGTACGCCGCGTACGAAATTTTTATTTTTTCGTAATTGCTCGACGAGTGCGAAAATGTGCGAGCGCACATATTTTTAGAAAAATGTTTTATTTATTTTATTTTCGAAGTGATATATATAATAATTATTTTACCATTTTAACGAATTTCTAAGTTTTTTATTTTAAGCCTTTTCTTTCTAACATTTATTAATAATAAATTATATTTTATTGTATACTAGAAAAGCATAATTTTGTATAAATAATTATGCAAACATATCTCAAAATTAATTATTAGTTTATTTTTAATTAATAATGTAATTTTCGAAATTATTACTATTAGTATTTTTGGAAAACATATTTTGAATTTATTGTGACAATTTAAATCTTGATTTGGACTTTGGATTTATTTAAAATAATATCTATAATTGGAAATTTGAATTATCTTATTTTTAAACTAAAAGAATTTAATTAGATTTAATTTGGATTTGTATTTGGATTGGATTTGATTTATTTTAAATTTATTTAAAAAGGGTATTTAAATCTTTTCCTAATCCTATCCAATTGGGAATTCTCACATCCTATAAATAGGCAGGTACTCATCCATTATTTTTTTTCCACAAGCCAATTCTCCACAAAATTCTCCACAACCAAAAGTGAGTACATCGTGTCCATGACCGTGTCCGTGTCCCATCCACTACTTATCTTCCTTTACATATACATATGACTCTTCCCGTCCGACACACCCGGACATCCAAATCCGTGTCTCGCAGGACACAACCCCGACTCGATACAATCAAAACCCTAATCCTAATCCTAACCCTCTGCCTCCACCACCATCGTCGGAATGCCGCGACCACAGCCCGGCCTCTTCGTCCGCCGAACCCAGCCTCGCAATGGCCGCCCTGGCCGTCATCAGCCATGAAACCACCACCATCTCTTTCGCCATCACATAACCCATACCTCCGGCCAAACGCCACCAGCCCACGCCACCACGCCAACTCCGGCTACCCGCCATCACCGCTCACCCCGTCATCCTGTCGACCCACCAAACTACCCCATCCTCCAATCACCGGTCGGGTCAGACCACGCAGTCTACATGCGACCGGCAGCAACACGTCGGGGGTTCCCTCCGCTTGGCTATCCCGACGAGAACCCCTACCGGAGCTCCTCCGAGGTGCCGTGTTCTGCCGTCGGTCGAGCACCGGAGTAACGCCCCTCCACCTTCACCTCCGGCCAAATTTGCAGCCGTCTACCACACCACCGCTACAACAAACCCCACCGGCCACCACCACACAAATAAACAAAACAAAAACAAACACCCCCGCCACCACCGTGGCTTACCTCCATCTCTCGCCGCCACGGCCTCCGCTTCTCTCTCTGACCGCCGCTGCGCGTGCGTCGACCTCCGCGCGCCGAGCCTGCCTCGATCCCCTCCCCGTTCCTCCAAAACCTCCGCCTGGAGCCGCGTCCGCCGCCTCTTTGCGCCGCTCCGCTGCTGCGCTCACCATCCACCGCCGATCGAGACGTTCCTCCATCTCCGCTCCTTCCGCCGCCGGCGACCCCGATCCACCCTCCACCCGCGTCCGCTCCACCGCCAGACCACCGACTCCCCCGCGCGCCTCCTCACCGCCTCCCCTTCGCTGCGAGCCGCCGCTTCACTCTCCATCCTGCTCCCCTCTTTTCCTTCCACCCGCTCGCATTTCTCTCTCTCTCTCCTTCCCTTTCTCCTACTTTTTAGTAATCAAGTGGAGCAGCAGTCCACGGACTCTGCTACACTTTATTCTTTTTATATTTGTTATTATTATTTGTTTTTTTGTTTGTTTGTTTTTCTTTTCTTTGTTGTATTTTGTTTATCTATTTAATTAATTATTTATTTGTTTTGCTAATTATGATGTTATTTTGAACAGCAGTACATGTACTATACTGTGGTAATTATTATAATTAATAATAATAATAATAATAATAATAATAATATTATTATTATATTTACTATTATTCGTATTATCATTTTATTATTACTGTTATTATTATATTGATATATTATATCCTTATTATTATTTTAAAACTTGTTATGATTATGATCTTATTTATTAAAATTTTATTGTATTCTTCTGTTTTATTAAATAAATAGAAATTATTTTGACAACTTAAAGTTTTTATTTAAAAATGACTTCCGATTTTTTGTATTTAATTGAAAGCATATTTTGACTAATAATTTATATTTCAAGTATTATAAAGTATTTCTAAAAACATATATTATTTGACTAAATATTATTTTACTGGTAGTTAAGGAATATTTTCCTAAAAGTATGACTAAATACGTTTTATAAGGCTTTCTAAAATAATTATGAATATTTCTAATAAATCTTCTAAAAAGGAATATATGTGAATTATTACGGGACTGTCTTGCTCTAAATCGATTTCCTCTTAGGATTATCTTAATCGTGACCACTCCCAATTTTTCTATTGCTTTGCCAATTCTTTTCTTCCACCTATTGACCCTAATTAATTTGACCCTCATGGACCCAATGGAACCGTCAGTGTCACCACCCGAGGTCACCTTGCATAGTTATTGCACCGAAGTCGCGGTTCGAGCCACATTGGTCATTGCAGTACATCAGGTGTCCTAACAGGCAAGACACCTTGCCATTTGCTGTTTATTTATTTTAGCTCATATTTCATGTATTATTTATTTTTTTTATGCAAAATAAACTGTGATACATGGCATAACCTGTTAGAACTTACTGTTCATTTATATTTCCTGCTATGTATTATTTTCTTACACATTAAACCTAGATTTAAGGGACCACCTTGTGTGTTGCATTCATTAGCCTTGACATGTTGTAACACGAAGTTGTGTGTCGCATATAGAACACGGACATGCGTGACTGGTCGGCCACCGGTGTGTATAAGCCGTACGATAGGAATAACCGCTAATAGAGGTTGCATGCTAGTTTGACTTTGCGGTTATAGAGGTTACTGTTGTGGATACAACATTAGTAGGCATTGGGCAGGAAGGACAATTCCTTAGCGTATGGGCTTCGATGCACGTTCCCTTTTGTAACCCGTGAGCTCAGCCGGAGAATCGGGTTAGATTACCCATGATTACTGACGGCCACTGGCGATTCTGCGGAACGTCATGCTCTTACTGATGGGGCCTCTGGTGCCCAAGGGGGGACCATGCCGATCCTATTTAGCCAGGGCCCATGCGTAGGAAGGATTGTTCTTAACTACATTTCACTTAGAATGGTTAGGCACCTTTATCCGTTAGGTATGAGTACTTTTGGTTTGAGTACTTGTATCTGACCGTGGCTTGGAACAATAACTTGTCGCGGATTAGTTCATCACATCTTGTCATTGTTTGGTTGTAGGTGTGACTTACTACTTCGATGAGAAGGTATTGAACCTTGTTGGGGTCCGGATACCATATTGGAATCATAGCATGGAAAGATACGTCACCGTGAATTAGTTTACCATCTCCTGTCCTTGTTTGGTTGAGGGGATGGTAAGCTAGTTCAATAGGTGTGTATTGGACCATGTTATAATTCAATTGACTTATTTATTTGAGCAATATTTATTCAGTTTATATGGCATGATATTATGTGTCTTGTTACGTCCCTATAAGGACCTGGTTATCTCTCCAGGTGTGTGCTCTTGTCTTTGGCTGGTATTCTAGCTCTAGCCGTGGTCCTCTCTATTTCTTCGAGGATGATTGCACTTGGATCGTCTTCGCTTCGCTCGCCAAACTCATTACTTTTCTCATGTATTTTTCCTTTACTTGTTGGTAGTGGATTTGTCTCCGTCCAACATATTGTACCAAGATAATTCATAGTTGATTATATGAAATCTTTTATTCTTGTGGATGAGATTAGTTATGGTTCTACTGCATTCTACAGCTTACGTATATTTATTATACGGCTGGCATGTCTACGTTCCTAGTCCTACGTATTTTAGGACTGGGGCGTTACAATCTGACACCCTTAGGGACAAACTCACTGAGAATATCAAGAAGCTTGCTAGTCGAGATGCTAAGGCGAAGAACGCTCTTTACTGTGCTCTCGATAGCAGTGAATTCAATAGAATCTCTACTTGTAAGACTTCTAATGAGATTTAGAAGTTGCTTGAAGTCACACACGAGGGAACATCACAAGTAAAAGAATCAAAGATTAGTAGACTCACACAAGAATATGAGTCTTTTAAGATGAAATAAGATGAGTCTATTACTTTCATGTTTACTCGTTTCGGTGATATCATTAACCCTCTTTCTTCTCTTGGTAAGGAATATCCTGCTCATGAAAAGATCAGGAAAATCCTCAGAGGATTGACTAAAGGATGGAGTCCTAAAGCTACCACCATCATTGAAGGGAACGACCTGACAATCATGAACCTTGAGACCCTCATGGGGAAGCTTATGACTCATGAACTTGACATGAAAGATCAAGAGGAATCTTCCATGCAAGAGAAAGAGAAGGAGAAGGCCAAAGAAGGAGAAGTCTCTGGCTCTCAAAATTATAAAATCCTACTCAAAGGATAGCTCCGACGACAACGAGTCGGATGATGATGAAGAAATAGCTCTCACAGCTAAGCACTTCCGAAAGTTCCTCAAGTTCAACGAAGCCAACCGCTTTAGACGGGACAACAATGAAGATCCGGCGTGCTACCAATGCAGAAGAACCGGTCACATCAAGAGAGATTGCCCTATGACAAGAAAAGACTCTAGTAAGTACGAGAAGCCTAGCAAAGGAAGCTCTTCCTCCAGAAAATTTGCCAACACCAGCATTTGGTGTGAGAGCGATGCTAGCGATTCAGACAACGACAAAGATTGCAAACATAATACAAACATTTGTCTCATGGCAACTGATGAGGTACTTGGTGATCTCTCTTTAAATACTTTCACTTATGATGACTTAGAAAATACTATTCTTGAACTACATGAAGAAAACAAAGGTGTTAAAAATAAATACAAGAAATCTCTAAAAGAGGTTGATGCACTTCAACTAGAAGTAGAAAGACTCTCTAACATCATTATTAATGTAAAAGAAAAATCTCATGCTTCCGACACGGATGAGATAGAGTCTTTGCGACTCAAGTTTCAAGAATCTCTAATCACCATTAAGAAAAAGGATGATGAGATTCAATCCCTCAGAAGGGCTTATGATTTTGCTATGCATAAAGTTCAAGCTGCAAATTGAAGAAAGTATGATACTTATACTAAGTATAATGATCTTCTTCTGCAGAGTAAGAAACTAGGTGATAAGAACACTACTCGCACACATGCTCAAAGGCACGCCTACACTCATCACTCTACTAGTCACAACTCTTACATGGACAAGAATACTACACACAAGGCCTATCCTAACACAAGGAGAGGACCCTTTGTTAGGAAGAACACCTCACACCATGCCTTCTATTATCATCATCATAACACTCATAATAGAACTCCTTGCACTAAAGCTTCATATGTGCATAACACTCTCACATTTTCTTCTAAATCTTCTATGTTGTGCAACTATTATGTCTTGCTTGGACATACTTCTAATTATTGTCTGACTAGGAAACAAGTTGATATGAAAGTTTATAAATGGATTCCTAAGACTAACAATCAAGGACCCAAACAATCATAGGTACCAAAATGTTCATCTTCAACTTATGTTATAGGTGAAGAATCCTTCTCATGCTAGAAGCAAGTGGATCCTCGATAGCGGTTGTTCACGGCACATGACCGGTGATGCTTCACTTTTTACAACGCTATCGATGAAGAAGGAAGGACATGTATCCTTCGGTAACAATCTAAAAGGCCATATCATAGGAAATGGTAATATCGGTTCCCCTCCTTATCTTTGTATTAAGAATGTTTGTCTTGTTACAAATATCAAACACAATCTTCTTAGTATTAGTCATCTTACGGATAATGGTTATGATATTAAGTTTGTTAAACTCAAATGCTTCATTACCGATAGCTCTAGTGGATCTACAGTATATGAAGGCATTAGAGAAAACAACATCTATGTTCTATATCTTGTCGAAGGTACTAATAATGACAGGTGCTTAGTTACAAAGAACGACGAAAGTTGGCTTTGGCACATGAGGCTCGGACACGCCAACATGGATACCACTTCCCGTCTTGCAACCAAGAAGCTTGTATGAGGACTTCCAAGTATCCCCTTCAAAAAGGATATGGTGTGTGAGAATGTGAGAAAAGTAAGTTGACCAAGTTATCCTTCAAATCCATCAACTCTGTGAGTACCACTAGACCACTTCAACTTATTCATATGGATTTATTTGGTCCTAGTAGAGTAGCTAGTCTTGGAGGCAAACTTTATGCTTTTGTTTTGGTTGATAATTTTTCGAGATTTACTTGGATTATTTTTCTTGCTTGTAAAAGTGACACTTTTCGTAAATTTGTTACATTTTGTAAACGTGTTCAAATGAGAAAGGCTTTTCTATTAACAAGATTAGAAGTGATCATGGAGGAGAATTTGACAATCCTAATTTTAAAAAATTTTGTAAAAAGAATGGTTTTGGTCATGATTTTGCTTGCCCTCGAACTCCTCAACAAAATGGTGTTGTGGAGAGAAAGAATAGAACCCTTGGCGATATGGCCCGGGTTATGTTAAACCAATATAAGCTCCCTCAATATTTTTGGGCGGAAGCCGTAAACACGGTATGTCATGTTATAAATAGGGTCTTCATTAGACCTATTTCTAAAAAGACTCCTTATGAGCTTTGGTTTGACAAAATTACCTCTATTGAATATTTTAAAGTTTTTGGATGCAAATGTTTTATTTTGAATACCAAGGACAACCTAGGCAAGTTTGAAGAAAAAGCTTATGAAGGTATTTTCCTTGGCTACTCAATACATAGTAAAGGTTTTCGTATCTTTAATAAAAGAAGTCTTGTTGTCGAAGAGTCAATTAATGTCTCTTTTGATGAACTTAACTCTTCTACATCATCCTCATCCGATAATATTGATGACATCTCTTTTGGTTTGGAGAACTCTTCTATTGGAGATGCTCGTCCTTCTTCATCTAACAATAAAATTTTGACCCCTCCAACAAAAGATTCTCCACCACTCGAGCCTTCTTAAGAGGATCTCCCAAAGGAATGGAGATTTGTCCCTAATCATCCTAAGGAGCTTATCATTGGGGATCCTTCTTTCCGTGTAAGCACTAGATCCTCCACTCGTGATCTTTGTGCAAACGTGACTTTTATTTTCCAAATAGAGCCTAAAAATATTAATGATGCTTTTTATTATGAATTTTGGATGATAGCGATGCAAGAAGAGCTAAATCAATTTGAGCAAAACAAGGTTTGGGAACTTGTCCCTAAACCTGACAACCACCCCATTATTGGAACTAAATGGGTGTTTCGCAATAAACTAAATAAAGATGGGTTAGTGACTCGTAACAAATCCCGATTGGTTGCTCAAGGCTATAACCAAGAGGAAGGCATTGACTACGATGAAACCTATGCTCCGGTTGCTCGTCTTGAATCCATTCATATGTTATGTGCTTTTGCTTGCTTTAATGATTTTAAACTCTTTCAAATGGATGTTAAAAGTGCTTTTCTAAATGGTATTATTGAAGAGGAAGTTTATGTTAAACAACCACCTCGCTTTGAAGATTTTTAATTTCCTCATCACGTTCTCAAACTACACAAAGCCCTTTATGGCCTCAAACAAGCACCTCGTGCTTGGTATGAGCGCCTTAGTTCCTTTCATATTTCCCACAATTTTTTTAAGGGCAAAGTCGACACCACACTTTTCATCAAATCCCTTAATGGCACTCTTTTATGAGTTCAAATTTATGTCGATGACATTATTTTTGGTTCTACTAACAATGTACTTTGTGTAGAATTTGCTAAAGTAATACAGGATAAATTTGAAATGAGAATGATGGACGAACTATCATTCTTTTTGGGCTTGCAAATCAAACAAGGACCCAAAGGAACCTTCATCAATCAAGCAAAATATACAAAGGATCTCCTCAAGCGTTTTGAACTTGACTCATCCAAATCAATGAGGACTCCTATGGCAACAACGACAAAGCTTGACAATGATAAAGATGGTACTTCGGTTGACATTCGTAAGTATCGAGGTATGATCGGTAGCTTACTTTATCTAACTGCTAGCCGACCTGATATCATGTTTAGTGTATGTCTTTGTGCACGATACCAAGCAAATCCAAAGGAATCGCACTTATGTGCTATAAAGCGTAATTTTTGATATCTTAAAGGCACTATTAATATGGGCCTTTGGTATCCGAAATCTTCATCCTTTGAGCTTCACGGCTTCTCGGATGCAGATTTTACCGGATGAAAAATTGACCGAAAAAGCATTAGCGGCACATGTCAATTCCTTGGGAAATCCTTGGTATCGTGGTTTAGTAAGAAATAAAACTCTGTTGCTCTTTCAACCACTGAGGCCGAATATATAGCGGTCGGATGCTGTTGTGTACAAATTCTTTGGATGTCACAAACACTTGTAGACTATGGAATTTCTTCTACTTGTACCTCTATTAAATATGATAATACTAACTCGATAAATCTGACGAAAAACCCAATTTGTCACTCCCGCACGAAGCACATTGAGATTAGACACCATGTTCTTCGTGACCATCAACAAAAGGGGGATATCCGCGTTGATTTTATTGACACAACTTATCAGTTAGCCGATATTTTCACCAAACCACTCCCGAAGGATCATTTCGTCTTTCTTTGCCAAGAATTAGGCATCATTCATTTGGACACTTAGCTCATCTCCAACGACACACCGACGGTATACGACGACATACCGACAGCATGCCGATTTTCGTTCAGAATTAAGTTCTGTGCCCAAAATCGGTATACCGTCGGCATACATCGGTATACCGACGGTATGCCGTTTGAGGCGGACAGCTGCTATCAAATCTGCATCGGGCCCCACCATCTCTTCCACTATTCCTTTTTTCCTCTTTCCTCATTAACTACCCATCAAATCACCCTCTATATCTCATTAACTACCCATCTAATCTCCTCCTCTTTCCCATAACTTCCCATCCCACCCTTTCCACTACTTTCATTATCTACATTCATCATTCATTTTTCAAAACTTCCCCCTATTTTCTCCCTCCATCACTCTTCATCATTTTTTAAAAACCCCTTATGTTTTGCAGTTGTCTTTATCACTCTCATGGAGGAGAGTTTTATCTTTGTTTTCTGTAGTGTCAAGCATGAACCAACTTTCCAATTCTAATATATGCATGCTTTTGTCTATCATACTATTTTTCCTATTTATTGCTATATTTTTTTTTACTTATTTTCCATCTATGACTAAGTGACAAAGGAGAAGAAAACGTATTAAGGGGGAGTTGTCTACCTACGGGGGAGTCACTCTTTGAAGATGCTATCTCTCTGTTTTGTCAATTATCAAAATAGGGGAGATTGTTGGCACAGTTTATTTTGATAACATTAACAGCATCTTCGTAGTCTAGTTTTCTCTGTATTTTAGATTAATATTTTTCAAAAGCTCTACTACATAAAGTTTGTCCATTCAAGCCAAGTCATTAAAGCCTTAAAGACTGAAGAAAAGACCAGCGATCCTTAAAGACGGCTCTCAACACTTCAAGATATCGAATCTGTACAAGGTCTAGGTCTTTCTGTAAATACTTAAGGTTGGATGACAAAACGAAAAGCTCTTCTATTTTTTCAGTCAAAAATCAATGTCTAAAAGAACGGCATACCGACGGTATACTACGGCATACCGACGGTATACTACGGCATACCGACGGTATACCGTTTTGTTGGACACAAAACGTTCTGTGACAAATATCGGCGTGCCGACAGTATACTACGGCATACCGACGGTATACCATTTTGTTAGCCATAAAACGTTCTATAAAAAATATCGGAATACCAACGGTATACTACGGCATACCGACGGTATACCGTTTTGTGAGCCATAAAATGTTCTGTGACAAAACATCGGCATACCGACGGTATACTATGGCATACCGACGATATACCATTTTGTTAGCCACAAAATGTTCTGTGACGAACATCAGTATACTGACGGCATACCGCAGCATACCGACGGTATACCGGTTCATCTAATTTGATTTTTGAATGGACGAATACTAGCATTAATTGCTAGCATTAAATGCTCTCCAACGGATATAATTATTACCGTTACTGTTCAGAACGGTATACCGACGGCATGCCGGTCCTTACCAACGGTATGCCGTCTGGGCTATATTCAGGAGCATTAATTGCTACATACTCTTGGTTTCTTTATAAATGGATGCCTTCTCTCTCTTGAAGGCTTATCCACTCAAGCCATAAAATTTCCAACAACCAAGAGCTCCACCATTACTACTCTACCCAAGCTTTTAATTGTCATCCATTCCAAAAGTGTTAGAGTATTCAAGAGTTGTACTTTTCGATCTTCAAGTGTTAGAAGATAAATAGTTCTCTTCCTTTCCTTTTGAAGTTGGCGAGCCTTCGTAAGAAAACTTGTGTGTAAGAAGTTGGCGAGTTCTTTGGACCCAAACTCGTGATGAAGTTGGCGAGTTCTTCGGATCCAAACTCGTGTGTACTATTTTACCAAATAGTATATTTAAGCCGGAGAGAGTTCCGGGACTGGATTGCCTCTAGGGAGGATACCAGGATACATTGCATGTTTGATTTTCTTACATTTTGGAGGATGTGGCCGTGGTCGTGGGGGTCGACGGGGTGGTCGAAGAGGTTATCGGGCGAACCTGCTGGTAGTATAAGGGAATAAGGAAGGTGGTGGTACATTTACTAAAAGGGATCAGGTATTGATGGACATGCTGGAGGCACTCAGGAGGAAGCAGAGAGCATCAAATAATGGAGACAGGAGGAGTAGAACCGAAGAGGCGTCCACCTCATTCTTCGCTGGAGGCAACATCGCCATGTATGCCCATCCATCAGAAGGTACTGACGACTCACTCACCCTTACATCTATATCTTTCCTTACATCGTCAGACTGGATTATCGACTTGGGGGCCTCTTGACATGTAACGGAGAATGTTAGTGAGTTCTCCTCCTACTCTCACCTATCATCGACAGACAACATTCAAACAGCTGATGGTAATTTCCAGCCAGTGATCGGTAAGGGTACTATAAATTGTACAGGTTCAGTAAAATTACCAATGTTTTGCATGCTCTATCTTTTCCAGTCAGTCTTTTGTCCATCAGTTCTATAATCCTCCAACTAAAATATATTATCTCTTTTGATATTCCTAAGGTGATCTTTCAGAAGAAAGAGACGGGACAAAGACTTGGGACTGGCATTTGGCATGAGGGGCTCAGGTACTTCGATCGAGAAGGGCTGGATTCAGCATTGGTGTCTATGACAGAGAAGGCAAGAATGCGAGGACTGAAGATGAGTGCCGAGGATACATTAATACTCTACCACAAGAGGTTGGGACACTCCTCTTTTGCTACTATAAGTAAATTGTATCCAGCTATTTATGAAAAAACAAATAAGGAGAAACTAGTATATAATGCATGTGATTTAGGCAAACTTACTAGGAGCTCATATGTTAATACGGGTCATAGGAGCTCATCTGCTTTTGATGTAATACATTCTGATGTTTGGGGGCCATACGCCATTACTACTATGAATGATTACAAGTATTTTGTTTCCTTCATTGATTGTTCTTCTCGTGTCACTTGGCTGTATTTGGTGAAGAATAAGAGTGATGTATTTACATATTTTCAGGACTTTCATAAACATGTCCAGATTCAGTACATGGCAGTGGTGAAGGTACTGAGGTCTGATAATAGGATAGAGTATACCAACAGAGCACTTGCGGAGTACTTGTCAGCCCAAGGAATACAACATCAGGCCACCTGTGTATATGCACTAGCACAAAACGGAGTAGCAAAAATGAAGAACATACACCTTCTAGATGTGGCAAGAAGCATGATGATCGATATAAATGTCCCGCATAATCTGTGGGGACATGTAGTATTGACAGCAACTCAACTAATCAATAGGATACCTTCGAAGGTACTGGGATGGAAGTCTCCATGTAAAATATTACAAGAAAGTAATAGTGGGATACCCCCACTGAAGGTGTTTGGTTGCGTATGTTTTGTGAAGGACAACAGACCGTCAGTTGGAAAACTTGATCCTAGAGCAGACAAGTGCATCTTCGTGGGCTACTCGATGACTCAGTAGGGGTATATATGCTGGAGCCCAGTAGAGAAGAAGAAATTTGTGAGCATAGATGTTCACTTCAGGGAGCATGAGCCATACTACAGTCAGCAGGGAACCTCAAACAACTCACCTGATACAGCGAGTATGAGGCGAGAGGGGGAGATTAGTGAAAGCCTGATGACCGATTAGGAGTATGGCATGGAGGCGCGGTTGAGGAGGAGCAGGAAGGTAAAGAGGAACATGGGAAGGAGATGAGAGGTGTTAGGCCCACGGCTCAGGAGGAGATACTTACCGACAGCAGAAGAGGGAAGCAAATTGCAGTACCAGTACCTACAGTGCCAGTGCCAAGTCCTTTGTCTGCGTCCGTCTCGACTCCTGAGACACCTATACCACCTCCAGAATCCCCTTCAGGTGATATCATTCTTTCTACTCCTCCCACACCATTATCAGTGCAGAGGACCACTCACAGCAATGCAAAAAAAAACTTCTCCTAGATATGGTTGTAACCTTGCTCAGTTTGTTTCATATGATCATATCTCGTATTCTCATAGAGCATTCAATACATCTTTGGAGTCTTTGGATAGTATTACTTTACCTAACAATTGGCAGGTTGCCAAGAACGATCCAAAGTAAAAAGCGGCAATGCACGAGGAGTTGGGGGCTCTTGAGAAGAACTACACTTGAAAGCTATAAAACTGCCAGAAGGAAAGAAAGCAGTCGGATGCAAGTGGATCTTTACTGTAAAGCAGAATCCAGATGGACAGGTTGGGTGCTATAAAGCTCGAATGGTGACAAAAGGATACAGTCAGACGTACGACATTGACTATGATGAGACCTTTGTACCAATGGCGAAGATGAGCACTGTCAGGATCCTGATTTCTCTAGCAGCGAATAGTGGATGGAAGCTACACCAACTGGATGTGAATAATTTATTTCTTCATAAAGATTTAGTGAAGGAGGTGTACATGGAGATACCACCAGAATTTGGCATCAATCAGACAGTAGGCAAGGTCTGCAGGTTGAAGAATTCCCTCTATGGACTAAAATAGTCTCCTCGAGCGTGGTTTTACAGATTCAGAAGGGCGATGATAGGAATGGGATAACGACATATCAATGTTGATCATACTGTGTTCTTCCGTCGGAGTGGAGGCCATATCACCATGCTTGCGGTACATGTGGATGATATGATTATCACAAGAGATGATGAGTAGGAGATCGCCCGACTCAAAGGAAAGCTTGGCAAGGAATTCGAGGTGAAGGTCCTTGGCCTTCTTCGGTACTTCCTTGGAATTGAGATTGCTCGAGAAGGAGAGAGGATTGTTCTTTCTCAGAGGAAATATACACTGGACCTTCTTACGGAGACAAGAATGTTGGGATACAAACCCGCAGTGACAACGATAGATCAGAGGTTTAAGTTGGATGATGAGGTTGGAGAACCAGTTGACCAGAATAGATACGAGATTACTGGTGGACAAGTTGATTTATTTAAGTCACACCCATTCTGATATCTGCTTTACAGTAAGTGTGGTGAGCCACTACATGCATGACCTACGGAAGGGTCATATGGATGCAGTATACCAGATTCTGAGATACTTGAAGGGTGCCCCCGGAAAGGGACTGATATTCAGAAAGAATAATCATGTGGGCATCGAGGGCTACTGTGATTCTGACTGGGCTAGCTGTGCTGATGACAAGATGTCTACCTCGGGATACTACATATTTGTAGGAGGCAACTTGGTCTCTTGGAGGAGTAAGAAGCAATCAGTGGTAGCCAGATCGACAGCTGAAGCGGAGTACAGAGCTATGGCCTTGGGAGTTACAGAACTGCTATGATTGAAGAATATGCTGGTAGAGCTAAAGCTGGATCAAGGAGCTAAGATGAATCTGTAGTGTGATAACCAGTCAGCTTTTAGTATCGCCAACAATCCAATACATTATTACAAGAGCAAACACATCGAGATCGATAGGTTCTTCATCAAGGAGAAGTTGGATCGTGGACTACTGGAGCTAGGCCACGTTCCAACCAAGAATCAGGTAGCAGACGGACTAACCAAGGGACTTAGCTATGTGAACATGATTAGAGGATGGACAAGATAGGCTTAGTGAATATCTTTCGCCCATCTTGAAGGGAAGTGTTGGTATATTTGGTATTAGAATAAGTGTATTGGTATATTTGATATTAGAATAAGTATATTGAAATATCTTGTTGGTATATTTGGTAGGTCAGAATATGCCACATGATATTCCACAGAGGGTTTAATGTAATGAGGAGGATTATAAGGCTATATATAGCCAAGAGACTATCAATAAAATCATAAAAAATATTCAACAGCCCACATACCTTAAAAGAGAATTCTCATATAAGGCTTGAACTAATTCCAATTATCAATACCTCATGATCCCTCCTCCTAACCGATGTGGGACTAAATTACCAACTCCATTATCACCCCTCATTTGAGCGCTCAACCCGAAACGAGATACAACCCAAGAATCTCTACATTAGCTCGTTTCCACTAGCTGAATAACTTTAACACCGTGCTACATTTGTCTGTTTTCGCTAGCCAAGCAACCTTAGCACCCCTGCTACCTTTTTGTTCGTTCTCGCCAGCCGAACAATCTTAGCACTCCTTGCTACCTTTTTTATTTGTTCCCGCCAGCCGAGCACCTAGGATATCCAACATATCACAGAACCAAACTTGACACTTACATCCATACCACCATTGTGTGCCAACCACAACGTCTTGCTCCATATTGGGCTCGTCAAACCCACCTTTGGAGTCAATTTGTGTAGTTGATGCTCCTACTCCACCTTGAGAAGAGCCCGTATAATCTAATTATAAATATGAACGTTCAGCACCATCTATCTCGAACTAATTAGAGCCGCCCAAACTAGCCCCGTAACCATGGGCTCTGATACCACTTGTTGGGAACGCAGTGTTACCAAAACCGGAGTTGGCCCATGAGGTGCGATAATGAATTGGGCCCATATGCCTTAAAAGTGAATTCTTATATAAGGCTTGAACCAATTCCAATTATCTACACCTCATGATCCCACCTCCTAACCGATGTGAGACTAAATTACCAAATCTATTCTTACCCCCAATTTGAGCGCTCAACTGGAAACGAGATACAACCCAACACACGCTGAGTCTGAGGGTTGCCCAAACAGAATAGGGTTGTCCAAGTCCCAAGTCTTTTCTGGCTTACCCCAGGATCGGCCCTGCCCAACTTAAAAGAAAGATTATGAAATTAGGTACCATTCACATTTATAAGTTACTCCAAGTAATCAATACAAGGATCAGGTACAATAAGTTAGTCCATGCAATCAGTACAAGGGTCATGCAGAATATAGTTATAATTTATATAAAGTTACCGAGTTTACCAACTATATCAACCATGGTGTTGGATAATACAAATATAACCCTCAAC
This sequence comes from Iris pallida, assembly GCA_029216955.1. NCBI lineage: Eukaryota > Viridiplantae > Streptophyta > Magnoliopsida > Asparagales > Iridaceae > Iris > Iris pallida. Next base: position 13,575,216 of record JANAVB010040619.1, read on the forward strand.
TCTCACTCACAACTCTAGAGTTTTAGTATAGTTACTTGTTACCAGACCACTCATGTTCGACCCGTAGCCTCATTTTAAGCAGATTTAAGAAAGATTTTTTTTGAATATTAGTTTAAATCTACTATATAAGTCACGTGAGTCTCGTGAATTGCTTAGAGTTTCCCCAAATTAATAGAAAATAGGCGTTGCATGTAACTCTATGTGGAAAAGGGGGCAGGACTGCAAACTTTAGTGTTTAGAGCATTACATTGTCTGAGGTGATAGGGTGAGCAAGGAACAACTACCTAGCTAAGATCTTGTCAAAAGGCTAGACTAGTTCCTTTCCGACGTCCTCCATTTATTTAGATATTGGGACAAGGCAATCCCAAGGAAATCATAGGTTGGCTCCCAGATCCATCTCGGTTGTCATCCTCCTCTTGAGAGGGTTTGGTCCTTGAGTGAAGGATCAGACCTATCTTGAACCGGGACCAAGCACAATGGATAATATCATCATCATTGTTCAGGAATTAATTCACACCTCAAACAAGAAGAAGGGTCGCAAATAGGATATGCTTATTATGTTGGATGTGGCTACTTAATCATTTAATCAAAGATTTGGTTGGTTCGAGTCCTAATTCTCCCTACATTAGTGGTGCTTGCATTTCTTATGCAATTTTTATCTTTCGATCTTCTCTATGGAATATAAATCTTGTTACTGATATTTCTTTTCGTGTCTATCTGGATCTGTATGGTCTACACTATCTTCTTTGGAACCAACTTAAATGTCCTAAGCCAACCTTAGAAATCTTAATGTTATAATGCCTTTCAAATCCTCCTAGCCATTATTCTACTGCAATAATTATTGCTAAGTATCAGAAGAACTCAAACAAAATAGGAATTAAGATGCCCGAAGGAAGGGCATGGATGGCATGCCAGGGAGACTCTCATTCTTTATTTAGAATCCGCGCTTGAATGAAGTGTTGTAGTAACATTCACATCGCAGAGGCAACATGTCCATTTTCGCAACTTTTATCTAACTTTCAGGCAGATAAAGAAGTTCAGGCTAGTGACATCAACTATAAGCTATTGGCCTTTGTGATGGCTGACGGCTAGGTCAGGGTTCTTTCAATTTCTTTATTAGAAATTGCGACCTCTACCACCGTTGAAGTTAACCCCCTCTTTCCTTGAGCCTTCACCAGCACTCTCTTTCCCTCTCAATGTTTTCTTCCCTCTTCATGTAACGCCCTAGTCCCATAATACATAGGATTAAGTACGTCATCATGCCAGCTGCACATATACGAAGAATACACCAATATGTGGTATCCTCGTATTTATACATAAACCGTAAATAATATAACATGATAAGCCACAATATAAATAACTATATCTCATCCACAGCTCAACACAGAATGAATAATAAGTCTCAATAATAAAAGAAGTCAAGAGATAGCCGGGTGGACATACCCACTACAAACAGCTATGAAAAATAGTCTCAACTAGATGGAGTCCAACCTCCTCAAAACAGAAAGATGAAGATAAAAAGATGTCCACTACATAGTCTCAGATAACAAAAAAAACTAAGTATCAGCGGGAGATGCCTCGTCATCGACGTAAGAAGGATCCAAAGCTGCTCCCTACTCCTGGGGATAGTCCTGCTCATCTAATCATGGAGAGATCACCAGGTCCTTAGAGGGACGTAACAAGATACAGAAAAATATGCTGAAATAACTGAATGTGTAAACAAGCAACTATGACACTACAGGTTCTCCTAACCGTCTATGTGAGATGCACTTTGAGGACAAAATTCTATGCAGGGGCTGTAGGATCAACAGAGTAAATAAAGAATGGCAGTAAGTAGCGTTCATCCGAGTCGTTATCGGTCAGAAGCAAAAAGTAGCGCTTATACGAGTTACTATCGGCCCACAAATGTGTGTAAAAATGTAAATGTAGTCCCTACACTAGTAGCTGTCCTCTTCCCCAATGCTCCTGTCCAAAGATGTATCTACAACCTGTCCAGTTGGCAACTGCTATGGCTTCTAACTCGGCACACTAATAGCAGTTACCTCCAATCCGTCGCACGACCCATATGTACCGATGGCCAGTCGAGTACACAGGTCCGTATCCTATATGAACTCACTCATCACGTGATACACATGTGTCAAAGCCGTAGGAGATATAAAAATATCCCAGACTCATAAGGTGGTCATCTAACACTAGGTCGATATACATAATAAAGTATAAAATAACGAAAATGACTAAATCTAGTGGCCTGCACCCAAGTGTGACTTGGACACACAATATAAACAAAATAACAATAAGAGAAAGAAATATGCAATAATAAGATATACTGAAAATAAATGAGCACAATCAGAATCTATGGCAAGGTATACTTACCTGTGGTGCGAGAAAGGCAATCCAACAGTCGCAAGCGGCAGCACCAAAAACTCACAATTCACAGATAACTCCGGATGATGAAACAAACATCAAAAATGTTTTCGGTGTAAAAGATATCTCTAAAAAATGCCTGTCCGAAAGTCAAATTCCGAAACAAGGGCCAAATCATAATTTTGGGTCAAAACGATGTCCTCCATTAGACCCGCTTTGCACCGAAATACGTGCCAATGTCTACGGTATTTAAAGTCGTCAAACTACATGTCTAAAAATTTGGTTTGAGGAGACGAACCCAACAATATGTCAAATTTCAGATTTCGATGGGCCGTGCACAAAATCGTCCATTGGAGCGATTTACGGGCCCGCCAATCTGGCATTCCGATCAACCTTCTCAGAATCAGACCAAACTTGACATATAGGACCAGAAGAATGATACGGTCCTACTGGCACAAGTTTCGTGTCGATCCGACGAACTTGTACGAAGTTATGGCCTATAGAAGCATGGAATTTTTAGGCGCATCTATAGGCTAGAATTCCTATGCACCCAACCCAACCATGCGACCAACTCAAATGCGACAGGAAGCTCAAACAGATACTTGGCACAGCAAAGAAAACTACAAGTTTTAAGACATTGAAAATAAATCTTTTATTTCATATGAAAGTTTATTACATGTCTAAAGAAAGACTTTACAAATGAAATTTCTACAAAAAGGAAGATCCTAAAGCTACAGCCAGGTGTAGCAACTGCCATGCACCCCATGCCAGGCACATCAACTGTCAGGCGCATCACTCTGATGTCTCATTCAGGTGCATCATTCCAGCATCTCAACGTATGCGCATCTCCGTGCATAGTCAGAGCGAATCACTCTCTCTCATCAGCACCAATCAGCCCTTGTGTAGCAGGAGGAGGAGCTCTCCTAGCTCGATAAAGATCATGACACGATGTCCCGTTCTTCGGAAGCAACAGGCACACTCGACAACCTTTGGATCTGCCAGCATAACGAAAGACTGAGCACGGCCGCCCCGATCTTTGGATGCAACAAGCACCATCGGTCTGTGTCGGGACTCAACGATCCCGATGTTTGGATGCAACAGACACTATCATGGAAGCTCAGAGCGACGGGAAGACTGGGGCAGTACATCTTCACCTTCGATAAGAGCTCGAGTTTGGCAGTTCGCCAAGGCGGAGCTCCAGCCAAGTTCATCTTTTATATCAAAATAAAGAATAAAAGCAAACCTTTCCCTCATGCGGCTATTTATAAGCACGGGTAGCCTACACCCGAGTGCCAAATGGCCAACGCTCCAAATTCCATGCAATGAATTTGCATTAAATAGCAAATGCATCCATCTCCTCGTATTCGGCTAAGTCAAGGCAACCATTAAGGCCTCAAAGAACCCAACAGGTGGGCCAAAGTGGATGCGACACATTGGCAGATGTGCCATCGATATCATGCGCTCCCCATGGATGCTCCTAGTGGGCCATAGTTATGCACCCAGATTGGTACTAACCAATGCAACCCTCTCCATCAAATATTTAATACTGAATGACAAAGACGACAATGCATTCCAAGAGCCATCTAATCAGCTGTGTAGGAAACGAAGCGCCGCTGATGTCAGCACCATCATTACACTTGGGGTCGACAACGTGGCAGACCGATCATTCGTATGCACCTTGTAGCCATGCGCCCAGAAGACGACATGCACTCCAGTGGATATACACCCCCTTAGCTCACTTTTGGTCTCAAGCAACAGAAGACTAGGCTATGTATGCGCCTCAAAAGCCATGCGTCTGGACTTACTCATGGTTCTTAAAGATCATGAGGCCAAGTCGCCTCCTCTGTGCTTGATCCTAGGCGCACCCTGGTGCGAAGCTCTGCATGCACCTCAAAAGCCAGGCGCCCAGACTCGTCTATGATGCCTAAAACTCATAGACTAAGTCGCCTCCATGCGTCCGATCCTAGGCGTACCCCGACAGATCACTCTTCTCCAAAATCAAGATCTTTGAGCCACAGGCATACGCCACGCATCTCTTGACCCAGTTTTATTCAAGAATGGGTGCTAAGGTGCTAACCACACAAGATCTTAGCAACAACCAAATCTTCGCGACTGCCATATGTCAGCTCCATCGTAGCCCGGTGTAGCAGTCCAGAAGATTCAGTTTCAATCCAGGCGCATCAACCATACGCCCCTGCCAGCATCAGCCATGTGGTATTCCCATATCCAGGCGCATCCGACATATGCGCACATGAGCAACCAGCCTGCTATATATAAATAGAAGGATCATTCCTTCACCCATAAAGACAAGGACGGATATACACACACAGATAGAAAAGCACATCCACATACAGATGCCAGAAGAGATTCTTAACGTCCGCTTCTCCTCGTAATGCTCCGGCATCCAGAGCAACCCAGACCTTTGGAGTGTTCAAGATCATCGTCAGATCGTCAATGGAGTTAACGTATTACCATTCGCTCCATCGACACAGTTCCCAGATAAAGAAAAAGTATACTCCTAGGACTATGTTTAAGTCCTACATTGTATACTGTTCTGTTTGTAATTAAAATACCAAAGTTTTAATCAACAAAATCTTGTCGCATTTTCGATGGCAAACAAGCTGGCGACTCTGCTGGGGAGCTCTTTCTCCTCTAACTAGAAAATTATGTCACAATTTGACGACATCAAATTCGGATCCTCCCACAAAACACTTGTGGTGCGCCTCAATCAACAGGCATATGAGGAGTTCATCTCTTAAGGCAGCACGAGTCCTTCAAATCGGCTACCAATGCCGAAGAAGACTCACCAAGTTTGGGTGCGTAAGGACGATGCGCCTGGCACCATCACTGAAGGGAATGCGCCATTCCTCTTACTATACTTCCCGAGGGGAGGTTGAAAAAGGCTGTTATAGAAGAAGCTGCAGTCCTTAGGCCTCCCAAAAAGAGAAAAGTCTCCGCCCTCGGGCTTGCTTTCGCTACCGTTCGACTTCGGTCCGGATCTACTGCGGAATGATTTGGAAGATCCAAAGCTAAAAATAGCGGTATTTGCTAGCAACAACATAATGGAGGCAGTTACAACTAGAATGAGTAAATTTTCCGTTGGAAAAGCTCTACCAAAATTGCAGGGAGTTGGCAAGACCGCAGCTGGTCCTTCCTGCTGACACTCTCAGCAACAAGGGTGCGCCCACTGGTGCCACACATCTGTTTAGAAAGCACAGTGTCGACTGCATTCTCCAACTGTCTTCTTCCCAGCCGAAGAAGATGTACCAACAGAGCAGAGGTGTAACCAATCTCCAGCACATGAGCTCTGGTGTACAGGAGAGAACGTCTGCCTTCAATAGACTCACTCGCTGTTATGGCGAGACACAATTGGATTCTGTGTACTATGTGCCTTCGTGGGCTAGTACAAAAAAATCTAAGATAGTACAGGCCATACGCCATGAACGTGCTATGCCAACAGCAAACCAGAAACGAGTCGACTCGGGCGCATCTGTGCCAGAAATGAACGTGCTGTTGATGGTAAGCTGTACAGATGGTAAGCTGTACAGAGTCAACGCGGGCGCATCTGTGCTAGAAACGAGTCGACTCTCAAAGTCCCTGTCCCGCTTGGGCGCATCTACTATGTTTTGAACCAAGTCTGGCTGGACAACTGCGATGTTGAGTCCATGTGCCCACCTGGGTGACACGCATGAAGTGGACTCAAGTTGTCATAAATGCTGTTTCTCTACCAATGATCTGGGCATATCTTATGTGCGTGAACCAGATCAGGGGGTACAATATTCACATGACCACCCCGGTGCTTGGCCTTGTCCTACGCCTGATAGGGGTATTAAAGTAAAACTCTCCAAACATGATTTGCATAAGGTGATCAGTCACAAATACAGATCAGAAGAGCTGACCAATAAGCACAATGTGTCCCTCATAGGGTACATATGTGCTATGGTCACCTTCAATTGCTGTCGTTGCGAAACAGCGGCTCCACCACAAAGGCAGTCCATGTTTCAGCGACTACAAACTACGACACCTATCCAACGTCACCTCGGAAAGAAAGTGCCAAATGAAGACGAAGCGGAGCCCAAGATCGCTTCCTGTCATGTTGCCTCCTCATCCGCGAGAAAGACAACCACCAACTCCTCAGCCTCTGCATCCAAGACTCAGCTGGGGAAGAGCAAAATAGTGGTCCTGTCCCTAGGGGTGTACGAATGCACCCGGGCAAGGATTAAGGCCCTGGCAGAAGTCACAGCCGGGGGTAGTCAAACCGCTGACAACCCTCCCCTCAAAGAAAAAGAAGCGCTTTGACAAACCGACCTTGACGTGGCTGGGGGTAGCCAACACGAGGCCTCAAAAGAAGAAGCCCTTCCATAGGAAAGCGAGGTCGAAAGCGAAGCCTCGATCGATCCATCCACTTCTACCCATGTCATGACAGTTTACATGGCAGGAGGTGGTGATGAAGGAGAATCAGACGCTCCAGCGTCGGACATCGTACAGCGTATCGACACCATTGAGGGGAGTCTCTAAACTCTCTCTACCTCCATGCCGATCTTGACCCAGGAGATGTTCGACATTCGAACCACTCTGGCAAAGGCACCTGTCTCCACTAGTCCCGATCCAGGGGCCAACGGAGATTCAACTATACCCCCTCAACGGATATCTTCAGGGGCAGAGCACCACACTACACCACGAGCGTCAGCTCCCTCCAACATACAACTTCAGGCTGTACCGCCTTCACCTGCTCCCAGTTCGACAGAATATTTGGCCGAGATGATTAGAGACCTGCATGAATGCTTCGAGGCCCAAAACAGACAGGAAGAACGTGAGAAGTTGGGGCTTCCCCAACCCTACCCTCTTGAGTGGAACAAGGTGGTTTATCTTTCCAAGTAGAAACCATATACACTGACGCCATTCGACGAGAACGAATCTCCTTGTCGATACCTGACCTACTTTCAGTCTCAGACGGGGTATCTCCCAAAAGAAGATGCCTTGCTCACAAGCTTATTTGTCGGGGCTCTGAAGGGAGTCGCCTACGACTGGTACTGCAGTCTTCCTAACAACTCCATATCGTCTTTCGACGACTTGACACGCCTTTTCCTCGATCGGTTCTACGACAGATGGAGAGACATAACCATGTCATCTATAATAGAAGTGTGGTAGACTGAGAAGGAGACTGTTTGGGAATTCATTGAGCATTTTCGACAAGCATGCCTAAGGTTGCCTCCAGGCATGCCGGAACATGCATTCATCGACTCTTGCAGCATGAACATGATCCCCGCGATCAAGCTCTGGCTCAACTCAACTCCCCTGTCTGATTGGAGTTCGTTGATCATTAAAGACGAAGCTATTGAGAAGAAGGCGCGTAATGCTTGCCTTCTGGGGGTTAAATTTCCCACCTTTGACGAGAAAGGGAAACGGCCTGCGACCAGCAGTTGCAGCCGCAAAGCAAAAAGGGAAGCATGCGTTGACTGTCAATGCGTCTAACAACACGCAAGGTCCTGCACAGAGGCCTTCAATCGCACCTCTACCGAAGATGGTCTACTCCTTCCACGATGATGATACCTTACAGCTCTTCGAGATTCTAAAGCAGGGCGATAAAATAAAATTGCCTGATCCCAAGCGTCCTGACGAAGTAGCCAGAGTCGGCGACCCGAGGTATTGTCACTACCATCGGTTCAATAGAAATCCAACTAAAGACTGCTATATCCTCAAAGACTACATACATCGTATGATCAATGCGAACGTCATCTCAGTCGATTATGAGGAGAAAACAGTTTCGGCCAATATGGTGTCGCTCCAGTTCGGCACCTTACCGCCTACCACGGCTCAAAATGGCATCGTCCCCATTCCAAAGGCGACAATAGAAGTAGTCAACCTTTCACCAACCCGTGACAACATGGGTGGGCTCAGACCACTCACAACATCCAAGGGAGAGATCATCTGGGTTCACCCGGATCTCGTTCCAGAGCTGACTCAACCGGGGGTACCCTCTACCTCTAAAAACAAAGACAAGAAGACCAAGTCTTGCCGAATGGTGACTTCCTCCCTTGAGGAAGCACTGCCCGTACAAACGTGTTCGTAGTAGAACGCCCAGCCAGAGGAGGCTCCGGCCGAAATGATGCCTCCTATCATCACCACAGCTGTCCAAGGTGAAGGTTCATCCCAACCTCCTGCAGCTGATAAAAAAAGTAGAAGGAGGCCCGCTTCGACAGGTCTCTTCGAAAAGACAATGCTCCGGGGTTAGCCAAATCCCATAACTTCGACATACTGGCACAACTGGCCAGTACTCCAGCACGGCTTTCCCTATTCGAGCTTCTCTGCCTATCCACAGATACTCGGGAGGCTCTCTGAGAAGTCCTGAAGGACGATCCTACGGCATGTCCGTAGTGCCATAATATGGAGAAGATTATCCCCAACATCACATTCACTCAACAGGATATGCTGCTCAAGAACAAAAGGCACTACAGACCCCTGTATTACATAGGATATGTCGGTGCCATCAAGGTGGATCAAATGTAAATTGGCCATGGGTCTTCTCTCAGCATCATCCCCCAAACTCTACTTCAAACATTGGGGATCTCGACGCATCGTCTGACAGCGTCTTACACTAACATCAGTGGCTTCAGCGCCAGTAAGAGTGAGCCGCTAGGAAGATCCGCTTGAAGTATCACATCGCTAATCTCCAGACCGAGGTGACTTGCTATGTTGTAGATGCAGACGTCAACTACAACATCCAGTTGGGACGGCCATGGATACATGAATACATGGTGGTGCCATCTACCCTCCATCAATGTATGAAATACGTAACCACCAGCGGCATCATCTGAACAGAGTTTGCTGATGTCGATCCCTTCAGAGGGATTAAAGCCTTCTTTACCTATGCTGATCTGTACAAATCAATTCATCTCAAAAATGAAGCCAATGACGCTGATGACGAGGCAGAAGCTGAGGTCGAAGCTGACTCGGAGACGGATATGATAATCAATGCTCCCTTAAAAGTATGGCTCAAAGGGAGGCCGCCTCAAATACCGGCTCCTATGGTAGTCAAACTCCGTAGGAAGGCACCAGCTTCTCCGGGTACTACACCTAATAAAGCTCTATTAAAGATACGCCTCAAAGGCAAGCCCCCTCACGTGGCGGCTCCTCTCGTAGCCAAGCTACGGGAAAAGGCTCCAGCTTTCGACACACCAACTGAGGCTCCCCTCAAGGTGTGGCTCAAAGGCAGACCTCCTCAGTTGTCGGCACCCTCCAGCCACAAGAAAAGACCTCTGTGTCCTTCTCAGCACAGTCCCAAGAGCCAGCACGGGGCAAGCTTCGAAAAAACTCTCCTGAACCTCCCAAGGCTGCTCCAGTTCTCACTGATGAAGAACTTAGAGAGTACATATCGGCTAATGCCAATGCCCTATCCCTCGATGATGCAATCCCTCGTGATAAGATCCTATATTTTATCAATAATAGAGTATCTTTCAATTATTCTGCTCTTCCACATTGGAATACCATGTATACTCTAGATAATGCTCTACAGTCATTGCAAACACAAATAACGACTGGGAGTCACATAAATCGGGTCATCCTGTACCAAGGAGTCTGTTATATAGTTCCACCTCAGAACAAGGACGAGAAGCCCATTATCTTTGGCAAAGTCGAGCGTCACCAAGACCTACCACCGACAGAGCCAGGACCCGATACCGGCAGAATATAAATCTACTGGTATAATGATCGAGCCAAGTATCCCATCCAAAAGATGTGTTACAACTTGAAGAGCGGCCAAAGTCTGAACTACGGCAAAGGTTGACGCCTTCTCCTATGACTTCCAGTGCCAAAAGGGAAGCCGTAAGACTACTATCCCCGTACCCGACGGGGGGTAGGCTACATCACGCCTCCAACAACTCCAGAAGAATCAGAAGTAGAGAATGTCATACATTCTCGCTCATCTGAAACTTCAACTTGGGACTCTGACACCAGTATCGGCTCAGTCTTCAGGAGGGTGCTATCAGCCAACATGACATCCGTACATCCTTCAGAAGATAAAGATGACGATCAAATAGGAGACTTCTTCAAAGAAGAACCCTGGGCTCAATGCTTAGGCGTACAATGGGAGTCTCGCTTTGCATTACGAGAACCGCCTACCGAAAACGAAGTCGAGCAGATCGACCTTGGGGACGAATCTTCATCCAAATACGTCTTATCAGCAAGAGTTTGGTGGGGGGACCAAGAATCCTTGATCCACCTAGTCAAAGAATATATCGACGTCTTCGCCTGAAGCTACGAAGACATGTCAGGACTCGACCCTCAAGTCGTAATGCACAAGCTTAACATCTTGCCTGACGCTAAGCCCGTTAAGCATGAACAGCGGTGCTTCCGTCCTAACATCATGGACGCTATTGACAAAGAGATCAACAAGCTCTTGGACAGCGGGTTCACTCGTGAAGAATAACACCTCGACTGGGTATCTAACATCATCCCCATCACCAAAAAGAACGAAAAGATCCGAGTCTGTATCGATTTCCGGGATCTCAACTCTGCATGTCCAAAGGATGAGTTTTTACTCCCGATCACTGAAGTAATGATCGACAACACATGTGGATTCGAGTATATGTCCTTCATGGATGGCTACTCAGGCTACAATCAGATCAAGATGTTCCCAGACGACGAGAAACATACGTCGTTCAGAACTCCAAAAGGGGTTTTCTGCTACACAGTAATGTCCTTTGGCTTGAAGAATGCTGGTGCCACATACCAACAACCTATGAGCACCATCTTCCGTCAACACCTTCGCAAGACAGTTGAGTGCTATGTTGACGATATCGCCGTTAAGAGCCGTCTTAAGGGTGATCACCTACGAGACCTGAAGACAGTCTTCGACCTTATGCAGGCGCATCAGCTTAAAATGAACCCCGCTAAGTCCTTCTTTGGGGTCTCTAGTAGAAAGTTCTTGGGCTTCATCATCACTGCGAAAGGCATTCATGTCGACCCCAAGAAGACTAAAGCCATCCTTGACATAGACCCTCCGAAGAACCTCAGAGAACTTCGAGGCCTACAAGGGCGACTTGCGTACATCTGGAGGTTTATCGCAAACCTTTCCGAAAAATGTCAACCCTTCACCAAGCTTATGAAGAAAGGAGTTTTTTTATATCTGGATGGAATAATGTCAGAAAGCTTTCGACGACATCAAAGCTTATCTGATAAGTCCCCCAGTCCTGGTGGCACCCGTCGTAAGCAAACTATTCTTGCTTTATGTCCGAGCAATGGACCATTCCCTTGGCGCTTTGTTGGCCCAGAACAACGAAGCAGGCCATGAGCAGGCCATTTACTACCTCAGCAGGACAATGGTTGGGGTCGAACACCGGTACAACCATGTGGAAATAGTGTGTCTAGCCTTGGTGTTCGCTATCCAGAAGACTTGCCACTATGTCTCTGGACAAACGATCCATGTCATCTTCCGAGTCAATCCACTCAGAATTATCATGACAAAACCAGGAGCGCTAAACTCTCGATTGGCTACGTGGGCGATATTATTGACACCATATGACATGATATTCGTACCACAAAAGGCTGTCAAGGGCCAAGTATTGGCCGACTTCCTAGCCGCACACCCAATTTCGGAATCATCCAGGCTCTACGAAGGTATTCCCGATGAGGTGCAAGAAGCAAACATTACCGAAGAAGTCCCAGTCTGGCGGATGTTCTTCGATGGTGCTTCCAGAACAGGCCCCAAAGGCCAAATTATTGCAGTAGTGGGGGTGGTCTTAATCTCTCCCGACAAACTGGTCATCCAGCGCGCTTATTCCCTTTAAGAGCCGTGCTCCAACAATGTTGCGGAGTACAACGCTCTCATCATAGGGCTGCAGTTACCAAGACAGCTGGGGGTGGACTACCTTGAATCTTACGGCGACTCAAAGCTCGTCATCAATCAAATCTGGGGACAATATGAGGTCCGCCATGAAGACCTCATCCCCTATCACAAAGCAGCATTGGACATCATCTCAACCTTTGCAGAATTCTTCATAAAGCATGTGCCTCGGCTGCAAAACTTGGAAGCTGATGCTCTGGCCGGCCTCGCAGCCTCATTGGCTGCACCCGTCGGGACTCAACACTTCGTTATGGTGACGGGTCGGGACTTGGCTTGGCCCAAAAATAATCTGTGCATGCGGACAACTCATGCCATGGCCGTGGACCCTGGCATCAATGTTAGAGACTAGAGGTTTCCATTCATCGACTTTGCTGTCCATAGAATCCTTTCGGAAGACCCGAAGGAGGCAGTCTCAGTCAGAAGGTGCTCCCTCTGCTTCTATTACGATACAGCCTCCAAAATGCTATACCGACGCTCCTACGATGGACTACTCCTCCGATGTCTATCTAACGAAGAAGTCGCCGAAGCTCTTCGAGAAGCTCATGACGGAACGTACGGAGCACATCAACCAGGTCCTAAGCTACAGGGCCGACTTCGATGCATGGGCTATTACTGTCCCACCATGATGGCCGATGCTGTCGAGTATGCAAAGAGGTGTCGTGTCTGTCAGTTGCACGCCGACTTCATCCATAGACCGTCAGAGCCACTACACCAGACGGTTGCCTCTTGGCCATTTGAAGCCTGGGGCATGGATATAGTGGGGCCTATCACCCTTCCTTCGTCAAGGGGACACCACTTTATCCTGGCAATCACCGACTATTTCTCTAAATGGGCGGAAGCAATACCTCTCACAGAAGTAAAAAGCTCAAGAGTGATCAGCTTCATCAAGCATCACGTCATCTACCATTTCGGGTTACCTCGAAGGATTATCCACGACAATGGCCCGCAATTCATCAGCCATACGTTCAATATATTCTATGACAAGAACTGTATTCAGAACGTGGCATCAACCGCTTACAATCCGACAGCAAACGGGTTGGCTGAAGCTTTTAATAAGACCATCGTCAAGCTACTCAAAAAGGTCGTGTCATCCAAGAAGCACGATTGGGACGAAAATCTCAGCGAATGCCTTTGGGCCTATCATACAACGGTATGGACCCCGACGGGCAACACACCATTCTCTATGGTTTACGGGAGCAAAGAAGTGCTACTGCTGGAGATCCAAATCCTCTCACTCCGAGCGGTGATCACAAATCAGTTGACGAAAGAGGACAATCAACATCGCCGTCTGTAAGTGTTTGAAGCGCTAGACGAAAAATGCCTCTTAGCTCAACAGTGCATCGAACTTTATCAAGCCCGCATATCACAAACTTTCAACAAAAGAGTCCGACAGAGGACTTTCCAAGTGGACGACCTGGTTCTAGCAGTCAGGAGATCGATGATGATGACTCACGAAATATCGGGAAAGTTTGAACCCATATGGGAAGGACCCTTCATCATAGAGATGGTATACTCAAACGGTGCTTATCGTCTCCCTCAAGCTAATGGGGACTTGTTCATGATGCCTATCAACGACAAGTTCTTGAAAAAGTACTATTCTTAACCTCCACCGAGAACGTACTGTCTCTCCCCAGAGAGAGGACTGGTTAACTTGACTAAGCCAAGTTCACATCCCTTCTTTTGACAAATCATATGCTTCTGGAACCTACCTGTCTCGTTGTATTCTATCCCCAGTAGAAGAACAACCACATCCACATTACCTCTGAGTTTCTTCTTTACACCTCATCAAGTAGGATCTTGCACCATGTAAGATCATGCTTAAGACAATGTTTATCATGTCCACATCACCTCTGAGTAAATATTATATACAACAATCTCGGTTGTTGTACTATAGAACATCCACGTCCATATCACCTCTGAGTTGTTCTATAAAACCCCACAAAGTTCACCCCTACAAGTCCATGTTACCTCTGAGTAGGAAAACTCTACCATTTTATCCCATATTCACCACGTCCATATTACCTCTGAGTGAGTGTGTCGGTTTCCTCCGTGAGTAACTTATTATCTGCACCCAGAAACTAAGGTGCACAATAGATAATGGGTCCACAAAAATCACAGGAAATGAATAAAGCAGAAAGTTTTTTCATTTTCTTCAGCTAAACAAAAAATAAAAGATTACATCGATATCGAAAAAAAATAAACTACATCTTCAGGTTTCTTCAGATCTCAGAAATACTAAGACAAAATAGGGACATTGACTTTATTCATATTCCCGAAAACGGCGATTGCAAAGCAACCTACGAATCCTCATAACCAGGGATCATAGTTGCGTTGAGGCATGTACCGCTCCCTCAGCCACTTTGCATATGAAGGCTCAATCTGGTTGAGGTCTTCTACAGGGACAGGAGGGTCAATCCCGATGCTGCTACTCTCTGACGGTGGCTCCTCCTTAACTTCAACGTTGGGAGCAATATCTTCTATGATGGTCATCGGTTCTTCTTTGACCTCGACCTTTGGTGACGCCTCCTCCTTAACGGTCACCGGCTCTTGTTTGACGAGAGGAAGAGGTATCTCTTCCTTCACAAAAGCCTTCGCCTTCAGCATGGATACTGCAACAGAGTCAAAGAGAAGTTAGCAAAAAGACTTAGAAGCTCAAAACAAGTATCTAAGCCGCATCAGATTCTCTGGCGCATCAACTGGGCTGAAACCCATGCGCATAGAGGGAATCACAACAAAGACGCACATGATCAAAAGTCTGGGTGCAATTGAAGAGAAGCTTCGGCGCATCATCAGGACCTAAGTCCATGCGCGTCAGCAAGTGAAGCTTCGGCACATCATCAGGACTTAAGTCCGTGTACGTCAGCTGAAAGGGCTTCGGCACATCATCAGGCCAAAAGTCCATGTGCGTCGGCCTAAGAACATCCACATGAGGCATCTCATCTACAGTTGGGACACCCCAACATCACTGCAACAAAGACCAAGGCAAGAGAATACCCACCGAGCACTTCCAGGCGAACGTCGGCATGGGTCGCCCTGACGACGGGGACGTCCTCCGTGTTGACCTCAAAGGGTTCCTTGCTCGGCCCCTTCCTCGGCTAGCGGTACCGCCTCGGGGAGTCTTGGGAGCTATCTCTCTAACAAGGAAAAAAGGAGAAAAGGGTTCTGAGGAAGAAGAAAGCTTTTGTAGAAAGTAGAAGACTCTCTCTCCTCATAAGCCGCCTATTTGTAGGCTTGGCCTCGTGCGTAAACCGATGAGGTATGACATCAGCAATCAGTCGCTTCGGGTCTCGAGAAATTGACTGCTGCTTATCTTCAAAAGATCATCATTAATCTTTCTTAAGATCGAAGCGTTACCTTTTCAGAAGAAGCATGCGCCCTAGCAGTATGCGCTTATGCAACAAGCGTTCCCCACTGCAATGCGCAGAACGACTATACGCCAAAAAGAGCCATGTACCTAGGCGAAGGGGCATGTGCCCAGAGTCGTTAATCCCCATGCTTCTTATTCAAAGTATTCCAAAACTTACCCAGAAAGTTTTGAAAACTTTGAAGGGGGTCTTGTAGAAGCATGGAATTTTTAGGCGCATCTATAGGCCAGAATTCTTATGCGCTCAACCCAACCATGCGACCAAGTCAAATGTGCCAGGAAGCTCAAACAGATACCTGGCACAACAAAGAAAAGTACAAGTTTTAAGACATTAAAAATAAAGCTTTTATTTTATATGAAAGTTTATTACATGTCTAAAGAAAGGCTTTACAAAAGAGAATTTCTACAAAAAAGGAAGATCCTAAATCCACAGACAGGCGCAACAACTGCCATGCACCCCATGCCAGGAGCATCATCTGTTAGGTGCATCACTCTGATATCTCGTCCAGGCGCATCATTCTAGCATCTCAACGTATGCACATCTTCGTGCATAGTCAGCGCGAATCACTCCCTCTCATTAGCACCAATCAGCCCTTGTGTAGCAGGAGGAGCTCTCCTAGATCGATAAAGATCGCGACACGATGCCCCAGTCTTCGGATGCAACAGGCACACTCGACAACTTGTGGCTCTGACAGCATAACGAAAGACGGAGTACAGCCGCCCTAATCTTTGGATGCAACAGACACCATCGGCCTTTGTCGGGACTCAACGATCCAGATGTTTGGATGCAACAGACACTATCACGGAAGCTCAGATCGAAGGGAAGACTAGGGCAGCACATCTTCACCTTTGGAAAGATCTCGAGTTTGGAAGTTCGCCAAGGCGGAGGTCCGGCCAAGTTCATCTTTATATCGAAAAGAAGAATGAAAGCAAACCTTTCCCTCATGCGGCTATTTAAAAGCACGAGCAGCCTACACCCGAGTGCTAAATGGCCAACGTTCCAAATTCTATGCAATGAATTTGCATTAAATAGCAAATGCGTCCGTCGCCTCGTGTTCGGCTAAGTCAAGGCAACCATTAATGCCTCGAAGAACCCAACAGGCGGGCTAAAGAGGATACGACAAATTGGTAGATGCGTCGTCGATATCATGCGCTCCCCATAAATGTCCCCAGTGGGCCATAGCTATTCGCCCAGATTGGCACTAACCAATGCAACCCTCTCCATCAAACATTTAATGCTGAATGACAAAGGCGGAACGCATTCCAAGAGCCATCCAATCAACTGTACAGAAAATAAAGCGCCATTGATGTAAGCACCATTATTACACCCGGGGTCGGCAACGTGGTAGACCGATCATTCGTATGCACCTCGTAGCCATGCGCCCAGAAGACGACATACGCTCCAGTGGACATACGTCCCCTTAGCTCACTTCTGATCTCATGCAACAGAAGACTAGGCTACGCATGCGCCTCAAAAGCCATGTGTCTGGACTTGCTCATGGCTCCTACGGGTCATGAGACCAAGTCACCTCCTCTGTGCTTGATACTAGGCGCACCCTAATGCGAAGCTCAGCATGCGCTTTAAAAGCCATGCGCCCAGACTCGTCTATGATGCCTAAAACTCATAGACTAAGTCGCCTCCATGCACCCGATCCTAGGCGCACCCCGACAAATTACTCTCATCCAAAACCGAGATCTTTGAGCCACATTCATACGCCACGCATCCCTTGACTCAGTTCTACTCAAGAATGGGTGCTAACCACCTAAGATCTCAGTAACAACCAAATCTTCGCGACTGCCACATGTCAGCTCCATCGCAGCCTAGCGTAGCAGTCCAACAGATTCAGCTTCAATCCAGGGCGCATCAACCATGCACCCCCGCCAGCATCAGCCATGTGGCGTTCCTATGTCCAGGCGTATCCGACATATGCGCACATGAGAAGCCAGCCTACTATCTATAAATAGAAGGATCATTCCTTCACCTACAGAGGAACATACACACATAGACAGAAAAGCACATCCACATACAGAGGCCAGAAGAGACACTTAACGTCCGCTTCTCCTCGCAACGCTCCGATATTCAGAGCAACCCAGACCTTCGGAGAGTTCAAGATCGTCGTCAGATCGTTAACGGAGTTAACGCTTTACCACTCGCTCCATCGACACAGTTTCCAGATAAAAACAAAAGTGTACTCCTAGGACTACGTCTAAGTCCTACATTGTATACTGTTCTATTTGTAATTGAAATACCAAAGTTTTAATCAACAAAACCTTGTCGTATTTTCGATGGCAAACATGGCCAAGTTTGTAAAGCATTGGTATGGGGGTATCTTGACGGATACGCATTGAATTCGTCACGCACACATAACAAAATCGAGTTCCTTCAGTTCCCACATGTCAGTAATATCCATACGTGCCTTTTGAAGCGTATAGTGCGCGACCACGTCGTCCAGTTTGTCGGAGCAAACGCCGTATCGGGAAGTTTTCTAAAGTTTATAGTTTTTTTTAAAAACCAGTTTTTTTGCATAAGTTTAGCATCACGTCATTCTCTGTACAAATAACGAAATAAGATTCTACAAAATACGTTCTGTTCTTGGTTATGTTGTCTACAACGGTGATTAATTTGTTTCTAAAAAAACCCTATTATTTAGTTCGAAAACTGGCTTACAAGTTAAGGGTTTGGAGGGGTTTCATGTTCTATTTCTCGGCAGCGATCATGCAATTTTGTGTCGATTTCTGCGCCGATCTAGGGCACGAGGTTGAAATCCTTTTGAAGGATTTCCAAGAGGGTTACTAGGTCTATCTATAGGTTTTGGCGATCTGCAAAACGATGGAAAATTATGAGATATATCGAAGTTCGAAGTTGGTACCTTGCTATCGAAAATCTGGGCTTGCTCGGTTGGTACGGTCGGCCCGGGGTGGCTGGTGGCGTTCACACGATGGTGCGGCACTGTCAGCGGCTAGGGACAGTTCGTCGGGGGTGGGTGAAGGCTAGGATTGGCTCTGGTGGCTTCGTAATACTTTGGTTAGGGTTTACTCGAATTTTTCTTAGTCGCTTATATAGCTGCTCCTAAAACCTATTCTAGTCCGACTCCTATTGGTCGCGGGCACGTGTAGTTTGGTATGGATTCGGTTTTTACCAACTCATATAATTGATTTCATACAGTTAAGGATTTGACTGGGGATTCAAAGAAGATTTGCTAAAATATTTGGATTAGGAAATGAAGATTTGATTCTTCATTCAAATCTCAAATAATAAAAGGGGGGTCAGGTTTTTATGGGTAATGTAGCTTCGGTTACAGTACCGACTGTTATTTTAACACTTAACTGTATATATATATATATATATATATATATAGATATATATATATATATATATATATATATATATATATATATATATATATATATATATATATTATACACTCTTGAGAACAAATAATGTAGCTTATAAAAATTCTAAAAAATTATATAAAAATATCTAAAATTTCTAATTTATAAAGTAAACTATATTGGATAGTGTAATGCACAAGCATACCTATATATATTATAACAAAAACTAATGACTTAATATTAATTTATATATAACAAAATTTAGATAAAAATATTAAAATAGTTAGGAATAAAATATGGAGGTTTATATCCTACCCAACTTAAAAAAAATTTGTCCTCGAAATTAAAACTAATGCCGGGGGTGCGATGCAATGCAATATTAAGGAATTAACATGCAAACATACCTTGGTCTTCGAACGAGTGCGGGTAACAATTTCGGATGTCATCCTCGCGCTCCCAAGTAGACTCTCATGGCGAGTGATGCTTCCATGCCACGCGAACCAATGGTATGGATTGATTCTGCAATACCTTCACTCGGCGATTGAGGATACCTACTGGTTGCTCTTGGTACGACAAACTCGATCCAATTATGATTTCGGAGTGATCGAGCACGTGACTGCTATCTGCCACATACCTCCTCAGCTGAGACACGTGGAACACGTCATGTACTCCCTCTAGCGATGGTGGCAAGGCCAATCTATAAGAAACTTCTCCAACACGTTCCATGACATCAAATGGGCTGATGTATCTTGGACTCAACTTGCCACGTCCTCTGAATCAATTGTGCCTATAGTGGGGGATATCTTCAAGAAAACATGGTCGCCTTCCTTGAATTCCAAGGGTCGTCGATGATTATCTGCCCTCTGCTTCTGTCGATCCTGCGCTGCTTGCAGGCGGTCTTGTATCTTCTTTACCTTCTCCACTGTGCTCAAAACTAGGTCGGGATCCAATATCTGTCGCTCTCCGATGTTGCTCCAATAGACAGAAGATCGATACTTCCTACCATACAATGCTTCAAACGGAGCCATCTGAATACTCACTTGATAGCTATTGTTGTAAAAAAATCCTACAAGATGAAGGTGGTCTTCCCATAATCCGCCAAAGTTAAGCATACACGCTCTCAATATATCCTCTAGCGTCTGAATAGTATGCTCTGACTGGCCGTCTGTCTGCGGATGATACATCGTGCTAAACTTTAAACGCATACCCAAACTGTCCTGCATACTCCTCCAAAAGTGAGAGGTGAACCTCGAGTCACGGTCCGACACGATGCTAACTGGTACACCGTGTAGCTTCACTATTTGCTTCATATACATATCCACCAAAACTTCCGTGGACTGTCCCGCTCTAAAAGGTAAAAAGTGGGCTGATTTGGTAATTCTATCAACAATCACCCATACTACATCTCGTCCACTAGGACTCCGAGGAAATCCCGTGACGAAGTCCATAGTAATGTGCTCCCACTTCCACTCAGAAATGGGTAGTTGTCACGACCCGCTCCCGAATAATCGGATACGAGTCGGACACGCCCAACCTTCGTCGATGGACACGACGAAGTAAGCTGTACAATACTAAGGAAAACTCCAAGTCACAATGTCATGTAAACCAACACAGCTTTTATAACGTTCCCAGAAAATCACCAATATCCATCAAGTCTTTAATACAAAATCAGCTGGAGACAAATTCGGTCAAATGAAATAATATACAATAATGAATATCCAAGATACAATCTCCAGGAAAATAAACTAAAAATGAAAGCTGCAATATCCAAGCAATCACAAGCTCCATGTAATCTTTCACTCACCTGTAACGTATTCTGTCAGAAAAAGAGCAAAGTACAACCCTGACCAGACAATATACAATGTAATCTGTAGTACAGAATACAAGGTGAAACCAGAATACCAGAAATGGAATGTAAAACTGCGGCACCAGAAATGAAATATAAAACTGCAATACCAGAAATGAGATGTAAAACTGCAGGCAATGGACGACAATCAATATGCTAGACAATGAACACGTCTATCAATGTACAAGGCAATGAATCACGACAATCAATATGCAATTGTGACAAATTTGAAATATTAAACTAATGTATGACCGGCTTAGGAGCACAATCAATCAATGATGTAATGAGTCTATGAGTCAATTCTACAAGGTCCGGCTTCATCGTACGTGAAGTGTACGATTAGGCTATCCATAATTACCTATGTTGGGTGTGGTCACACAAAAGCTAATATTTTCTCCAATTCTCGCAATAAATAATAACTCACAAGCAATGAACAATGTACAAGGCAATCGTGTGTATCTCGTGTTCGATATGGGAACATGGCACATGAATGTAAGACAGAAAACAAGGTACAAGTCGAGTCAGTGTACTTGCCTCGGTTTGGTTGCACGAGAGTAGTACTGCATGGTTGCAATGGATCACCTGTTATATTTTGTACAAATTTGATTAGGGTTTTAACTATATTACTAGTTTATTACAAAATTAGATAATCAATATCATTATTTCTTGGAAACACATATACTAGCTTAAAACATTTTATAATATAGCTTGATCAAGATAAGTAATTATGAAAATACTTTTAAATTATATTTTGCAAGGAAAACCTTTATGTTTTTAGAAGATAATTTCTAGCTAACTATTTTATAACCATAATTTACCATTTATAAAATAACTAACATTTACTACTAATTAACTTAAATCAAAGTCAAGAAAAAAACAATTATTTAACCATTATCCAGATAAAATAGACATATCATCATAATTATATATAATTAATATATTGAAAAAAAGTTTAGCAACTTCATAGAAAATATACTAGGTAATAATTAAGACACATTAAAAATATATTCTTAGCAATATTTAGTCAACTTAATCATTTTCAACCATAAATTTGTTATCAAATAAATTTAATTAATAAAATTCATAGCTCCTATACTTATATATAACAATTTGTAAAATGTTACAAACTACATTTAGTAATACATGGTAACTAGAATAATATTAAAATTTACTATGAACAATATTAACCAAATTCTTGCATCAGAAAATTATCTAAGAGCAAGCCCAACCAGAGCCCAAATACTCTCCATTAAACCCTGTCCAGCATTGTATATCAATATTATATACAAATAACAGCCCTGACTTCTATGGACCAACCTACTAAATATTGCTGCAGAGACAACTCTATTACTACAATTGAAAATAAAGGAATAGCTAAAGCCTCACTCCATACCTATACTCAAAGCCCTCCTTGAAATTAAATTATCATACTAAACTCATGTGAGTCCATTCCAAAACCCAACGCACATAGAAACCTACTGGTTTCTCTACTCAAGTAAGAAAGGAGAATGGGACAAGGAAATGCTAGTGAAGGGTTACCACAAACTGATGAAATCATAAGGCACAATCCTCGAAAAATACTCATTGAGCTCTCCTCTCCTTCTACACTAAATTTATTTGCTCAAACAACACCCATGACCCGACCGACCCACACTTCTTCTGAACTCCTCTTCATTATTAATCCCACTCAGTCACATCCTAACTCCATTACTCAGCCTAATAAATAAAGAGCAACCCATCCCAATCAATACTTCATTCGCTCACTCTTTCTCTCTCACTCATAATTAATTCCCAACTTCTTCTCTTACAGTCGAACCAATACTATTCCCACTCAATCTTCTTAATACTTCACATCATTTACTCAGCCGAATCCTTTAATTCCCATACAGTCCAAAGCTTCTTCCTACACAAAATTCTCATTCTCCATTTCTTCAACCAACAAGCCCACTTTCCTTCCTTCTTCCTCTCGGCTCTTCCATTCTAACTCACAGAGCCGAACAAAAGCTTTCCACACTTCCATCTTCCTCCTTCACCTCACAAAAATTCCCAGCCAACATACTCGTGGCTGACCCAGCCATCTCTCTCGCTCACCAAAAGCAAACCCTAACTCCAGAATCAAAACCCTAGATGAAGAAAAACAAGAAGAAGAAGGAACATAGCAGAAGATCGAGGGGGTCGAGGCGAGATACTTACTGGCCGGTCGAGGATGTCGATCCACAGCGTTGGTGACGGATCCAGGCGCGGCGGCGACGAGCTCAGCCGCTCGAACTTCGAGAAACAATGCGCGGCGGTGACGTCTCTCGAGGAAGCGGTGGTGCGGTCGAGATCCGGCGGTTGTGACTTCAGGAAGACTATAGCTCAGATTTGGTGGTGGACGGGTCTCCAGGGGCGGCCGACTCTTCGGCGGATCTGACGCAGAAGATGGTGACGAAGACGGGCTCGGTGACAAGGCCCCGGTGGCACTCCTCCGTGACGGTGGCGTAAGTCTCGAAGAGACAGCACGAATTTTGAAGGGACGGTGGGCACTGGGCTCGAAGCGGCTCCTCGGTTCCTGAAGAGGCAGTACGGGAACCGATGGCACTCGGCTCGAACCGGTGGACCGGCGCGGTCTGTGACGTGGCACAAGCGTCGAGGATTTCTGCGGTCGAGGCGACGGCAGATCCGGACGGATGGCGACTCTGGCTCCAGGCGGGAGGTGAAGTCGAACTCCAGCGATGGCGTGTGGCGGTGGTCCTCCAGTGAGAGGCCACAGGAGAGAGAGAGAGAGAGAGATGAGTGACGTGTCAGAGAGAGAGAGAGTGTGTCAGTGCATAGAATTATGTGCCATAATATTAAAATATTACACTGTATTTATAATAAATTAATGTAGTGGCATGAATGTAATTAGGAGTAGATCTGGGGGTAATTGTATAGTGGCAATGCAGGTAAATACAAACTGATCTGGGGGTGAAGAACTAGTCCAATAATAGAATTACAATTTCAAATTCAAACATAATTTTAAATAAAAACAGATTCATAAATTCCAACTGTTTTCAAATTCAAATAAAATGATTCAACATTCCCTTAACAGTTTTAAAACAAACTTTCAAAATATAAACTGTTTTAACATAATATAAAACTGTTTCAATATATTTTTCAAATTTGAATATTCAAACACATTTTCAAATTCAAAATATCCAACAGATTTAGTTAATCACCTAATTAATTAATTAGGAATAAAATCAGCAGTAATTCATAACCATCTACAAATCAATAACTGTTAACAACTAAAAACAAATTAATCCACTAAACTTAACAAGAATCATTTGTCAAAATAATAACAGAATGCTTAATCTCATTTAAGGCAATCAATTTTTTTTCTTTTTAAAAATAGTTTTATTAACCAATAACTTTTAAACAGTATTTGAGAAATAACCTTCACTTAAGAATAAAATCTTTTTATTAAAGAAACATGTTTTTCTATAAAAACAATATTTTAGAAAAATCTTAAAACATCACCAAATATGATTCAGGGAGTTACAAATCTCCCCCCCTTACAAAAATTTTGTCCTCGAAATTTCAAGAATTTTGTAGTGTATAAAATCAAACAAAATTTATTAAAGACAACAAAAAATACTAAATGATTTATTTATGGAGTAAAATAACAAGGACTAACAAGTAGTCACTAAACAAATACGAAAGACTGTAAATGCAAGAAAACTCAGAGACAAGCCTCAAAATAGGCAATACAAAATATAGCTTCTACTAGCAAGTAAGAAAGATAACGGTCCATCCGACTGCGCTCTTGCGACTACTACTGATCCTCAAAGACTGGGTCCTCCTGCTGCTGTTCTGGTGCTGGCTCCTGACGAGTAAAAGCTGCAGGGCAATCTCTCACTTGGTGAGTGGCAGATCCACAAATCAAGCACTGCCCTAACTTCTTGCGGCATTCCCCGATACGATGTCCCGGTCTCTTGCAGTATGCGCAAGAAAAGTATACTGGAGTCTGGTGTAGGAATGAAATCGTAAAGCATAATACTCTAGAGGGGGGGGTGAATAGAGTTGGCAGCAGAATAATGCTAACTAAAAATTGTTAGCAGCAAGATCACAGAATAATAATCACAACTAAATAATATAAAAGGCAGAGATAAGAAAGCAAACGCAAAGACAGCGATGTATACTGGTTTTTCTCTGTTGAGGACTAGTCCAGTCGGTAGAACTCTTGCTACCAGTTGAATCTACTATTGGCAAAACTGTAAGTTTTCTTACGAAGTCCTTGCAACTTCTACAACGCGAGCTTTGATACGAAGAACTCGTCCAACTTCAATTATGAAGACGTATTCTTCTATCAAGCCTTCTGATTACAATCACTCAAAAACTTCTAGACCACACCGTACTGGCAAATCGACTAGAGGATTGTAACTGGCTTGGGATCTGAAAATTAAAGCTCGAGAAAAACTCTTTGGAAGACTGAAAGCTTTAAGTAAAGAAAAGATTGAAAGTGAATGAGTGAGTTAAAATGATCGAAATCCATCTCTATTTATAGGAGTTCCAAAGACAGAATTCTGGCAGAATTCAGGCAGAATTCGGGCAGAACTCGATGAGCAAATCTCGGTCAAATCTGCAACTGCAGGAGGACCAAGTTCCAAGAAATTCAAAAATCAAAACGGCCACTAACCGAACTCTGGCCAAACTCTAGCCGAACTCTGGCCGAGTTCTGTCAGGATTAGGTTAGGGTTTTTCACAATAGATTTTAGGGAATTTTGAAAACCTTTTTGGAGCTTTTGTAAATACGAATGTTTTTCAAAACTAAGGACATTTTTAAAAACATTTTAAAATCATTTTGGAATAGCCTATTTGCCAGTACGACTCAATGTACAATGTATTTCTTGACTCAATAAAATAAAAGATTACATTGCTCAAAGAAATACAGACTCGAACAGACAAATAACGCTTCGGTCTTGAACTGAGTAGATAGCCGTTCTTGATCATATCCAAGAGTCCGAGATATCCTGATTAGCTCCATTTATTAAGACAGAGTTTGATCAATTATTAAAATCAGTTTGACCATATGACTAATGGACCAACATCTGGATCTGTCTCTGCTGCCTCGGTGATGTCGATGCTCGAACATGATGCTGATGCTGAGGTGGCCTCTGCTGAGTGTCGGTCCGCTTCGGTGGACCCTGGAAACTGCTGGCGCCAATGTCCCGGTCCTGCTTAAGCTTCGGGTCTATTTTCTTCTCCACTCCCTGAGTAACTTTAAGGATGCTCGCATAGGCCGTGGCCTGACTGATAGCTACTGCATGACGCAGCTCCCTGGTGAGGCCTTTCTTGAACTTTCAGGCCCTCTCCTTCGACGTACTGACTAGGTTCTCTGCGAACCTGCTGAGTCGGATGAACTTCGATGTATACTGGGCCACTGTCATACTCTCCTGCTGTAACACCTCAAATTGCATCCGAAGCTCGTTCCGCTCCACATCCGGGAAGAACTTCTCCTGGAACAGCAGTTTGAAATCCTTCCAGGAAACCCTGGGCTCTGCTAACTGGGGCTCCTCCCTGTACCAAGCCCTAGCAATGTCAAAAAGTCGCATGCTCGCAACTTCGACCTTCAAATCATCCGGGATCCTCGCCATCTTCAATGACCGCTCAGCATTCTCCAGCCATTCGTCTGCGTAGACTATCCCCTCATTGCCACAAAAATCCATCGGGCAGAGGAACTGATAATCCTTGGCAGTTCCTGGCCTCGGCGCTGCTGGTGCCGGCGGTGCTGGCGGTGCTGGTGGAGCTGGCTCTCTGGTCCTGAGTGCGTCGACGACGGTCGCTCTAAACTGTACGGCCTGCTGACTCTGAGCCTCTCTGAACTGCACAACCTGCTGATTCTGGGCCTCCATGAATTGCTGGAACATGGCCATCACTTACATGCCATCGAACGTCATCGTCGAAGGAAGCGGCTGATGTGGTAGAATCTGCTGCTGCGTACTGGGTGCAGGCTGCTCGCTGGTCCCAGCGTTCGTCGTGGCGACCGTCCTGCAAAAGAAAAATAAACTGTTGATTGCTATGTCCTAAAAAAATTATAAACTATCCTAAAAATCATAAGTAAAATCAATTTTTTTAAAAAAATATCAATAACCATAAACCATAAACCATTTTCCCGCGGTTCCTATGCTGTGATGAGTTTTCTTTAGCTTTCACTGGTCCCCCAATAACACTTTATTGCTTAAGTGTCATTAGGATAGACCTGCATGGACCACCACTAAAAACATGTCACGACCCGCTCCCGAATAATCGGATACGAGTCGGACATGCCCAGCCTTCGTCGATGGACACGACAAAATAAGCTGTACAATACTAAGGAAAACTCCAAGTCACAATGTAATGTAAACCAACACAGCTTTTATAACATTTCCAGAAAACCACCAATATCCATCAAGTCTTTAATACAAAATCAGCCGGAGACAAATCCGGTCAAATGAAATAATATACAATAATGAATATCCAAGATACAATCTCCAGGAAAATAAACTAAAAATGAAAGCTGCAATATCCAAGCAATCACAAGCTTCATGTAATCTCCCACTCACCTGCAACGTATCCTGTCAGGAAAAGAGCAAAGTACAACCCTGACCAGACAATATACAATGTAATCTGTAGTACAGAATACAAGGTGAAACCAGAATACCAGAAATGGAATATAAAACTGCGGCACCAGAAATAAAATATAAAACTGCGGTACCAGAAATGAGATGTAAAACTGCAGGCAATGGACGACAATCAATATGCTAGACAATGAACACGGCTATCAATGTACAAGGCAATGAATCATGACAATCAATATACAATTGTGACAAATTTGAAATATTAAACTAATGTGTGACCGGCTTAGGAGTACAATCAATCAATGAGGCAATGAGTCAATTCTACAAGGTCTGGCTTCATCGTACGTGAAGTGTACGAATAGGCTATCCACAATTACCTATGTTGGGTGTGGTCACACAAAAGCTAATATTTCCCCCAATCCCCGCAATAAACAATGACTCACAAGCAATGAACAATGTATAAGGCAATCGTGTGTATTTCGTGTCCGATATGGGAACATGGCACATGAATGTAAGACAAAAAATAAGGTACAAGTCGAGTCAGTGTACTTGCCTCGGTTTGGTTGCACGAGAGTAGTACTGCATGGTTGCAATGGATCACCTGTTATATTTTGTACAAGTTTGATTAGGGTTTTAACTATATTACTAGTTTATTACAAAATTAGATAATCAATATCATTATTTCTTAGAAACACATATACTAGCTTAATATAGCTTGATCAAGATAAGTAATTGTGAAAATACTTTTAAATTATATTTTACAAGGAAAACCTTTATGTTTTTAGAAGATAATTTCTAGCTAACTATTTTATAACCATAATTTACCATTTATAAAATAACTAACATTTACTACTAATTAACTTAAAACAAAGTCAAGAAAAAAAACAATTATTTAACCCTTATCCAGATAAAATGGACATATCATCATAATTATATATAATTAATATATTGAGAAAAAGTTTAGCAACTTCATAGAAAATATACTAGGTAATAATTAAGACACATTAAAAATATATTCTTAGCAATATTTAGTCAACTTAATTATTTTTAACCATAAATTTGTTATCAAATAAGTTTAATTAATAAAATTCATAGCTCCTATACTAATATATAACAATTTGTAAAATGTTACAAACTATATTTAGTAATACATGGTAACTAGAATAATATTAAAATTTACTATGAACAATATTAACCAAATTCTTGCAACAGAAAATTATCTAAGCGCAAGCCCAACAAGAGCCCAAATACGCTCCATTAAACCCTGTCCAGCATTGCTTATCAATATTATATACAAATAACAGCCCTGACTTCTATGGACTGTCAACCCCTTGACCAAATTTTTCGAAATTATAAAATTTTTGTCTCAATGGATAAGTTGTTATGTTTTGCTTTATATATATATCAAAGGATTATTAGGTTAGAAGGAGGTTTGTGAAAAGCCAGAATATTGATGGGCTTATTCAGAATTTTCCCAAATTTAAAACTCCTCAACGGCTGAAATAGCAGATAGGCTCGAACTTTGGATTCAAATTCTTTCCCTCATCAATCTGGAGTTTAAATTCCTGAAATTCTATCAACCCATGAATTGATCCTATCTCAGTAGCTGATCTAAAGGGGCGAGCAATGTCTTCTTCCCATCGGTTGAAAACCCTAGAAGCAGAGCCGTCACCCTATTCTTCTTCCAGTCTAGATCGACCTCGAGGGTCTGAGAAGAGGAGAATAATCGAAACCCTTCGACAGGTAAATCTTCTTCCTCGATATCCCAGATCATGCGTTCCTTTAATTTCACCCTGTTCGAATAAGAATTACGTGTTTGTCAAAAATCCTAAGAGGACCTAGAATAAACAGTAGTCACAAATTGCATCCACTAGGAGTACAGAGGTATGACTGATTATATGTATGTAGAAAGGGATTTTTATTTTGATATTGATTGATATCAGTCTGGTTATGGGCCATAGGCAATAGAAGTGCAAGGGCATGGGTTAGATGAGCATGTAGTAGTTGTAGGCACAACCTTATCAATGCTGTCCTACTATTCCCAAGTCTAGCCTCATTAAATTTACTAGAATACTCCATATTTTGTATAGAGTTATATATGTTGTCCTGCCTATTTCATTTAATATCCTGCACTTAGGATACATACCTGGAAGTATCAGACATTTAAGAGTTGTCTCCCTTGGTTGATAAGTACCCCAATAGGTACTACTCAGTTCACTGAACATCACCTGTTCTGCTCTCCCTCAACTTAGTTTAGCCCATTACCTTGATATCAACCCAGTTGTTCCAATGCCTTATCCTACATCATGATGTTCTAGCCCATATCATGTTCTTAGTTCAAATTGGAGCCCTCACTGTTAGGCTCTGTATTCAGACTTAATGTATTTAGCATTCAAGTATCTGTCATAAGAATTCATGCCAATATCTCCCTGTAAGATTTAACTTAGTTATCCTTTAGATGTCCAGTCCAATACTTTGTTGTCTGCATTCACAAGTGATTAAATCTATCTTAGAATTATTCCCCTATAATTGGTATCAGAACCTACAGCTAACAGAGCATAGCAGAGACAAGGACAGGCCTTGTGATATGGCAAGGTGAGTTGGCTACTACCTAGTTCAGATATTGAGCTATATGTCATGTCCCTAATCTATTTGTATCAATCCTTTGTCCAGATAAGATCACCTGGATCGAATCTTGTATCAAGGATACACTAGTGTATCTGTGGCACAGGGCACTCAAGTGTGTGTGTACCACAAGGTGTAACCTTGGTGAACAACCTATCCTTCAGTAGCAGAACGTGTACTGACAAGTCCTGCATTTCCCAACTAGGTTCAGTCCTATAGGGTGATGTTCAAGCCTTGTGTGGATGATACCTACACTGGTAGCCTGGGTTTAGGCCAGAGCAGGGATTAGACCCTATACATGGTAGGAAGAAGACTCTTGGTCTAAAGACTAAAATCTAAGGTTGTGTGTGCAGAGGATACTGCTATAGAATTAGGAAGTGGTAGACAAGACCAGCCCCCCCATTGCATCAGTTGACTGACATCTTTAGAGTGCTAGTCCACATCCTGTATAAAGACAGTCCCCATTTGATACTGTACCCATTCGACTTGGTATCTTGAATTACCATTGTCCTGTCCAGCCATTTGAGTACCAACAGGTACATCAGATCTAGTACCTACAGGCTATGCATAACCTATTCCTACTCACATGGGAAATCACCCCAGGACAGCCTAGTACAAACCCCCACTGAATGTCTAGGAAGTTCCTGCAGAAAATAGGATATGGATGAATACTTCCATAGGCACTCTGCTGTACCAATCGGGTACCAACAATATGGGAATACCCCAGTGATGCAGGCACATAATACCTTGCTGAGTATTAATCTATGAGTTAAGTTCCAAGTCCTGTACCATATTTTAGTCACAGGTCAAGGGTTCCCTTATTTACCAAAGAGATTTAGACCATGATACCCTACTGGTAATAACAGTTCTTCCAGATATAGGTAGTGACAGGTTGTTTAAAGCTAACTCCCATGTATGCTAGTCCCAATCTTTTAGCCACTTCACTTAGTTGTTTGAGGATGGTACCATGGCACACAGGTATTGGTAGGAGATGGGGTTAACAGGAATTCCAGGAACAAGGGTGCATTCATGCAATCCTAACCTGTTTCAACCAACCTGAAGGCTAACAGTAGACAAATACCTCCATATGTGCTGTTTTCCTGTGACTGGAATATGAAATGGTAGATAGAGCTTTTGTCTAAATTTCATTAGAGACCAAGACTGTACTAATATGTTTTTATGATGATAGTATGGCACACATGTCATTATGATGTGTTTATTATCCTATATCACCAAAAATTGGTTAACCTTCATATATTCACCCTCATCCTAGGCAAATGCAAAGCTTGGGTTGTCCATTACTTGCTTAGGCTAAACCCCTACAAATTAATGCTAGGTATATCTTGGTTCAGACCATTCCTAGTGGGTTGGTGGTATTGTAGGATACTCAGATGGATAGTAATTTATGACATAACATATTAGAGGCCTACTAGGAGGGTAAATGGAGTAACATGACCTAGAAACCTAACCAATAAATAGATAGGCTACTTATCAGTACTAGTAGTGTATTTGACATCATGTATATGGTATAAACAGGTTATTTGGATCTCTATACGGGTTGAAATCCGTGACAGCAGCTCAGGACCAAAGGCAAGTATATCTTGCCTTTCTACACAGCTTTATTTACATGCACTGTCTTTTATTGTTATCCAGTTTTCACCTATTATTGCCATGAATCTTTTATATC
Source organism: Iris pallida (assembly GCA_029216955.1). Taxonomy (NCBI): domain Eukaryota; kingdom Viridiplantae; phylum Streptophyta; class Magnoliopsida; order Asparagales; family Iridaceae; genus Iris; species Iris pallida. Next base: position 13,606,857 of record JANAVB010040619.1, read on the forward strand.
CTGTTTATATACTTGTATCATTGCTATATAGACCGTGTTCACAGTTAGCTTTGTGCCTTACTAGTCGTGTTCACTTGTGCCTTGATCGAGTCGTGTCGTGAGTCGTAAACCGAGCTGCTTTTTCCTCCGTGTCTTGAAACCTTGAAAGCTAACCTGCGAGTCCACACTAGGGGCAAGGGTTAGTAGTTATCCGTGTCTTAAGCTAACCTGCGAGTCCATCTTAGGGATAGGGATTAGTAGCTATTGGTCTATACCTACGAGTCCACGCTAGGGACGAGGGTGATGCTAACCTGCGAGTCCACACTAGGGACGAGGGTTAGTAGTATATGGTTTACACCTGCGAGTCCACGCTAGGGGCGAGGGTGATGCTAGCCTGCGAGTCCACACTAGGGACGAGGGTTAGTAGTTTAAACCTGCGAGTCCACACTAGGGATGAGGGTTTGAGTATTCGATTTGGTTTTCCGTCTTGACATAAGTTCTCTAGTCCTTGCTCGGCAGTTCATTTATGTGTAGACAGTGTATAGTTTCGTGCTTATTTCATTGCTCAGTTTTTACTTGGTTATTCTGTATTTTTCTTCCTGCATAATAAACTGTTAGAAAGGCTCATTTTTATGTATCTTGCTAGTCCTCTGAGGACCTGATGATCTCTTCAGGTTAGCCGCATTTGAGTCAGAAGCAGAATAGGATTTGAGCCAGCATCAGGTCGTAGTGCTTGCAGTTGAGGTGGTCTAGATTAGCAATTTTTATTCAGTTATTTACTCCATATATTTCTCTATTTTTCCGTCTATTGGTAGTGGATTTGTGTCCACCGGACGTGACAGTGATTCTTAATATTTAGTTACATTCATTATGGTTCAGTTTATGTCTTTTTCATTGATCTTGATTGTGACATGATTATTCTGTGGATGAGATATAGTTACCATAAGATTCTAGATTGCCGTGCCCTTTTGTATATTAGACGGCGTATTACCGCCGACACTGTGGCGTAGGCTGGGCTTGGACACGTTTCGTATCCAAAAAGCGGGTGCGGGTCGTGACAAGTTTTTTTGGTGGCCCATGCAGGTCGACATTAATCTCTTCGGTTACATCACTGTGCCGTCGTGAGCCTGCAAATAGGATTAGACACATAGGATCTCATCCACATGTCTTGACTCATTACTGTTCTCTAATCCTTGATTTCATTGAATCTTTGATTTGTATCTTGCTTGAAAATCTCCTCAACGGCTAAAGTGTTCTCTTTGATTAGCAGTTAAGATGGACTCTCAAGACAGGAATAATGCTGCACTGAACACTCCACCGGCTACAGGAGGCTTTTTCACGTACATGACTCCACCGACACAAGAAGGCCATCTCACTCATATGGGCAATCAACCGCAACTCTCGAGATTCCGCAGAGGCGATATTCCACCACCTCCACAGTTTCCTCCGCAGACTCTACCACCAGCACTCGGTCTGCCACCAGCATCTGTTCCACCACCAGCACAAGTTTCGCATCCAGCACGTATTCCACATCCAGTACCAGCCATGCACCCCGTACCAGTGATGTATCCAGCTTTTCCCATGCACCCACCGTCGGCGATGTATCCAACCCTGACGATGTATCCAGCACATGTTCTGCCTCCGCCACTAGTACTGGACAATGTCACACTCCTCGGGATCATCCAGCAGCAGGCCATCATGTTTTGCGACACTTTGAGAGAGGTTCTTCAGATTCGAGATGCTCCGCGACAGCGTCCGGGGAATCCCAAGCACTTCATGGACTTTAGGCCCATGCCGTTCCATGGGACAGAGGGGATCATCTACGCTGATGAATGGCTGGAGAATGTGGAGAGGTATCTGAAGATGGCCCGAGTCCCAGAAGATCTGAAGATCGAGTCGGTCAGTGGACAACTTTTTGACATCGTACGGATGTGGTACCAAGGCGAACCCCGATTTTCTGCTCCAGACGTGACTTGGGAGGAGTTCAAATGACTGTTCAAGAGGAAATTCTATCCACACGTAGCACGAGAAGCGTTGGTGAGTCAGTTCGAGCACTTAGAGCAGGGCAACCATACTGTCGACGAGTACACATTGGAGTTTTCTCGCCTCAGCCGCTTCGCGGAGAACTTGGTCAGTACACCCGAAGACAAGGCACGACGATTCAGGAATAGACTATCCCACAAGATTCGTCTAGCCATCGCCACCAGCCGAGCCGCCACTTATGAGGAGATTCTAGAGGTCGCCCAAGCTGTAGAAGAGCAGCTGAGCCACAAGCCGAAGAGGAATCGAGACGCACTCGGAGGAGGCAGCGACCAAGCAGTACCGGCAAAACATCCCAACATTTCAGGGAAGACACCTTCACAGCAGCATCAGCAGCAACCACAAGCAGCCCCACGCCAAGTACAAGACATTCCCATCTGTCAGCATTGCTCGAAGAAAGGCCACACTCAAGAAAATTGTCGAAGCAGATTAGGGTTGTGTTGGACTTGTGGATCCAACCAACACTTGTTTCGCAATTGTCCGAAGAAGAACGCAAGTACCCCACCACTACCAACCGCAGGAGGAGGGCGAGCCTTTGCCATGAACGAGGAAGATGCGGCGACACCACACGGAGCAAATGGTGGAAATTTTTAGTAGAGAATTGCAGTAGTAGCATAGATAGACCTATATTTTAAATTGAATTGTTTAAATTGAATTTATGTCATAGCAATTTATTCTAGACCTTTCATTCTAATAGATCATGGTTCATTAAATTTCGAGGACGAAATTTGTTTAAGGGGGGTAGAGTTGTCAACCCCTTGACCAAATTTTTCAAAATTATAAAAATTTTGTCTCAATGGATAAGTTGTTATGTTTTGCTTTATATATATATATATATATATATATATATATATATATATATATATATATATATATATATCAAAGGATTATTAGGTTAGAAGGAGGTTTGTGAAAAGCCAGAATGTTGAGGGGCTTATTCAGAATTTTCCCAAATTCAAAACTCCTCAACGGCTGAAATAGCCGATAGGCTCGAACTTTGGATTCAAATTCTTTCCCTCATCAATCTGGAGTTTAAATTCCTGAAATTCTATCAACCCACAAATTGATCCTATCTCAGTAGCTGATATAAAGGAGCGAGCAATGTCTTCTTCCCATCAGTTGAAAACCCTAGAAGCAGAGCCGTCACCCTATTCTTCTTCCAGTCCAGATCGACCTTGAGGGTCTGAGAAGAGGAGAATAATCGAAACCCTTCGACAGGTAAATCTTCTTTCTCGACATCCCAGATCATGCGTTCCTTTAATTTCACCCTGTTCGAATAAGAATTACGTGTTTGTCAAAAATCCTAAGAGGACCCAGAATAAACAGTAGTCACAAATTGCATCCACTAGGAGTACAGAGGTATGACTGATTATATGTATGTAGAAAGGGATTTTTATTTTGATATTGATTGATATCAGTCTGGTTATGGGCCATAGGCGATAGAAGTGCAAGGGCATGGGTTAGATGAGCATGTAGTAGTTGTAGACACAACCTTATCAATGATGTCCTACTATTCCCAAGTCTGGCCTCATTAAATTTACTTGAATACTCCATATTTTGTATAGAGTTATATATGTTGTCCTGCCCATTTCATTTAATATCCTGCACTTAGGATACATACCTGGAAGTATCAGACATTTAAGAGTAATCTTCCTTGGTTGATAAGTACCCCAATAGGTACTACTCAGTTCACTGAACATCACCTATTCTGCTCTCCCTCAACTTGGTTTAGCCCATTACCTTGATATCAACCCAGTTGTTCCAATGCCTTATCCTACATCATGATGTTCTAGACCATATCATGTTCTCAGTTCATGTTGGAGCCCTCACTGTTAGGTACTGCATTCAGACTTAATGCATTTAGCATTCAAGTATCTGTCATAAGAACTCATGCCAATATCTCCCTATAAGATTTAACTTAGTTATCCTTTAGATGTCCAGTCTAATACTTCATTGTCTGCATTCACAAGTGATTAAATCTATCTTAGAATTATTCCCCTGTAATTGGTATCAGAACCTACAGCTAACAGAGCATACCAGAGACAAGGACAGGCCTTGTGATCAGGCAAGGTGAGTTGGCTACTACCTAGTTCAGATATTGAGCTATATGTCATGTCCCTAATCTATTTGTATCAATCCTTTGTCCAGATAAGATCACCTGGGTCGAATCTTGTATCAAGGATACACTAGTGTATATGTGGCACTGGGCACTCAAGTGTATGTGTACCACAAGGTGTAACCTTGGTGAACAACCCATCCTTCAGTAGCAGAACGTGTACTGACAAGTCCTGCATTTCCCAACTAGGTTCAGTCCTATAGGGTGATGTTCAAACCTTGTGTGGATGATACCTACACTGGTAGCCTGGGTTAGGCCAGAGCAGGGATTAAACCCTATACATGGTAGGAAGAAGACTCTTGGTCTAAAGACTAAAATCTAAGGTTGTGTGTGCAGAGGATACTGCTATAGAATTAGGAAGTGGTAGACAAGACCAGCCCCTCCATTGCATCAGTTGAATGACATCCTTAGAGTGCTAGTCCACATCCTGTATAAAGACAGTCCCCATTTGACACTGTGTCCATTCGACTTGGTGTCTTGAATTGCCATTGTCCTGTCCAACCATTTGACTACCAATATGTACATCAGATCTAGTACCTGTAGGCTGTGCATAACCTATTCCTACTCACATGGGAAGTCACCCCAGGACAGCCTAGTGCAAACCCCAACTGAATGTCTAGGAAGTTCCTGTAGGAAATACGATATGGATGAATACTTCCATAGGCACTCTGTTGTACCAATCGGGTACCAACAATATGGGAATACCCCAGTGATGTAGGCACATAATACCATGCTGAGTATTAATCTATGAGTTAAGTTCCAAGTCCTGTACCACATTTCAGTCACAGGTCAAGGGTTCTCTTATTTACCAAAGAGATTTAGACCATGATACCCTACTGGTAATAACAGTTCTTCCAGATACAGGTAGTGACAGGTTGCCTAAAGCCAACTCCCATGTATGCTAGTCCCAATCTTTTAGCCACTTCACTTAGTTGTTTGAGGATGGTACCATGGCACACAGGTATTGATAGGAGATGGGGTTAACAGGAATTCCAGGAACAAGGGTGCATTCATGTAATCCTAACCTGTTTCAACCAACCTGAAGGCTAACAGTAGACAAACACCTCCATATGTGTTGTTTTCCTGTGACTGGATTATGAAATGGTAGATAGAGCTTTGGTCTAAATTTCATTAGAGACCAAGACTATACTAATATGTTTTTATGATGATAGTATGTCACACATGTCATTATGATGTGTTTATTATCCTATATCACCAAAAATTGGTTAACCTTCATATATTCACCCTTATCCTAGGCAAATGCAAAGCTTGGGTTGTCCGTTACTTACTTAGGCCAATCCCCCGTAAATCAATGCTAGGTATATCTTGGTTCAGACCATTCCTAGTGGGTTGGTGGTATTGTAGGATACTCAGATGGATACTAATTTACGACATAACATATTAGAGGCCTACTAGGAGGGTAAATGGAGTAACATGACCTAGAAACCTAACCAATAAATAGATAGGCTACTTATCAGTACTAGTAGTGTATTTGACATCATGTATATGGTATAAACAGGTTATTTGGATCTCCATACGGGTTGAAATCCGTGACAGCAGCTCAGGACCAAAGGCAAGTATACCTTACCTTTTTATACAGCTTTATTTACATGCACTGTCTTTTATTGTTATCTAGTTTTCTCATATTGTTGCCATGAATCTTTTATATCCTGTTTATATACTTGTATCATTGCTATATAGACCGTGTTCACAGTTAGCTTTGCGCCTTACTGGTCGTGTTCACTTGTGCCTTGATCGAGTCGTGTCGTGAGTCGTAAACCGAGTTGTTTTTTTCTCCGTGTCTTGAAACCTTGAAAGCTAACCTGCGAGTCCACACTAGGGGCAAAGGTAAGGTTAGTAGTTATCCGTGTCTTAAGCTAACCTTCGAGTCCACCTTAGGGATGAGGGTTAGTAGTTATTGGTCTACACCTGCGAGTCCATGCTAGGGACGAGGGTGATGCTAACCTGCGAGTCCATACTAGGGACGAGGGTTAGTAGTATATGGTTTACACCTGCGAATCCACGCTAGGGGCGAGGGTGATGCTAGCCTACGATTCCACACTAGAGGCGAGGGTTAGTAGTACAAACCTGCGAGTCCACACTAGGGACGAGGGTTTGAGTATTCGATTTGGTTTTCCGTCTTGACATGAGTTCTCTAGTCCTTGCTCAGCAGCTCATTTATGTGTAGACAGTGTATAGATTCGCGCTTATTTCATTGCTCAGTTTTTACTTGGTTATTCTGTATTTTTTTCCATGCATAATAAGCTGTTAAAAGGCTCGTTTTTATGTATCTTGCTAGTCCTCTGAGGACTTGATGATCTCTTCAGGTTAGCCGAGTTTGAGTCAGAAGCAGATGAGGATTTGAGACAGCATCAGGTCGCAGTGCTTCCAGTTGAGGTGGTCTAGATTAGCAGTTTTATTCAGTTAGTTACTCCATGTATTTCTCTATTTTTTTGTCTATTGGTAGTGGATTTATGTCCACCGGACGTGACAGTGATTCTTGATATTTAGTTACATTCATTATGGTTCAGTTCATGTCTTTTTCATTGATCTTGATTGTGACATAATTATTCTGTGGATGAGATATAGTTACCATGAGATTCTAGATTGCCGCGCCCTTGTGTATATTAGACAGCGTACTACCACCGACACTGCGGCGTAGGCTGGGCTTGGAAACGTTTCGTATCCGAAAAGCGAGTGTGGGTCGTGACATGGACCAACCTACTAAATATTGCTGCAGAGACAACTCTATTACTACAATTGAAAATAAAGGAATAGCTAAAGCCTCACTCCATACCTATACTCAAAGCCCTCCTTGAAATTAAATTATCATACTAAACTCATGTGAGTCCAATCCAAAACCCAACGCACATAGAAACCAACTGGTTTATTTACTCAAGTAAGAAAGGAGAATGGGACAAGGAAATGGTAGTGAAGGGTTACCACAAACAGATGAAATCATAAGGCACAATCCTCGAGAAATACTCATTGAGCTCTCCTCTCCTTCTACACTAAATTTATTTGCTCAAACAACACCCATGACCCGACCGGCCCACACTTCTTCTGAACTCCTCTTCATTATTAATCCCACTCAGTCACATCCTAGCTCCATTACTCAGCCTAATAAATAAAGAGCAACCCATCCCACTTAATACTTCATTCGCTCACTCTTTCTCTCTCACTCATAATTAATTCCCAACTTCTTCTCTTACAGCCGAACCAATACTATTCCCACTCAATCTTCTCAATACTTCACATCATTTACTCAGCCGAATCCTTTAATTCCCACACAGTCCAAAGCTTCTTCCCACACAAAATTCTCATTCTCCATTTCTTCAACCAACAAGCCCACTTCCCTTCCTTCTTCCTCTCGGCTCTTCCATTCTAACTCACAGAGCCGAACAAAAGCTTTCCACACTTCCATCTTCCTCTTTCACCTCACAAAAATTCCCAGCCAACATACTCGTGGCCGACCCAGCCATCTCTCTCGCCCACCCAAAGCAAACCCTAACTCCAGAATCAAAACCCTAGATGAAGAAAAATAAGAAGAAGAAGGAACATAGTAGGAGATCGAGGGGGTCGAGGCGAGATACTTACTGGCCGGTCGAGGATGTCGATCCACAGCGTTGGTGACGGATCCAGGCGCGGCGGCGACGAGCTCGGCCGCTCGAACTTCGAGAAATAACGCGCGACGGTGACGTCTCTCGAGGAAGCGGTGGTGCGGTCGAGATCCGACGGTCGTGACTTCAGGAAGACTATAGCTCAGATTTGGTGGTGGACGGGTCTCCAGGGGCGACCGACTCTTCGGCGGATCTGACGCAGAAGATGGTGACGAAGACGGGCTCGGTGACAAGGCCCCGGTGGCGCTCCTCCGTGACGGTGGCGTAAGTCTCGAAGAGACAGCACAAATTTTGAAGGGACGGTAGGCACTGGGCTCGAAGCGGCTCCTCGGTTCCCGAAGAGGCAGCACGGGAACCGATGGCACTCAGCTCGAACCGGCGGACCGGTGCGGTCTGCGACGTGGCACAAGCGTCGAGGATTTCTTCGGTCGAGGCGACGGCGGATCCGGACGGATGGCGGCTCTGGCTCCAGGCGGGTGGTGAAGTCGAACTCCGACGATGGCGTGTGGCGGTGGTCCTCCAGTGAGAGGACACAAGAGAGAGAGAGAGAGATGAGTGACATGTCAGAGAGAGAAAGAGTGTGTGTCAGTACATAGAATTGTGTGCCATAATATTAAAATATTACACTGTATTTATAATAAATTAATGTAGTGGCATGAATGTAATTAGGAGTAGATCTGGGGGTAATTGTATAGTGGCAATGCAGGTAAATACAAACAGATCTGGGGGTGAAGAACTAGTCCAATAATAGAATTGCAATTTCAAATTCAAACAGAATTTCAAATAAAAACAGATTCATAAATTCCAACTGTTTTCAAATTCAAATAAAATGATTCAACATTCCCTTAACAGTTTTAAAACAGACTTTCAAAATATAAACTGTTTCAACATATTTCAAAATATAAAACTGTTTCAACATATTTTTCAAATTCGAATATTCAAACACATTTTCAAATTCAAAATATCCAACAGATTTAAAAACAAATTTAGTTAATCTCCTAATTAATTAATTAGGGATAAAATCAGCAGTAATTCATAACCATCTACAAATCACTAACTGTTAACAACTAAAAACAAATTAATCCACTAAACTTAACAAGAATCATTTGCCAAAATAATAACATAATGCTTAATCTTATTTAAGGGAATCAATTTTTTTTTCTTTTTTAAAAAAAGTTTTATTAACCAATAACTTTTAAACAGTATTTGAGAAATAACGTTCACTTAAGAATAAAATCATTTTATTAAAGAAACATGTTTTCTATAAAAACAATATTTTAGAAAAATCTCAAAACTTTACCAAATATGATTCAGGGAGTTACAGTAGTGGCTGCAAGAATTCGGCCGTCCTCTGGTGCTCGACCTTCACTTATTGGCATGCCAAACACTTGGCCCTGAAATGAGCTATCTTTCACTTCATTCCGTGCCACCAATAATACTTTCGTAAGTCCCGGTACATCTTAGTTCCTCCGGGATGAATAGAGTAAGTCGAACTGTGTGCTTCCGCCATTAACTCATGTCATAGATCTCCATTAGGAACATAAATACGATCACCACATTGCAATGTCCCATCGGGATGAATCCTCAATCTCGTCTGCTCTCCTGCCTCAGTCCTCTCTCGAAGCTGTCGAAATCTAGCATCCGTAGGTAATGTCGCCTTGATCCTCTCCCCTAGTGATGATTGCACTTGGAAATTGGCTAATATGCCATCTTCTCCAAGCAATACTACCTCAATACCAAGTTGATGTAAGTCTCTGATCAACTCCTTCTGCGTAGTCAAGAAGTGTGCCATGGGCTTATGGCTTAATACGTCTGCCACAACATTAGCCTTGCCTGGATGATAATGTAGCTCGATCTCATAGTCTTTCATCAACTCCAACCAACGTCGCTGTCGCATATTCAACTCTTTCTGTGTGAACACGTACTTGAGGCTCTCTTATGATCGATATAGATGTCAACCTTCTCGCCGTACAAGTAGTGTCTCCATAGCTTCAAAGCAAAGATAATCGCTACGAGCTCTAGATCGTGGATTAGATAATATTTCTCGTGCACCCTTAACTATCTCAATGCATATGCTACTACATGACTATGCTGCATCAACACGCATCCTAATCCCTTTTCGAATGCATCACTGTAGATCACAAATCCTCCCGGGCCCGATGGTAGTGTCAAGATAGGTGCAGTGGTCAATCGCTTCTTCAGCTCGTCAAAAGTGGCTTGACACTTATCTGTCCATACAAACTCTCGATCCTTGCAAGTTGGACGAGTCATAGTCCCCGCTATTCGAGAAAAATCTTCTACGAACCTTCGGTAATATCCCGCAAGTCCAAGAAAACTTCTCACCTCAGAAGCCGATGTGGGAGCGGGCCATGCCTTGACTGCTGTGATCTTCTCAGGATCTACCGATATGCTGTCTCCAGTAACACTGTGCCCAAGAAATGAAACCTCCTTGAGAAATAAATCACACTTGCTAAGCTTTGCAAAAAGTTGCTCATTTCTCAAGATTCCCAAAACTGTCCGTAGATGCTGCTCATGCTCCTCTTGGTTCTTCAAGTATATCAAGATATCATCGATAAAGACGACTACAAATTTGTCCAAGTACTGATGAAAGATCTTGTTCATTAAGTTCATGAAGACTGCGGGAGCGTTGGTCAAACCGAAAGGCATGACCAAGAACTTGTAGTGTCTATACCTCGATCGAAATGCCATCTTTGGAATATCTTCCTTTCGAATCTTCAGTTGGTGATAGCCCGATCACAATTCGATCTTTGAAAATACCTTAGACCCACTCAACTGGTCGAATAGATCGTTTATGCGCGGCAAGGGGTACTTATTCTTCACCGTTACTGCATTCAAGGCTCTGTAGTCGATGCACATGCGTACTGTTCTGTCTTTCTTAGGCACAAAAAGAACGGGTGCTCCCCATGGTGACGCACTGGCACGAATAAAGCCTTTCTCTAATAAGTCATCAATCTGTGTCTCTATCTCTGCCAACTCCTTTGGTACTAGTCGATATACTCGAGACGAAATAGGCTCGGCTCTGGGAATAAGCTCAATAGAAAACTCAATATCTCGATCATGTGGCAGTCCTAGCAATTCCTCGGGGAACACATCCTTGAACTCAGCGATAACAGGGTGCTGAGGGGTGTCCTGCATCATCATGTGAGTCCCCAATACAGGTGCATCGCTTCTCAAGGCTTCTTTCTTGGCAAACTCGAACTCCATCGCATTCGATGGTCTAAAGACAATACTACCCTTATGGCAGTCTATGAGAGTGAAATGCTGGCTCAACCAGTCCATTTCGAGAACCACATCGAATGTCGGCATAGAAAATATAAGAAGTCTTACCTTCATCTCTCTACCACTTGTCACTACAGAACAATCTCTACAAACACCACTAACATGTACAACTCCTCCTCCAGTGAGAATTCTAATATTTTTAGGTAAGGATGACATGGATATGCTGTGTCTAGTGGCAAAGCTAGTGGCTATGAATGAATGGGTGGCTCCAGTGTCAAATAATGTGATGGCAGAAAATGATGCAACTAAAACCATACTTGCCATGACGTCCACCTCTGGTTCTGTCTCTTCTGCAGCTAGTGTAAAAGCCTTTCCAACTCTTTGATTTCCCGTTTGTGCTCCAGCCTGTTGAAATTGGGCTGCTTGAGGGGGTAAGGGTGGTCGTGGTGCTCCTGGTCCCGTAATTACGAGCCTCTGTATCTGCTGCTGGTTCTGTAGAGTGGTCCTCTGAAATGAGCAATCTCTAGCCTGGTGCTGACTCGATCCGCAAGCTAGGCAATGTCCCAGTCGTCATCGACAGTCTCTCTGAACATGACCAACTTTGCCACAGAAATGGCAAGTGGCCTTCTCCTGTGCATGGTATGGCCCTGTCCTCTAGTGATGCTGGTGTGAGGGAGGACGTCTCACTGGCCCTCTTGTAGTGGTCTTAGCGGACCCCATGGTCGAAGTAGCTCGTCGGTGTGCCTTCTTGCTTATGGCCTCTTGAGTTCTAGCCTCTGCCAGAACAGTTGCTTGGCAGACCCTCGACTCGAAGCTGGTGTATCTCTGCAACTCTATACTAAAGTCTCTGTAAAATCTTTTGGCTTTCTCCAGATCCGTCGTAACCAACCCCGGTGCAAAATGACTCAACCGACTAAACTTGGCGTCGTACTCATCAACTGTCATGCTCCCCAGTTCCAAGTATGGAAACTGGTCATACAGTGCATCATTGGCAGTGTCGGAGAAAACTTCTTATTGAACATCCTTTTGAATTCCTTCCATGTCTGATCAATTCCTAGCCGTCTCTCCTCTGCGGCCCACCAATCGTAAGCATTTCCTTCCAACTATAACTTCACTGCCGTCATCAATAGATCTACGGATAACTCTGAAGCCTTCAAGAAATTTTTTGTTTTGACCAGCCAATTGGTGATTCCGATGACGTCTTCAGTGCCTTTGAAGTGTGGAGGATTCATGTTGCAAAATCCCTCGATAGAGCCTACAGAGGCTTGGGGTGCTCGGGTCAGTACTGTCTCCAAACTCCTTCTGATGGTCTCATTCTGCTGCATCTGGGCCTGTACTAAGCCTTGGAGGATCTGAGCTGTAGAAGTCCCACCAGCGTGAGGCATAGGCTGCTGTGGTGGATATGATGGTGGATACTGTGGAGGCTGCTATGGTGGATATGATGGTGGATATGGAGGTGGAATCTCTGGTGGAAACTGAGGTGGATAGGGTGGCAGAGGTGGTAGGTACTCTTCTTGAGCTGCAGGGTTTTCGGGGCCTGTCTGTCCCACTTGGGATGCTGGGGCTTGCTGCTGAGTAGTAGGCGGTGTTCACCGGCTGCAAGGCTGGTCTGGATGGTGCTGGAGTGGTAGAAGACATGTCTAGAGGTGGCTGACCCACTGGTCCCTCTTGAGCTCCCATCTGTAATGGCGAGAGGGATTGCGCGTCCACTATGAAGATTTATCCTATATTAGCACGAAAATTAGAGTTTTGGTTAGAACAAAATCAAATTGGATACAATCAAGCAGTCAAATGAGAAGTTGAGAAGAGATCAAGGAAGGTAGTAATAAGTGGATGAGATTCTATATCCTACTCCTATATGCAGGCTTGTTGGACACAGTCATGTAACCCAACAATATTATTGACCTGTATGGGCCATCAAAAAAATATGTAACACCCCAGTCTCATAATACATGGGACTAAGTACGTTAGCATGCCAGTTGCACATATACGAAGAATACACCAATATGTGGTATCTTCGTATTTGTACATAAGATATAAATAATATAACATGATAAGCCACAATATAAATAATTATATCTCATCCACAGCTCAACGCAGAATGAATAATAAGTCTCAATAATAAAGAAGTCAAGAGATAGCCGGGTGGACATACCCACTCTAAACAACTATGAAAAGTAGTCATAACTAGATGGAGTCCAACCTCCTCAAAATAGAAAGATGAAGATAAAAAGATGTCCACAACATAGTCTCAGATAATAAAAATAAACTAAGTATCAGCGAGAGATGCCTCGTGATCGACGTAAAAAGGATCCAAAGCTGCTCCATACTCCTGGGGATAGTCCTGCTCGTCTAATCCTGGAGAGATCACCAGGTCCTCAGAGGGACGTAACAAGATACCGAAAAATATGCCGAAATAACTGAATGTGTAAACATGCAACTATGACACTACATGATCTCCTAACCGTCTATGTGAGATGCACTTTGAGGACAATGTTCTACGCAGGGGCTGCAGGATCAGCAGAGTAAATAAAGAATGGCAGTAAGTAGCGCTCATCCGAGTCGCTATCGGGCATGGGCAGAAAGTAGCGCTCATACGAGTTACTATCGGCCCACAAATGTGTGTAAAACGTAAATATAGCCCCTACGCTAGTAGATATCCCCTCCCCCTAATGCTCCTGTCCAAAGATGTATCCATAACCTGTCCAGTTGCTAACTGCTATGGCTTCTAACTCGACACACTAATAGCAGTTACCTCCTAACCGTCATACGACCCATATGTATCGATGGCCAGTCGAGTACGCAGGTCTATGTCCTATATGAACTCACTCATCACGTGATACACATGTGTCAAGGCTGTTGGAGATATGAAAATATCCCACACTCATAAGGTGGTCGTCTAACACTAGGTCGATATGCATAATAAAGTATAAAATGACGAAAATGACTAAATCTAGTCGCTTGCACCCAAGTGTGACTTGGACGCACAATATAAACAAAATGACAATAAGAGAAAGAAATATGCAATAATAAAATATACTAAAAATAAATGAGCACGAAAAGAATCTATGGCAAGGTATACTTACCTGTGGTGTGAGGAAGGCAATCCAACAGTCGCATGCGGCAGCACCAAAAACTCACAATTCACAGATGACTTCGGATGTTGAAACAAACATCAAAATTTTTTTTGATGTAAAAGATATCTCCAGAAAATGCCTCTCCGAAAGTCAAATTCCGAAAGAGGGGATAAATTATAATTTTGGGTCAAAACGATGTCCGCTGTTGGACCCGCTTGGCACCAAAATGTGTGCCAATGTCTACGATCTCTAAAGTCGTCAAACTGCATGTCTACGGATTCGATTTGAGGAGACGAACCCAACGGTATGTCAAATTTTGGATCCCGATGGCCCGTGCACAAAATTGCCCGTTGGAGCGGGTTACGGGCCCGCCAATTTGCCGTTCCAATCAACCTTCTCAGAATCGGACCAAACTTACCATATAGGACCAAAAAAATAATATGGTCCTGCTGGCACAAGTTTCGTGTCGATCCGATGAACATGCACAAAGTTATGGCCAAGTTTGCAAAGCGTCGATACGGGTGTATCTTGACGGATACATATTGATTTTGTCGCGCACACGCAACGAAATCGAGTTCCGCCAGTTCCCATACTTCGACAATATTCATACGCACCTTTCGATACGTATAGTGTACGACCACGTTGTCCGGTTTGTCGAGGCGCACGCCGTATCAGGAAGTTTTCTAAAGTTTATTGTTTTTTTTAAAACCAGTTTTTTCGCACAAGTTTAGCATCACGTCATTCTCTGTACAAATAACGAAATAAGATTCTACAAAATAAATTCTGCTCTTGGTTATGTTGTCTACATCGGTGTTTAATTTGTTTTTTGAAAACCCTATTATTTAGTTCAAAAACTGGCTTACAAGTTAGGGGTTTGGAGTGGTTTCATGTTTTGTTTCTCGGCAGCGATCACGCAACTTTGCATCGATTTCTACGTCGATCTAGGGCACGGGGTAGAAATTCTTTTGAAGGGTTTCGAAGAGTGCTACTAGGTCTCTCTATAGGATTTAATGATCCACCAAACGATGGAAAATTACGAGATATATCGATGTTCGAAGTTGGTACCTTGCTATCGAAAATATGGGCTTACACGGTTGGTGCGGTCGGCCCGGGGTGGTTGGCGACGTTCGCGCGGTGGTGCGGCACTGTCAGCAGCCAGGGGTAGTTCGTCGTTGGTAGGTGAAGGCTTGGATTGGCTCTGGTGGCTTCGCAATACTTCGGTTAGGCTTTCTACGAATTTTTCTTAGCTACTCCTAAAACCTATTCTAGTCCGTTTATATTTGCTAAAAGATTTGAATTAGGAAATGAAGATTTGAATCTTTATTCAAATCTCAAAAAAGGGGGGAAGGAGGGTGTTTATGGGTACTGTAGCTTCGGCTACAGTACCGATTGCTTTTTTTTAACACTTATATATATATATATATACTCTTATACACTCTTGAGAATAAATAATGTAGCTTATAAAAATTCTAAAAAAATTATATAAAAATATGTAAAATTTCTAATTTATAAACTAAACTATATAGGATATCGTAATGCACAAGCATACCTATATATATATTATTACAAAAACTAATGACTTAATACTAATTTATATATAACAAAATTTAGATAAAAATATTAAAATAATTAGGAATAAAAGATGGGGTTTTACACTTCCACACCGTAATTGAATTATATCCCTTCATACAGGATATCTCGTCCTTTGGGATTGTCCACAACCCCTCTATCGTCTCTGCTATAATAAGATCCTTGGTCAACCTCAACACCACTGCATCCCCCTCCTAATCATATATAATGTCTTCAAGTTGAATATTTGTTATCATTTTATTGATAGTCTCTTGGCTAAATATAGCCTTATAATCCTTCTCATTATATTAAACCCTCTCTGGAATATCATGTGGCATATTTTGACATACCAGATATACCAACAGGATATTCCAATATGCTTATTCTAATACCAAATATACCA
Organism: Iris pallida; assembly: GCA_029216955.1. Taxonomy (NCBI): domain Eukaryota; kingdom Viridiplantae; phylum Streptophyta; class Magnoliopsida; order Asparagales; family Iridaceae; genus Iris; species Iris pallida. Next base: position 13,622,901 of record JANAVB010040619.1, read on the forward strand.
ATACACTTATGCTAATACCAAATATACCAACACTCTCCCTCAAGATGGGCGAAAGATATTCATTAGGCCTATCATGTCACATCCTCTATTCATGTTCACAGAGCTAAGTTCCTTGGTTAGTCCATCTGCTACCTGATTCTTGGTTGGAACGTGGCCTAGCTCCAGTAGTCCACGATCCAACTTCTCCTTGATGAAGAACCTATTGATCTCGATGTGTTTGGTCCTATCATGTTGTACTGCATTGTTGGCGATACTAATAGCTGACTGGTTGTTACACCACAGACTTATCTTGGCTTCTTGATCCAGCTTCAGCTCTACCAGCATATTCTTCAACCGTAGCAGTTCTGCAACTCCTAAGGCCATAGCTCTGTACTCCGCTTCAGCTGTCGATCTGGCTACCACTGACTGATTCTTACTCCTCCAAGAGACCAAGTTGCCTCCTACAAATATACAGTATTTCGAGGTAGATCTCCTGTCATCAGCACAGCTAGCCCAACCAGAATCACAGTAGCCCTTGATGCCAACGTGATTATTCTTTCCGAATATCAGTCCCTTCCTGGGGGCACCCTTCAAGTATCTCAGAATCTGGTACACTGCGTTCATATGACCCTTCCGTGGGTTATGCATGTAGCGGCTCACCACACTTACTGTAAAGAAGATATCAGGACGGATGTGGCTTAAATAGATCAACTTGCCCAACAGTCTCTGGTGTCAATCCCGGTCAACTGGTTCTCCAGCATCAGCATCTAGCTTGAACCTCTGATCTATCAACGTCGCTGTGGGTTTGCATCTCAACATCCCTATCTCTGTAAGAAGGTCCAGTGCATACTTCCTCTGAGAAAGAATAATCCCATCTGTTTCTCGAGCAATCTCAGTTCCAAGGAAGTACCAAAGAAGGCCAAGGTCCTTCACCTCGAATTTCTTGCCAAGCTTTCCCTTGAGTCGGGTGATCTCTTGCTCATTATCTCTTATGATAATCATATCGCTACATACATTGCAAGCATGGTGATATAGCCTCTACTCCAATGGAAGAATACGGTATGATCAGCATTGTTCTGTCGATATTCTATTCCTATCATCGCACTCTTAAATCTGTCAAACCACGCTCGAGGAGATCGATTCAGTCCATAAAGGGACTTCTTCAACCTGCAGACCTTGTCCACTGTCTGATTGGTACCGAATCCTGGTGGTATCTCCATGTAAACCTCTTCTACTAGATCTCCATGAAGAAATGCATTCTTCACATCCAGTTGGTGTAGCTTCCATCCACCATTCGCTGCCAGAGAAATCGGAGTCCTAATAGTGCTCATCTTCGCCACTGGTGCTCAACCTGTCTATCTGGGTTCTTCTTTACAGTAAAGACCCACTAGTATCTGACTGCTCTCTTCCCTTCTGACAGTTTTACCAGCTCCTAAGTGTGGTTTTTCTCAAGAGCCCCTAACTTCTCGTGCATCGTCGTTTTCTACTTTGGATCGTTCTTGGCAACCTGCCAATTGTTAGGTACAGTAATACTATCCAAAGACGCAATGAATGCTTCATAAGAAGATGAGATATGATCATATGAAATAAACTGAGCAAGGTCCCAACCACATCAATTAGAAGAATTTTTCGTATTGCTACAAGTGGTCCTCCGTACTGATAATGGTAGGAGAGGATTAGGTGTGGGAGTAGTAGGAAGAATGATATCACCTGAAGGAGAATCTGGTGGTGGTGTAGGTGTCTCAGGAGTCAAGACGGACACATACAAGGGACTTAGCACTGACACTGTAGGTACTGGTCCTGCAATTTGCTTCACTCTCCTGCTGTAGGTAAGTATCTCCTCCTGAGTCGTGGGCCTAATTGTAGAACCCTAGGGGGGTAAATAGGGTAATGAAATAATTATCAAGCAAGTTACTACAATTTTAATGAAGAGTAAAAGAGATAGAGATTCAAACACTCGATGTATCTTGGAATCCTTCCAAGGGGCACTCCAGTCCCGGAACTCTCTCCAGCTTTAATCCACTATTTGAGTAAATAGTTACATACGAGTTGGATCCGAAGAACTCGTTAACTTCAACACGAGTTTGGATCCGAAGAGCTCGCCAACTTCTTACACACGAGTTTTCTTACGAAGGCTCGCCAACTTCAAAAGAAAAGAAAGAGGGCTTTTGATCTTCTACAATACTTTGAAGATCGAAAATTACAACTCTTGAATACTCTAGCACTTTTCGGTTGGATGACAAATTAAAGCTTTGGGTAGAGTTGTGATGGTGAGGATCTTTGGTTGTTTTGAAGAATTTAAGGCTCAAGTGAATATCTTTAAAGAGAAGACACAACCACCTTAAATAGAGAACCAAGAGAACTAGGCATTTAATGCTCCAAACATAAGGCTGACGGAATACCGTCGATATGGAGCGGTATTCCGTCGGCATACCATTTCTAAAAGGTAACGGTAATAAATCTGTTGGAGCATTTAATGCTGACATTTGTCCGCTCAAAAATCAAAATTAAAGAGGTCAGAATACCGGCGGTATGCAACGGTATACCGTCGGTATGCCGTCTTTCTTCACAAAAGTTTTCTGAGCAAAAAACCAGTATACCGTCGGTACACAGCGGTATGTCGTCGGTATATCCGATTTTTGTCACAAAGAGTTTTTTTTGCTTAGAAACGGTATACCGTCGGTACATAGCGGTATACCGTCGGTATGCCAATTTTCATCACAAAGAGTTTTCCTTGCTCAAAAATAATATATCGTCGGTACATAGTGGCATACCGTCGGTATGCCAATTTTCGTCACAGAGAGCTTTCTCAGGAAGAAATCGGTATACCGTCGGTGCATGGCGGTATGCCATCGGTATTCCGTTTCTGAAGACATTGATTTTTGACTTAAAACAGAAGGGGCTTATGTTTTGTCATCCACCTTAAGCATTACATAGAAAGTCCTAGACCTTGTACGGACTCTAAAAACTTGAATCTTTTGAGAGCAGTCTTTGAGTGTGCGCTGTTCTTTTCTTCAGTCTAGTTTTAGGAGACTTCTTAAAAGCTTTCATGTTGTTGTGCTGAGTTGCTTGGATAAACCGATTTCTTCATAGCAGCCATTGGAAAGCTTGAGGGTGTATCTGTTTGCAAAAAATATAGAGAAAACTAAACCACGAATATGCTGTTAATGTTATAAAAATAAATGTGCCAACAATCTCCCCCATTTTGATAATTGACAAAAAGGAAGATAGCATGTTTTTAGGGAGTGACTCCCCCGTAGGTAGAATACTCCCCCTCAATCCGTTTTTCTCCCTTTGTCACTTAATCAAAGATGGTAAAAATAGGATAAAAAGAAAAAAGTATGTACGAAGACAGAGCCAAAACATGCATATATTGAATAGCAAATTTGAAGAGTACATGCTAACAGAACTCAAACCATCAATAATGCTCCCTATTAGGAGGAAACCAACCAACAAAAAGGTCCTCGAAGGACCACACAAGATAACTAAACAAAGCAAACAAAGACACTGGTCCCCGCAGGACCTCAAATAAAAAACTAGATATGACCAGTACTTCTTATTGGACCAACATAGAAGGAGACCGAAGGCCACTGATTGGCTGGATCATCATCACCATCACCATCACCCGAAGTCTCGTGAAAAGCACTGAAATGATCAATGCCATCGGGATACATGAACCCGTAGGCATTAGGGTCAGAGAATCGAGATACTTAAAAGTGGGGATCCTGAAGATTGAGATCCAGAAACGTATTACGATCCTGAAGAGTCCGCTGAAGGAAGTAGGCCTGGTTATGGAAGCGGCTCTGAATAAGGTTGCCAAGGCTACGAGTATTGGTCCGCATCTGCTCCTCCGCCTGAGCCATGCGTAAATTAAAGTATTGCTGGATTAGAGGCATGAATCGGCCAAAGGAAGGAGGATCAGAGGGTGCTACAGTAGGTGGAGTAGGTTGAGGGGCCTGAGAAGTTGACGCACGAGAGGATTGTCCAGATGCAAAGCGGAAGACATCCAGGAAGGAAAAAACATCGTTCGATTGGCAAAGAGTGAGGTCCACACCTTTGGCCTCAAGAATTAAAGTGACGAACGCACCGTAGTTGAGGGCTTGCCTCCCCGCAGAGTGAATAGATGAGAAGGCATTCAAGAGAGTCTTATCAGAGGACCAAGTCTTCTTAGAATGAAGGTAGTACATGCAAACCAGAGCATCGTTTGTGATGGCATCATAGTTGCCAAACTTGGGATACAGGGTGTAGAAAATGATGCGATACAGCTCGTAGTAGAAAGGCTCCAGCTGCTTGGAGATGGCAGGAATGGCTGGAGGGTTAGTCCCTTTGCAGATAATGCCACAAAACTTGTCGAAAGAGACTTCAGCGGTAGGGTACAGACCGAATAAAGTGGGTAGAGTGTCCCTACGATTAGGAATCTCGAGAATCTCGGCAATATCGCTGGCAGTTAGACGAAAGTGGCGACCATTGACGAGAGTCTCAAATGCATTGTTGGCCAAGTCCGGTACAATATTACAGTAGAAAAGGCGAACAGCCGTCGGATAAACGGGAACTTGACGACGAAGAAGAGATGAAAGGCCTACAGACTCGAATAATGAGAGATGACTGGGGAAGAGATTCCAGTTGATCGCCTTCCCTTTGTAAACAGCATGCTCGACAAAATACTAGGATCAGGCGTCCACAGCAAGATCAGATTTGAAGATCTTATGGTCATAGGCACCATTTGGTAAGGACACCAGCGTGAAAGAATTGAAAGAGGAGGAGGAGGAGCGTAGACGTTTGGCATGGGCCATGGAGACAGCAGGGGCTAAGAGTAGGATGAAGAGTTTTGGAGGAGGAAGGAGAAGAAGAAGTGGGTTTAAAAACCGGTGGAAGAGGAAGAGGAAGAGATAGAGGAGGGGATGGGGGTGGGGGTTTGGAAAAGAGGGGTGAATGAGTAACAAATGAGGGGGTTTTGAAAAGGAGAGAGTAAGTTGAAAAGATAGAGGAAAATAAATATTGAAGGGATTTGATTTGATAGGAGGAGTTGAAAGAGGTAATTAATGATAGTGATGGGAGAGGAAGTGATTTGGTGGAGCCCATTTGAGTTGAAAAGTTTGCTGCGATACCCATTTTGCCGCAGACGGAATGCCGGCAGAATGCCGTTGGGTGCCAGCGGTATGCCGATAATGTTTACAGAAAGTAATTTTGAAGGCAAATCGGTAAACCGACGGTATGCTAAAGTATTCCGTCGATAAGCCGTCTGAGCAGAAACTAGGCGTCAAGCTAAATGATGCCTAACATTTGGCAAAGCAACACAAACCGATCCTCCGGGAGGGGTTTAGTGAAGATGTCTGCTAATTGATAAGTAGTATCAATAAAATCAAGATGAATGTACCCCTTTTGTTGATGGTCACAAAGAAAATAATGTCTAATCTCAATGTACTTCGTGCGTGAGTGACAAATCAGATTTTTCGTGAGATTGATAGAGCTAGTGTTATCACATTTGATGGAGGTGCAAGTAGAAGAGATACCATAATCAACAAGTGTTTACGACATCCAAAGAATTTGTGCACAACAACAACCGGCCGCTATATATTCGGCTTCAGTGGTGGAAAGAGCAACAGAGTTCTGTTTCTTACTAACCATGATACCAAAGATTTTTCAAGGAATTGACATATGTCGCTAGTGCTTTTTTGGTTGATTTTGCATCCGGCAAAGTCCGCATCTGAGTATCCGATAAGCTCAATGGATGAAGATTTCGGATACCAAAGTCCAATATTAATGGTGCCTTTGAGATACCGAAAAATGCGCTTAACGACACATAAGTGGGAATCTTTTGGATTTGCTTGGTATCATGTGAAGGAACAGTAGCACCTCTAGAGGGGGTGACTAGAGTGCAGCGGAGAATATTTAACAATTAAAAATTTAAATCTAAGCAGTTGAAGCAATATCAACATGAAATGATTACAAGTAAGTCAGTAAAATCAGGGCGAGAAAGCAATACGCAGAGACAACAGATTTATACTAGTTTCCCTCTATGAGGACTAGGCCAGTCTCGAGTCTCGACCGGATGTTTGAATCCACTATTTTGAATAGAGATTACACCACGTGTTTTGCACTGAATAACATGCCAACTTTACCACCATCGTGTTTTTATCCGAAGCCTACGAACAAACTTCAACACCTTTCCGAAGAAAGCTTTTTTACGCCAAGCTTGTACAACTCGAAAACTCCTACTCGGAAACCACCAGCACTTAGAAAAATTGAGTTGACTTGGAGATTTGAAGTTTAAAGCTTCAGAATAGAATAGGAAGCTTAGAAATGAATAGAGAAGAAGAAAATTGAATGAATGATTAGAAATGAAAATTTCTTCTCTATTTGTAGGTTTTTGTAGGACAGAGTTCGGATAGAACTCGGTACCCTAATGTTCAAAAATTTAAACGTTTGAGATCCACGAGAATATGTAAAGCTTCTGACCAGGAGTGATTTGGTCTAACCGAGTTCCGGCAGAACTCCGGCCGAGTTCGGTTAGCCCAATTCCAGGGCCATTTTGGTTTTTGGATCTGGGTTGGTTTAGGGCCATTTTGGTTTTTGGATCTGGGTTGGTTTAGGATCAAAACTAGAATAGGTTTGGTTTAGTTCAAGATATGTTTGGTTTAGGATAGAATCAAGGATAGACTTCTAATTGCCAGTGAACCCGATTCACAAACATTCTAGACTCGATAAATAGAAAAATACATAATAAATATAAAATCTCAGAGACAATGCAATCTGCATTCTTCGTTTCTTTTTATATCAAGATTGAAGTTTAAGACACTTATCAAAATTGGTTTGACTATGGCTAAATGTGCCAAAACATTTCTCCATTTTGATAATGTAACAAAACTTATGATTGATAATTACAGAATGGTTCAGCTTGAAGTAGAAGTAGACTTGATGAGTACGGAAGGTACGATAGTAGCTTTTTGTCCGTCAAACCGTTGGTACAATGTAATATTCAATGCTCCCTCGTAGTGTACGATCGAGTCTTATTACTCCCCCGTAATAAAACATTCTACTGAAACTATATTTGTAGAGTCTTAAACCAACATTCTTTCAAACCAAATTAGTAATACAGTGAATAAGCATCAAAAATCTTAAGTTATAGCCAAGATGAAATAAATCAATCTTATTAATCTTATAAATCTTATCAATCTTACTCTCCCGTTTTGTTATAATAGCAAAATGGTATAGCAATATTATGAAACTACAAAATATTAAAGGTGGCATGCATGGAATAATGGAAATACTAGCATAATCTGAAAAGAGTTTTGCATACATCACACAGAAAAATGAAAAAGTCATAATTGATAATGCTTGAAAGAAGAATTTATCACTAATACAGGCACAGTCAAAACATAAAAAAGTTACTGAACTATCACGAGGAAAAATATATCCTCAACTATTATCCTCATCATCAGCAGCTGCAGCACCAGCAGCACTAGAAGGACCGATCTCATCAGATCGGCTGGGGTCATATCGAGCGGCAGCAGGATCAAAGTAACACTGCACCTTATGGTCATTAATGCAATAGCCAAGCCTGGATGGATCATGAACCATAGGAATGGGGCCACTAGGGTTGTGAGCAAGGCTATATGATAAATTATAAACCTGTTCGAGATAGCCTGGAGCTGAAGGGTAATACAGAAATCCGTAGCTCAGAACTGATCTAGCATAAGAGTCTGAAGGGACTCAAGAGTAACGTTGGCAGGAGGATGAGTAGCCTGTGAGTCAGTGGAAGTAGGAGCAACTGCAGGAGGTGGAACCTGTACAGGCTGAGCTAGGCGACGATGCTCATGAAGATAGACAGGAGCAGCATCCTCAGCACTGTCCGCAAGACTGACCTCAAAATACTAAAATATAATAGGAAGATACATCGCGTATAGAAGGCATTGCGAGGAGTTCTTGCGACAACGATCCATAGCGGAGATGATAGTCTTGGGTAGACTGAAAGAAACATAGAAGTGAAGATGATAAATTGCCGAGAGTTCTACGTACAAAATCTCATCTGTGGTAGTATTCTTAGGAAGGATAGTAGAGAACACCATGCGATGAAGATCATAGAAGTAGTTATTTAGATGTCTCGGACGAAGAGTGCCATGGGGTCGAGGATTCGGTGCACAGGATGAATCACGGAAGGAATCAAAAATTGTTCTCTCGGGAAACTCAACAAATGTAATCTCTATAAGTTCTTTCCCGTCATTGGGTACGTGGAGAATGATTGCGAGATTATCGACATCGAACTCAATGTCAACTCCACCAACTTTAGATTTAACCGTACCCTTTATGACCGAAAAATTACAATAAAACGTACGAATGGCGTTAGTATAAACGGGAAAAGTAGATTGAACTAAATCTAGCAAATGATGATATATGAATACGCTAGAGTGATCAGGAAATAGTGTAAAGCTGATAGGAGAACCCGAACAGATTTTTCTCTTATGAAAATTTATGAACTAAGAGTCCGAAGCTTCTTGGGACACAAAAATAAATTCATCGTAGAAATTTCCATCGGGTCTCGAAGGAGTGTAAAGTGAAAAGGAGGCCTCCTCATGAGGGGTTGAGGATGAACCTTCATCAACCTTCCTCTTCTTTTGAGAAGAAATAGGTTGTTTGGGAGCCATATGTAAAATAGCATGGAAAGAAAAGAGAGAGATATACCGAAATTGATGGTGAACAGTAGAATAGAACCTCGAAAGAGCTCCGAATTCGAAGTTTGAAAGCTTAGAGAGCTTGGATGAGGAAGAACAAGCAGGTTAGGGTTAGGGTTTACCGATAGGGTTTGGAGGTGCTTGATAAAGAAGATGATGATGAAGAGGTTTTAAATAGAAGAGGGGTCGGCTGTCCAGCTTTTGTTCGAAATCCCCCCAGACCAAGTTCGGTCCGAGTTCGGTTACTAGGGTTTCAAGACAGAGTTGGAAACAGTGTGATAGTTTTTAACATAAATACGAAAAATAATTTAGAAATATTTGTGTTGAAGGAAATAATTTAATATTTATTAATTAATTCCTATAAATTGCTATAGCCACTTTGGGTTAGCTGTAGGGGCCGGATCCCAGCTAGCGGTAGTCCGAAGTCTAGTGCACCGTGTCGCTTCAGGTTATTTACACCTGTGTGACAAAAGGATCTTTTCGGCTTATAACCAAAATAACTTTAGCAAATTTATGTTCATTAAATAATAATATTATATTATATTACCTCAACATCCAGAATTCTTAATTCTTTTTGTATAAATTTAAAACAATCTTCAGCCAAAGGCTTTGTGAAGATGTCAGCTAGTTGATGTTCAGTATCAACAAATTCTAAAATAATATCACCTTGCAAAACATGGTCTCTCAAAAAGTGATGTCTAATTTCTATGTGTTTAGTGCGTGAATGACATATGGGATTCTTAGCGAGATATATAGAGGTAGTATTATCATAGTAAATGGGAATATGATGAAAAGATAATTGAAAGTCTTCCAGAATTTGTTTCATCCATAAAATTTGTGCACAACAACGTCCTGCAGCTATATACTCAGCTTCAGTAGTTGATAATGCAACTGAATTTTGTTTCTTAGAAAACCATGAGACTAAGGACTTTCCTAGAAAATAACATGTACCGTTGGTACTTTTACGATCGACTTTGCATCCAGCAAAATCTGTGTCCGAGTAACCTATCAGGTCAAACGAATCAGATTTGGGATACCAAAGACCGGTTGTCAAAGTTCCTTTAAGGTATCGCAAGATATCCTTAACAACACTTACATGTGATTCTTTATGACAAGCCTGACATCTAGCACATAAACATACAACAAACATAATGTCTGGATGACTAGCGGTTAAGTATAGTAAACTACCAATCATACCTCTGTACTTACGTATGTCGACTGGTGTACCGCTTTCATCTATATCAAGCTTTATAGACGTTGCCATCGGAGTGCCAATAGGTTTGACGTTTTCCATATTGAATTTCTTTAGCAAGTCTTTTGTATATTTGGCTTGATTAATGAATATCCCTTGTGAACTCTGCTTAATTTGTAGTCCAAGGAAGAATGTTAATTCTTCCATCATGCTTATTTCGAATTCACTCTGTATACTCTTTGCAAACTCGTTACATAGCATCTCATTAGTAGTTCCAAAGATTATATCATCTACATATATCTGCACTAATAAATTGTTTTTATCGAAAGATTTTATAAACAAAGTTGAATCAACCTTCCCTTTTGAAAAACCGTGTTCAAGTAGGAAAGAACTAAGACGCTCATACCATGCATGAGGTGCTTTTTTGAGACCGTAGAGAGCTTTCCGAAGCTTGAATACGTGATCAGGAAATTTGAAATCTTCAAAGCCTGGAGGTTGTTTTACAAAAACTTCTTCTTTTATTAAACCATTTAAAAATGCACTTTTAACATCCATCTGAAAAAGTTTGAAACCATGAAAACTTGTAAAAGCACAAAACATACGAATGGACTCTAATCTAGCAACTGGAGCATATGTCTCATCATAGTCAATGCCTTCTTCTTCTTGATTATAGCCTTGAGCTACTAGACGTTCTTTGTTGCGTGTGACTGAGCCATTCTCATCTAACTTATTTTGGAACACCCATTTAGTACCAATGATCGGATGATCAACAGATCTGGGAACAAGTTCCCAAACTTGATTCCGTTCAAACTGGTTAAGTTCCTCTTGCATAGCAGAAATCTAAAATTTATCAGAAAACGCTTCTAAAATATTTTTAGGTTCTATTTTGGAAATAAATACAATATTTGCTATTACCAATTGTCTTGAGCTGGAACGAGTGCTTACGCCCTTTGACACATCATTATTTACCAGTTCTTCGAGATGGTCTGGTGTAAATCGCATACGTTTCGGCAAACTTTCTAGATAAGACGTGGAAGTATTGTAATCCCTCAAAATTTTTGGAGGATATTTCATTATTTTTATTGCTTAAACATTTGTTTTGAAATATCTTTTGTTAAATTATTTATAAATATACTGTTAGTCATGCTTGCTTTTGTTATGTACACTGAGTATACAATATGGTATGGCCAGTACACTCAAGTGCCTTGACTAGCATAATAACTATAGGTGTCAATAGATTTATTTTATTTGGATAATCATTTATTTAAATTTATTAAATCATCTCATGGTCATATTTTCTATGTTTAATATTTATTTATTTAACTATCTATATGGAGTAGTTTTGCAAGGACTAAAAAATATTGATATTTGTTTATAAAATCATACTAGTGGTAATACGTACTCTCCCCAAAGTAGTATAACCCTACTGTTTGTTGTAGAAATTATTATTCTTACCATTATTCTTATTATTAATTATTATTATTATAAATGATTTTAAATGAGACTATTTATACTAAATAAATATAGGCTATTTTTGAAAAATAAGTGGTAAGTATTTCTTGTTTTTATTTCATCTTTAAAATATCTTTTGAGTATATCATGATTTTTAGAATTATTACATTTAAATATGTGTTATATATAACGTTAATTACATGAATTATATTAATGACAATAGATAATATATACTTATTGAATTCTTTGTGCGTCCCGCCAAACCGGACGACGTGGTCACGAACCGAAAGCATCGAAAGGTGCGTATTGACTTCGTGGACGTGTGGGCTTTGACGGAATTTAAATTGGTCGCGTGTGCGTGATGAATTTGATGCGTATCCGTCGAAATTCACCGTATCGACCTATTTGTAAATTTTCCAATTACATTGTACACGTTCGTTAAATCGAAACGAAGCTTATGCCAGCAGGACCGTATCATTTTTATGGTACTGTATGCCAAGTTTGGTCCAATTCTGAGAAGGTCGATCGGAACACCTATTTGGCGGGCCTGCGACTCGCTCCAACGGGCAAATTTGTGCACGGCTCATCGGAATCCAAAACTGGACACACCGTTGAGTTCGCCTCCTCAAACCGGATCCGTAGACATATAGTTTGGCAACTTTAGAGACTATAAATTTTGGCATGCGTTTCGGCACAAAACGGGTCCAACGACGTACATTATTTTGATCCAAAATTACAATTTTGTCTCTGTTCCAGAATTTAACTTTTGGACAGGTATTTTCTAGACATATCTTATATTCCGGGCATGTTCGTGGTATTTATTTCAGCATCCGAGGACGTATGCGGAATTTGGCTTTCATCGCTTCACTATTCTGACGGTTCGAGCTATTGGACGTCGCCCTTTTTGCACACAACCTCAGGCAAGATACCTTGCCATATTTATGCTTATATTTAGTCTACATTTTTATTATTGTATATCATTGTTTACTTATTTTAGTTCTTGTAGCTGTACCATTATTACAGTTTTTGATTTATTGCCTGCTCAGTGATATTAGCTTTACTTTACTTATTATCCTTTGATCGCAAATTGACCTAGAGTTATGGGACTACCTCTGTAGTGTATTGCATAACCCCTGGTACAGTTGTACCATAAGATATGTGTGAGATGAGTAGCATGTAGAGGTACTTACGTGTTGGATGATCACCCGTGCACATGCGTTAGGTCTAACTGCTAATAGAGGCATGCTAGGAGACTTAGCAGTTAGTAGAGGTACATGATCGCGGATGTGACCTAGATAGGTGCATCGGGTGGGAAGAATATTTCCTTGTCTTATGGGCTTCTATTACACATTCCCTTGTAACCCAGAAGCTCCGCTGGAGATACGGGTATGATGACCCCCTCAGGTTGGCCACTATCATTTTTGAACGTCATACGTTTAGGTCACTGGTGCCCAAGTGGGGACTATACCAGATCCTATTTACAGCCAGGGCTCATACGACGAAAGATTTGTTCTTAACTGCATAAACACATTAGAATGGTTAGGTAAAACCTTGTCAATGTCATGTCATCCCGTTCCATTAGTAGCTTGGGACAATGTCGCATCACGGTATAGTGTACTACCCCTTGTCCTTGTTTGGTTGTAGGGGTAGTCCAATGTCACTCCCGTTTTTCGTTAACGTATTATTCAGGATACATATACGAATTTCTGACATTTGTCAGGTGGATCGTAGTTAGACTTGTCTTGTATAGCCTAGTCTTAGTTTAATCTTGGCTTGGTTTATTTTGGTTTGGTTCAACATGTTGGCTTGGTTTGGTTTGAGATGGTTTGGGCTTAATGTATAAGTCAACCTCTCTCTCTCTCCTCCATTTATTTCTTATAACATCTCCATCTTCTTTATTTACTTCTCTCCACCTACACCCAAGAGCTCTAGGCAAGTACAACTTGCTTTATGATAGATCTTGGATTTTATTGTTCCAATTTCTTCCTCTCCTAGTTCTAAGCCTCTTTAGAACTTGTCATTTTAGTTTTGATGGATAGATTTTTGTAGATCCAGATTTTGCCCTTTCTCATAATTTTTTTGGTTTTGATCTATGAAAACTTAGTATTTTCGAAAACTAATTGTTCTATGTTGTAGAAAATTTTATTCTATCCAATTTTGACCTTTGAAAAGTTGGATTTGGACTTATTTTGACCAAGTTACAGACTTTTGAAGCTATGGATTCAAACCATATAAATTCCTGCTGATTGGAGAAGACAGTGAGCAGTGTGCGCAAGCTTTTTAGCTTGTGCCACTGTGTTGTGTGCACTACTTAGCGCGGTACAGCCTGACCTATTGCGCGCGCTCTTTAGCACGGCACAACCTGAGTCAGGTGCAACCTGAGTCAGGCGTAACCTGAGTCAGGCACAACTAGAGTCAGGCGCAACCTAGCCTCGTGTAGTCTAGTGCCTGGCATAATATGACTTAGCCCGACTCGTTCTGGCATAACTTGACCCGACCTTGTGCATTCTAGTGCCTGGCTCCCTAGTGCCTAGGCGCAACCTGATGTTTGGGCGCAACCTGTGACCTTGGCACCCCTAGTGCCTGGCGCAACCTATTATCCTGGCACAACTTGGCTAATGCCACTTGTTAGCCATGTTGATATGAACTCGATATGAACACAATGTAAGCCTGACATGTTAATTGACATGATAAATTCTTGATGGTGGTTCGTTGTGGCGCACCCTTGATAAGCAATATTGATATAATAATCTGATACGACATGATAAGTAACTTGATAAGACATGTATAATCTTGATAGTGGCCCGTCGAGGCACACTTCTGACAAGCAATCTTGACAAGTAACAAGTAACCTAACTTGACATGATAATCTTGAAAGCTGTTGCGACAGCTACCTGGACTTGCTAAGTAACTCGCGTTTTGATACCGTAGTTGATTTTCTTGGTTGTGTCTATACAAGCTACATGTCTCGTCTTGCATCATTTCTAGGACATGAATTCCTGGTTACAACGGTCAGGGATTCATACTGAATTTGACTAGGATAATGACTAGATTGATCAAGTAGTTCATGAAGAGATTTCCTAACTACAGGTAGTCCCGTTATCTGGGCGCTCTAATTGGACTTGTAGCATGCCGTCGAGTAGGGCACATTTCCAGCACACTGTCATGTGTTGCACCCCCAAGTTACCTAATCCAATTCTCTCAACTTATGACCGGATAACCTGGATTAAGTCTGCAGGGCTTGTGGCTGCTGGAACATCTTATTGCATATTGCTAGTAACTAGGCTTGTGATAACCCTAGTTAGATAATGTATCAAGCCATACTCTTTGCTTGGCCGTGAATGTTGGATGGAGTCCAATCTTGACTAGTCTTGTCTAGATCTAGTACATGGCTATCTCAGGACATGTTGGCTTATGCTTTACATTTAGTATTAAATAACTAGAGACCCGGTTCTGTTCAAGCGCAAGATTACAATCCCGGTCCTTGTTTGGTTTAAGGATTGTAACCTGGCTTCCAAAATAGTTCCTAGTCCTCTTGTTATTTGTTGTCTTATTTACATCTTATGTTTTCTTATTATTATTCTTGTTTATGTTCTGACATGCTGGTTTTAGTTCTTAAGTGAAGCCTCCCTTGTGGCACTTGCTCTTTCTGGGGTCTGACCCAGCTGGTTTTATATGGCCAGATTTTGGAGTAGTTCCCGAGGATCTTCCAGCCAGATGGTGAACACTAGACGCAACCCTGGCAAGGAGTGGGTTTTATTTTGCTCTCCCACTCTATTATAAATTATTCTTTTGAGGCGTTTAGCCGTCGAACAAGTATTAGCTCGTGTTAAATTTACATTCATGTCTGTCTAAGGGCTATAACATGATTGACAAATCCTAGGGTTGATCATGTATAACTTAAACTCTTGCTAGACTTTGTATTTTGTATGACTAGCTTCATGATCATCTGAATATGTAATGTATGGGATGCCTTACTTTGTATGTCTGATGATCTACCATCTTATTATATTTACTTGTTTGCTTGAGATTGAGACACTAGGCTTGTTCTTGACCTTAAGAGACTATTGGCTTGTAGTTAAACTCTTATGTAGCCGTGATCGTATATCGAGGTAGGATTCACTTCATTATACGTAGCTGACTGTGTCTGTCCCCTGCTCTCCAGTATTCTGGTTCTGGGGCATGATACCTTTAAGTGGTGGTACATGCAGGTCTTGCAAATCAAGATGTGTGAGGGATTCACTTCAATATACGTAGCTGACTGTGTCTGTCCCTTATAATCTTTTTAAAATCTTGACCTGATCACATGTTTGTATCCTCGATCTATTATGGTCCTTCCTTATTATTCCCCATGTTGTTTCTTCAGCGGCATTGTTCATGGTCCTACCGATCAGCAAGGCGGAGCACCTCCAGTGAACCAGCAGCAACCTGGAGACCAAATCCAACACTCTGGAGTAGCCTCCCGAGCCACGCATTTCGGGGATCTAGAGCCTCCAGCTCAACCCGTCCAGCCTGCAGAGCCTGACATTAGAACCCTGGTGGGTCTTATCAGGGAATTACTTGCATCTCAAGATCGTCTGGGCGATGCCCTGCACCAGACAGTACAAGATGCCATGGGCAGAGTTGGTTACCCTGGGAACAACGCGGCCAATAGCTTCAAGCGCTCGAACCCTCCTTTTTTTTATGGTAATGAAGATGCTATCGCTGCTGATGCATAGCTTCAGGACATAAAAGTTATCCTGGAGGCAGCTAGGATTCATGAGAATGAGAAGGTGGCCGTTGTACGCCTGCAATTATTGGACTTAGCCCGTACCTGGTGGGCGATGTTAGCAGTTAGATTACCGACGCCTGTCTCATGTGCGGTATTCAGCAACAAGTTTCAGACTAAGTACTTCGACACAGTATCTCGGTATGATCTGCAGATGAGATTCATTAATCTCAAGCAGATGGAAAGGACGGTCGATGGATATGCGGCCAATGTTAGCAGTTGGATTGCCCTTGATTCGTCTTATCATTTTATCGATCCTTTCCTTGTATATTTCTTTCCTTTGAGATAGTTGGTAGTGGATTTGTCTCCGCCCAACTACATGTATAAATGATAAATTTTATAGTTGATTTATATTATTATTCTCTTATTTGGTGGATGAGATTTAGTTATCATGGTTTACTGCATTTTATAGCTTATGTATACATACGGGGATTCCATACATTGGAGTATACTTCGTATGTATACAGCTGGTACGTCTACGTACTTAGTCCTGAGTATTTTGGGACTGGAGCGTTACATGTTTTTGTGGTGGCCCATGCAGGTCGAATTCATCACTTCGGTTACGTTACTGTACCGATGTGAGCCTGCAAGATATGATTGGATTCTAGAATCTCATCCACACACTTGAATTTCTTCTCTTGAATTCCATTTTCGTACTCTTGTTTGACAGCCGTGATATGCCTCTTGTTTGACCCCCTTTCCATGAATATTACCTTTTCCCCTTCATACTTGATAGAGAGGTTAGGAATATGATTCATACTAGATATATGTGTTGTATTGTTCAATCACCCTAGTATTTGACTTTTATAAGTTGGGTAGGATGACTACGACCTACCACCCGTGTCTTTATAACCTATTAATAAAGTGTAACCGAGTGAGAATGAAAATATGCTAGTATAGGATGATACGTTCAGCTAGAAGATAGAGTTTAGTGACCTATACCCCCATTGGTCAAACAAGGCCTTATACCAGAGACAGTAGGACGGCTGTATATACAGGAACACCGGACACGACGTAGATTATTGTAAAACCTGAACGACTTATAACTGTTTTTATCATTATTCTCCGTACTTATACTTTGCACTACCCTGAATGATGACGCTATTTATAGCCTAGTTTTGTAAGCTTATTCTTTACTGAGCTTGTACTGACATATGTATACTAAACTTTATCATCGAATTAATCTGTGTACATAGATGAAAACTAAATCTATAAAAAGTGTTTTGTAGCCCTTTATATTGTCTTTCAGTGTGTTTAATTAGATTTTTAAATCGCTCAATGGTTCGACCGAAATCGACCTTCCAATACGGGGTCGGGGCTGTCATGTGTGCTATTTTTAAAACAGGTTTTTGTCGATGTTTGCATCAATTTATCACAGGATTTTAATCTGTTTCAATTAAAACTAATTGATGGCATAAATAGAAGTATAGTTTGGGTTCATACCGGAAGAAACGGTTCGTAAAACGAACCAGTGAGTGCGAAGAATTTGAATGACAAAGTGATGTTGACTGCTCTCCCTGCTGTCGCGACTGCTCTGTTTTATCTGTGCTCGCGGGCGGCGTTCAGGTGGTTGGTGGTGGTGCACGGCGACGGCAGGCTGTCGCATAGGTGCTTCTAAGGCTGGGGTCCGAGGTAGCAGTTGTGGGGGCTGTTGTGCTGCCGCTGCACTCGCTTGTGCGACGTTATTGCTGCACGCTGCTGCTGTTGGATCAGCGCTTGTTCCTGGCCGACTCCGGCCACGCGTGGTGGCACTGCAGTGGCCGGGGTGCACGCGCAGAGGTAGGGTGTCGGCGTTAGCAATCACCCCAATAAAATGCGTATTATACGCAAATTTTTCTGTATCTTACATAAACGTATAATACTTACGTACGTTTGAAAAAGTCAGACTTGTACGCAAATTTTAAGCTTGTGGAGTTTTAAACACGTACCGTACGAATTTTTAAAAAATTCGGCCAAAAAAACTTGACTGAAAAATCCAACAGTTTTTACTTTCTTGACTCTTGCTGCTATTAAATATTAAGACTGGCACAATTATCAAAAGAAAAGAAGAAAAAACCTCACAGTTGTAACCAAAAAAGAAACCTAATAGTCTTTGCGCATGTTGCTTGCAACAATCAAAGAAAAATATTACGATTTTCCATTCTACTTTCACTTTTTTTTAATATAATGTTCCCCATCCTCTTCTTATTCACACATTTAACCCTTGTTTATTAAGGATTAGAGGTGGGTGGGCCATATATATATGCCAAATTTTAGTACCGAATTTGTTCATATGAAACGTACTAAACACGAATTAAATCTAATCCGAATGTTTTTTGTTAGACGAATTTTTGACCGAATTTTTGACCGTATTTTACTTATATTGTGCCGATTTATACTCGTACTTTTGTCGTCCTGAATTTTTTTCGTTTGCCGAATTGCTAACAAGGGGCGCAGCTAGGTTTAGAGCTAGGGTTTAAGGTTTCGACGATGCCTCCCCCCTCTCTGTTTTGGTCTCAACATATATACCTATATGTATATACTCACTCTCGGGTTTGAATTAAGCGGGGGTGGGTTGTTACACTTGCTGCTGGGATGTATGGCATGTGGACCTGGCCCGACTGGGCTTGGGCCCGAGCTCAGCTGGGCTGGGATTTGTATTTGGTTGGCTTACTATTATTTGTAAGTATTTATATACATAGCTATACACCCCCACATATCAATATATACACATATGTATATACCTATAAATGATATATATATATATATATATATATATATTTATATATATATATATATATAAATAATATATATATATATATATATATAAATATATATATATATATATATATATATATATATATATATATATATATATATATATTTTAAACCTGAAACTTTATTAAAGGAATAGGACAAAATGTCGAAGCCTATGCAAGTAAGCGTGCTGACGCGGCAAAAGGACTGAAAAGGAAAAGTGCGAGACGCACACACAAAAGAAGGGGAGGGCGGCCTAAGCCAGGGCCTCCCAGAACGAGTTGGAGACGTGAGAGCAGCGCCTCCTAGCTTTGATGCATTATCTGATGACCTCACTGTACAACTGTGGAGGAAGATTTGGCGCCCTTCATATCTGAATTTGTTCCTATTTTTCCAAAGTACCCAAATGCCAACGGCTGCTACGATTTGATGTCCGTAGGAGCGGCTCCAGTAGTGTAGGAGATCGTAGAAGCCCCCAGTCAGTAGGCCCATACTAAGTTTATTGTGAAGCTTGGACCATATACCTGCAGCCAGATCCCCCAAAAGAAGTACATGCTATGCTAATTCCGTCTTGTGCTTCTCGCAGCAGTGGCATCTTGAGCTGAGGCTGAAACCCATAGATCCGATGATGTCGTCCGTCGGGATCTTCCGGCGAAGAGCACGCCAGATGAGGATGGACCATTTGATGGGAATGCATGCCTGCCAAAACTTGGCATAAACAATATTCGGCACCAGGCTGCCTCTGGCTACAAGTCTGACGGAAGCCAAAGTGAATGTCCCACTCGGGTTGGGGGACCATCTCCAAGTGTCGATCGTGTCGATAATTCGCAGATTAGCAGCAAAAAGACAGGTAGCCGCTGGCTGGCCTAGCCACTCCCTGACCTTCCTCTAATTCCATCCGGAACTGCCCTCCCATAGGTCTCTAATTGTGCACCCCTGTGGAGTTAGAATATTGGGATGTATGGTATCTTCTCCTAACCACCGCTCTAAACAGGTCGGAGAGCGGCCGTCACCCAGTTGGAGACGGTTCAGAGGTTCAATGGTGATGTGGCCCCGAATTATGTGGCACCACGATGCCGAGGATCTACTGTTAGTGCTCACCTCCGACAGGTGGGAGAATCTGGAATATCTGGCTCTCATGAACTTCGTCCATAGGGAGGTCTCGGTGTACAACTTCCACCACAACTTAAAGGAGCATGCGTCCGCGATGTGGGCAAGTCTGCTGAATCCCAGACCACCTTCTTCCGTGGGTTTGGCCATTGTCTCCCAGCCGACCCAGTGATGTTTGTCCTTGCCATCGCTGTGACCCCAGAAGAACTTGGCGAAGAGGGATTCGAGAGAGTGGAGCACCTTCTTGGGAGGGAGCAAACGGCCAGGGTGTACATTGGGATGGACGATAGAACGTATTTGATGAGAATCGTTTTCCTCCCTGGGGATAATGTTGCGTTGTGCCATCCTGCGATGAGTTTGCGTATTTTGTCTACGAGGTGTTCGTATATTCCTGAGTTGGCCTTACCGTACACCAGCGGGCACCCGAGGTAAAGGAAGGATATGTAGGCAGTGCTGAAGCAGGTCATGTTAGCGAGCAAAGTTGAGCGGGTTCTGTCAGCTTTGTGATGGGTGTAGATGACGCGCTTGTTGTTGTTGACACGCTGACCGGAGCAGGTGGTGTATCTGGCGATAGTACTGAAGACTACGTCGATCGATCCGCTGTCTCCAGAGAAGAAGATGAGAATGTCGTCTACATAAGCCAGGTAAGTGATAAGTGGGCAGTCAGTGGTGGTGTGGAAGTAGTTGAAGGCAGACATTTTGGGCATACTATTGAGGCTTCTGCTAAGGGCTTCGGCCACAATGATGAAAATGGTGGAAGAGAGCGGACCCCATGTATATCCCTGTGAGTGGAACGAAAGAAACCCGTAGCCTGGCCATTGATGACGGTGGAGAACCATGCGTTGTTGATAGATCTGAAGACGATGTCAATCCATGGTTCAGAGAAACTAAAGGCCCTGAATACCGACCTAGTCATCCACCAGGTTGTCGTTGTCGTCTAGAATCCGGTGTAATTTTAATTTGTTCCTACATCCTTTGACACACGCATGGAAAAACCTGGGATTTCGGTCACCGTCGGTATCCCATGTCGCTCTGGCTTTTTGCCTCCAGAATTCGTTCTCCACTCTCAGCCTGGATTTAAGAAGAGCTCTGGCGAGGTTGAGGGAGGCGTAGGCCTTCGGGGAACTGTTGATGACGAATGAGGACTTCGCACGGGTGACGTCATCCTCCGCCTCCCTGATAGCTTGGAAGATGTCGCCGTAGGCCTCTTTGCTCCATGACGAGAGCGCCTTACAATTGGCTTTAAGCTTAGCCGCCATCCGGGCCAAAGGGTCAAGAGCCGAGATTGAATTCCAAGCAGAAGCAACGATATTCTAGAATTGGGGGCGATGTCGCCAAAAGTCTAGAAAGAGGAAAACTTTCTTGTTGCTAGTGTGATTGTTGCTGATCTGGACAAGAAGAAGGGAGTGATCCGATTCAGTGGAGTTCAGATGAGAGAGGTTAGTGATCAAGCCCATGTCGGGCCAGCATTCATTGATCCTCGTACGATCTAAGCGGGAGTACTGTCACCGATGACCCTCCTACATGTTGCACATGTGAACGCACTGCCGTGGAAGGGGATTGGGGTGAAGTTCCCTTGAAAGGTAAAGTTGTTGAAATCATTCATCGCTGGCGGGGGTGGAGGTCGACCACCAGACTTCTCCTCTCTGCTAGACACCGTGTTGAAATCTTCGATGCAAAGCCACGGAAGCCCGTGGGGGTGGACCGCCAGAAGGTCTGCCCAGAGCAATCTACGTTCGGGGATGTTGCAACTGCCATGGACAGTGGAGAGGACGGAACGGGACTTGAGGGCCGGGTGTTCAACCCAACTTGTAATAGCCTGGGGCGAGTCGTGGATGATGCCAAATTTGAAGTCTTGTGCAAGTAAGATCCAGATGTCATTGCCACCAGCGATGGCATGCGGGAACCCTAACTTGAGTTGAGTGGCTTTTATTCTATTTTGGAGGATTTTTTGTTCGATAATGATTAAGAGGTCTATGCGATAAGTCTTCTTGAGGTTGAGGATTCTGTTCATCGTCGGTTTATTGCCGAGCCCCCTCACATTCCATGACATGATGTTAAGCATCGGATGAGAAAATGGGATGGGGGTGAATGTGCTTCGTGGCGGACTTGGTAGTCCTTGCCGTCATTGGCTTTTTATTATTTTTGTTCTTCTTGGAAGAGGTTTTTTTGGTAAGTATGCTAGTGGGCCCATTGCTTCCAGTATCTTTGTTTGTCCGACCCTGATCGCTGCTTCCTTCGACGTTAGCGGCGGTAATAGGTGAATAGTTGTCTTGTTCTTCCAGGGTGCATAAGGGGTTGCCTATGTCCAGAAATCCTGCTTCCCTGGCTTGCCAAAATCTGCCCGTTAAAGTGTGGCTAAAAGTGGTTTGAGCGTCCTTTGGGTGAGTGGGAGGATATCGAGGGGGCTTTGAGTCTGCCCTGGGGAAGGTCGGGTCGGATGAGGGGCGCTTGGGGTCAGCGTCAGGAGACTAGTGTTCCTCGAACTGCTCAGAGCTATTCACCGACGAGTCCTTTCCAGGTTGTTGAGGGCGGTTGACGGGTGGTTGGATGGAGTGAGAGGCCTCGTGGGTTTGTGGTAAGGTGATCTCAGGCGGGCTGGGAGATGAGGGCACTTTCAGCGCTTGGATGGTGTGTGAGACTGCTGGTTTTGGGGGAATCTTGTTGACCGGTGGTGGTGGAAGGGGGTTCGCTGGATTCATTGTGGGCGTCATAGGAAGTTGTGCCTGAAAGGAGCTCGAACGAATTATGGAGGGAGAGGATGGAGGGAGTGAAAGGGACGATAGCGAAGCTGGTCGTAACGGTTGTATGAGGGTGGGGTCTAGGCCGAGCTTCAATCTGAGGGAGGGGTTTAGGATTAGATTTGTGGATGATGATGATGGGGCCTCTTTGATCAGTCGACGTGCGTGGTGTGCACGGGATTGTCTTCTTTTGTTCGGGGTGGGCGCAGAAGCAGTGCTGAATTAGGTGTCCGCTCATCTAGCAGTATTTGCAAAAGATGATATTGTTATCGTAAACCAGCGGTTGGCTATGAGTTTGGTCTCCGAGCTCGATCTCTATGAGTTTGGGGGGGGGGGGTCGTTTGCGAGGTCTAACTCCACACATATCTTCGCGTAGTTGCACATGGTGTGGTTGATAGTTTCTTCAGCGATGGCTACCAGGATCCCAAAGGAGCTGGCAATCCGTTTGAGTGCAGCTGCGGAGAAGCAGACCAGAGTAAGGTTGGGAAGGGTGATCCATGTAGAAATGATTGTTGAGTCAATTTTTAGGTTGAATTCGGGGGACCATTTGACCACTTTAGCAATCTGCGTGCCCATTCTGGCTGTGCCCTTGGCCCGGACTATCGTATAGTCTGAATCGGATGAAAGGTGTAATAGCATGTGCTTGGGGTCGAGCGGAGTGACCCGGTAGGCTGCGGAGAGGCCCCACTTTGCGACGACTTCTGAGGCAATAGAGATCTTCGACATCCGGATCAGAATTTGAGCACGAACGACTTAGAGAAGGAAGAGGATAGGGAAGAGATCTCCGACGCGGCGAAGTGGACCCGTATGGGATCGCCTTCGGATGGGGCGGGAACTCTAAGTCCGGAAGCTGGATCTCCGCTATTGCCGTTAGAAATCGCCTCCCACGATCGGGCCATAAAGCCTTGGCGTAAGAGCTGGAGATATTCGGGGGAGGGGGGACGCCGGGGGGAACCTCAGAGTGTGGGTGGGAGGGTAAGAGATGAATGCCAGCGGGTAACGACTTCTGGAGTCGCAAGGGAGAGGGAGTAATGGGCGGCACTTGGAGCGTAGAAGGGTCATTGGGGAGGGCGCCAGGTAGCGCCAACCCTGGAATCTGTGTCGGGTTGGGTCCGGGAGGGAATGGCTCCAGGTGGCGCCAATTCGGGGGGAGGCCCCGGTAAGCCCGCTCCCGGTGAGGGGCCCTTGATGCGCCAAGTGGCAAGAGGGAAGGGCCCCTGGAGGCACCGAGAGGCTAGGGGAAGAATCCCCAAGATGCGCCAAGAGGCTAGGGGAGGAGTCCCCAATGTGCGCCAAGAGGCTAGTGGAAGAGTCCCTCGGTGGCGCCAGGAGGGCGCACACTGGAATCCTGCTCCTGAGGAGCGCAAGTTCGGACATCCGAAACCACAAGGTGGGTTACGCCCGGGTCTAATGTGGCTACCAAAGCGGGTCCATAAATCGAGGTGGTCACGTGGCTCCCTGGGCCCACAGATTAAAGTGGAGGAACACCTGAACTGTGCCTCAAAGGGACTGGTGCGAGATGTGCTCAACCGGTTGACTGTGCCAAGCATAGGCACGCCCTCCAATACGGGCCTGCTGTCCGATGGAGCTACGTGCCCCACTGCTCCCGCAGCCTGCAGGCAGTTTGAAAGCGGCGCCATGCCCGAGGATAGTGGGGAGGGGCCTGAGGAGAAGCAGGGGGCTCTCTACTCCAGGCGGTGGTCGCCGGACCTATAGCTGGGGCTAAGGCCGGACCCACTGCTGGGGCGGGGACGATGGGCGCCGGCGGGGACGACGGCCGTGGCCGCGCGGCTGCGCTCCACCAACTGGATCTGGGCTGCTGTCCATCCTGAGGACGGGGCCGGAGGGGGGGCGTGGTAGGGCGACGGTCGAGCACCGGGAAGCTGGGGGAGGGGTGACGGAGTCCTGGTCGGGGGCGTCTCGGATGTAGTCGGCGACCGCGGAGGGAGAACTCGATCTGGCAGCCCTGGGCCGCCACAGCGGCTATAAGCCAGCTGGGCGGGTGCGAAGGCAGAGGGCGGGGCATTGGAAAGGAGGGGGAGAAGGAACACACGACCAGCGGCTAGGAGCGGCGGGGAGGGGTCCATTCCGGCGAGGCTGAGAGAAAGGGGAAGGGGGGTCGTGGGAAACATGATGAATTATATATATATATATAAATTTTTTTATATATGTATATAAATATATATATATATATATATAAATATATATATATATATATATATTTATATATATATATATATATATATATATATATATATATATATATACCATAAATACAACTTTAAACAATAAACTATTCTAAGTATATTCAATATTGCAATATAGAATTTAATGTACATATACAACATTTTATACCAATAAAATAAGATAATATGGTTTTATATATATACACTACAACAAAAGACCTATTAATGACGCTTGATAAGTGAATTTTATGACGACTGATAAAAAGCGTCATCAAAGTTCAACAAGACTCCATTCTATGACGGTGTCCAATATAAACGTTATTGATAGTCTTTCAGTAAAACGAGCGTTATGAAAAAAGCACCAAAATTTAAGACAACTTTCCAACTCTCCTGCACTTCTTCTGCACTTAACAAAAGGCCTAAACCCTCATCCTCTCTCTTTCTACCCAACTCGTCGCTTCCGCTCTCCTTTTCCCCGCTCTCCTCGGTTACAGACTCCACCGCAGAACGAAGGTTGTCACCGGCGTAGCCTGCACCATCGATGTGCAAACTCCTCCACCGCCGGCGACATGGTTTGTCCTAAATTATATCTCGATTATTGCTTATTTTATGCCCTAAATTCTGCCTCGACATGATTTTAGTAAAATCCTCCAATTTTTGACCTAATTTCTATTCGTAGGTTAGGGCTTATTTTCTATTTCCTAGTTTTCAAAAGATGGCTGAAATCTTTGACCTATTTTTGACCTAATTCTTTTATCTGAAGGTTTTTTGTTGAAGACACTTTCATAGGTAGCAGCAAAAAGTAACCAAAATAAAAGTTAAATTTCATCTTTGTTGAAGTTGCTATTCCTGTATATGTTTGAGGTATAATACATCTCTTTCTACATATAACTAGTTTCACATGACCAATTTGTTCTTAAAGAAAATGAAATTTGTTTGTGCTAAGTTGATGCACCTTAAGGTTATAAAAATGAATTTGATAAAGAGGATGTTAAATATTTGTTGGGATTTATACAGACAACTTGGTAGAAAAGATGACCTAAACTGTTATATCTTATTGTGATAACCACTATGAAGCATTAATTTTCTTAGTATGGTACAAAGAATGAGTCACATTATGCAGCTTATGCTAAATACTTTGTGGTCATTTTTAGGCAGTTCACTTAGGTGCAGATCTTGAATCTGCTGTTGCAACTTGCATGGGCTACAGTTCTGAGGTATTTTTTTTTTCATAATTCTACTTTTAAATAGTTATTTCTTATAAATGATACTTGATGTAGCTTTAGTTTTTTTTTTGGCAGGGTCAAGGATTCATGGTTGGAGTCCAGATCAATCCTATAAGAGGCTTGCCATCTGGTTTTCCAGTAGTTACATTTAACTTCTATTCTCGAAAAAAGTCATTATAGCAGTTGCTAGTTTTATTTGTAATTAACTATAATTTTTTTGAACAGGAACTATTAAAATTTATTCTAGATCACATTGAAGACAAGATGGTAGATCCTATGCTTGAGGTTAGTGACACAATGCATCAGTGGTTTTCACCTGTTTAACAATATTTCTGACAATTTCAATTCAAAACCTGAGGCATTAATCTGGCAGAATGTATAAAAACTCTACCTTGAAGAATGACACATGGGTCCTTATCCGAACTAAGTGGAACATTTGGCATTTTTATGTTTAAATTGCATATATCAACATCTAAACATGTGACATTTCAGGGATTGCTGGAGGCACGAGCAAAACTTCGTCCAATGTTGCTTAGCTCCCATGAACGTCTCAAGGATCTTATTTTTTTGGATATTGCTCTTGATTCAACAGTTAGGACAGTCATTGAAAGGGGTTACGAGGAGCTGAATAATGCTAAACCTGAGGTAGATCAAATGGTTTTATCTTCTAGTGGTTCACTGTTGATTACTGTTTTCTTGATTTAATAATGTGTGCTGTACAGAGAACTTCTAATGCTTTCTTGTATTATATTACAGAAAATAATGTACTTCGTCAGTCTTGTTCTCGAAAATCTTGCACTCTCATCAGATGACAATGAGGATCTACTTTACTGCATGAAAGTACTTATCTAATCTCTACTTTGGTACTGTACTTTATTTCCAATAAGTTATGTTGGTTTCTTGGAGACACAATACACACTTAGCTCCTTAAAAGTTTCTTATCATTGTTTTTACAGTTGAACTTCACTTTTACAAGTTATTTTGAAAACAAGGATTTAAAAAATCATCTTACCATAACCATGATAAACAATTCTTTCTTTCCTTCTTAGAGTTGCCTCATAATGATGATTCCATAGAGTTGCCTCATGATGATTCCAAAATTTTATTTCATACCACAGTTGAGATAAATTTTGAAGACTATTGCATTTGTTGGTGCAACTTGCTTCCCATTTTCCACCGCTTTCCTTACCCTGAAGTCATGTTTCTTTTAGCAAAACTTTTGCTTGTGATGTTGAGGGCTTGTGATCTTTTATTGTATTTAAAGGATGTGGAGATGTTGGGGCGAAAAGATAATCAGTGGGCTCTATGTGCAAAATCATGTCTTGACAGAACCCGACTTGCACTAACGAGCAAGGCAGAGAATACCATCAACATCTGCAGCCTTTCGCGGAATACTTAATCTTTACTTGGAGTTGATCAATGGACGGTGTGTATCTTATGAATAAATACAACCTTACAGTTATAGCTCGACCTGAATTCTGCATTTACAAGAATGTTCCTACAGGTTAGCATATTTACTGAAGAAATTATCCGTGTCGGATCAGCTGCTTCTTTATCAGCGCTTCTTAACCGTCTTGACCAAGTGTTGCGAAAGGTTGCAAATATTGGAAGGTGGTCAAATACTTCATTCAATAACAATTTTCTGTCTATCCTTTGTTCTTTTTATAAACTTTTTTCTCCATAAAATCAAGGGGCTGATGTTGATTAATAGCCAGGACACGTAGCGAGAGTAAACAGTGAGGCAAGGTAGCAAATTTTGTTTCCTTGTTTGTCATGTCAATTTATACTTTAACCAAAACAAACACATGGTAGTCTTCGAAATAAAAAGCTACTTGTACACAGTTTTAATATGAAATCTTGATAATGATTTCATGTTAGCACACAACATAACACGTTAAGACTTTGGCTCAGGGTAGTTATTGGAAATAGTATTAGAGTATTAGGCTATTGGCTGTACTAGGTTTTGCATGGTAGTAATCTATGAGAGCATTAGGCTCTCTGTGCTAGGTTCAAAACCTTGCTGCAAGGAAACTTCTCGTTTTCTGTGTCTTCCACATAAAAAGAGAGGAAAGCAAGAGTTGATATACATTCTTGGACCACCAACTAACAGTTTAAGCTTTAGTTCAGAGTGGTTATACAAGACACCTTATTTTCTAGTTTCACTAAATATAAATTCTGATGACATTTTAAATTATCTGCCTGATAAATTTTACATTGCATCTTAACATGGTCTCTAAGGTAAAGAAGATATAAGTTACCATTCGACAACCTCTACAAGATAAGGTTCAATATTAAATTAAATGTGTTCATGTGCACTCATCTTTTATAGATCATGTGATTGTGAGTGGTGATCTTTTATCCATAACCCCTCGCAGGTCTGCTTTGCTACGTGCTTTGACCCTAGTATTCTGACTGAACTCCAAAGAAATGAAGGGAAATTGTTTCGCTTAAAACCCACTTCTGCAGATATTTTTTTATAGGTAACTGATCATTCTTTCCAACGAGAAGTATAACTTTCCATTCCTTGAAGGTTTAGTTGAGATCTTTCTATGTTTTGGTTTATGCTTTTAGCTAACTACATTTTAAATAACCCTTAGTGGATTTTCTACCTTTAAACTCATAATATTTTCTCTCTATATTTTTCTGGGTCAATTTTGGTATATATTGTGTTGTTAGATTTCTATCATCTGCTTTTGATGACATTCCTTTCATATTGTTAATTTCCCCAGTGAGATAAAGGAGAGTGAACTGTCTTTGTTTATAGACATATCATCTGAGGAGTTTAGTGGTAGATATGCCTTTACTTAGTGTTGCTTAATCATCTGAGTGAACCGTCTGATGAAAATATAGTTATCAAGAGGCAGTTTAGTGGTAGATATGCCATATCATCTGAGGAGTTCACAACAGAAATGGTTAGTAGTGTTGCTTAATCATCACTTCTATATCACCTCTTCTTTGCGGACAATGAGTGTTTTCATTAGCTGGGTGTTCATATATTTTTAAGACCTTTACTTTGTTTATAGACATAGAAGAATTATCAAATATGAAGATATAGTTATTAGACATAGATGATGACCTAATTCAATTTGTAATTCATAGATCAGCATGTGTCATGATTTTCTGACCTGTGAAGAGGTTTTTCTTCTTTAGGTTGGAGCCAAATCACGTAATATCTCGTATCTAAAAGAAAAAGTACCACATTGGGTTGGAATTCCATCATCAGTTGTGCTACCATTTGGTGTTTTTGAAAAGGTTATATCAGATGATATAAACCAGGCTGGTCTCAGCTTCTCCCTTTCTTCGTTTTAGACATGAAACTAAGAATGTGCGCGCACTAACATTTATTTTTGGTATTACGCTCTGTTTTAACTTTTTAACTTCCCATGCCCTGAATACGACATTGGGGCCTGCGTGTTTCGTGGTTCATATAAATTTTAGTGCTCAAATATTTATATTTGCATATATTTTCTTTATAACAATGTTCCTAGTTGACTGTATATATTTTCCACAAGTAATATTTTATATTAACTTTCTTTCAGACAGTGTATAGTGTCCTATCTGTATCCATGTCCAAAATTGCTAACATAGCAAGATGTTCTAGATAGACTGCATCAAAGAATGTTATTTTCTAATATCTTAATCATGTTCACACAGGCACAACCACTTACAACTGTGTTTGGGCTCTTTGGAACCTAAACATGTGAGGGATTTGACATGAGTATCGAGGAAGTATCATATGTCAGATACATTACAATCTTACAGATACAACATAGATGTCCTAACGAAGTTATACATACAACTTAGACTGGAATATACTTTTATGTAGACTCAATTTGCAATCAATTGAAAAATTAAAATTGTATGGTGTGGCTGTACTAAATAGAAATTATCATTCTAATGTCTATTCCAAGACTATTGTTATATTAAGCCCACTAGATTGCTCAATTTTCTCAGGTGCACTAACAGTGTCCTTCTGCATGAGGCATCATTAATACTAAAGGAAATTGTAGTTGAAGTTAGTTTCACATTGCTCAATTATATATATATATATATTTTTTTAAGCTCCAGTAATATATGTATATGTGTATATATATATATATATATATATATATATATATATATATCTATATATATAATAGATAATTAAATATATATTATATATATATATATATATATATATATATATAAAATATATATATATATAAATTAGATATTGCTTAATTATATATATATATATATATATCTATATATATATATATATATATATATAATATATATATATATAATTAAGCAATATATATATATTATATATATATATATAATATATATATATATATATATTATATACACATATACTATATTACTGGAGCTTGTTTCATCTCAAATCTAGCACTTAATCTGTGACTATAAGGGTTCCTGGGTTTGTCAATGCCTTGGATAATTGCTTTGCAGGAATAATATTTACATGCTTGTTTCTCTGTATCTCTGGAAGTGAATAATTTTGTCATGATGGTTTGTATTATGTCCTCATCAGTCATCATACTCTTCAGCT